>JACEEZ010012397.1:0-19457 GCA_016584305.1 Chionoecetes opilio | reverse complement strand
TACAAAGCATTTTAAGGGAAATCCTTCTATTAATGATTAACACTACAATTAAGAAGAAACTATGAAAAACACTTATAATATACAATTGTATCACAATATTGAGTCTCAACTCCTGTTATAAGCTTACAGTAGTTTAAAAAAGCAATTTCTAATGAAAAAAACTATAATTCCACATTTTGAATTTCTCTATCAAAAAAAGAGCGAAATGTCAATTTTCGACATTTTAGCCCTTCAAAAATACATTAAACACTTGAAAAAACGTTGTTTTTAAGAATAAAATTGATACATAAATTACATGAAAAGTACATTTTTTTAAGCTCATAATATTGTAAAATATAGTTGTGTAAAAGTGCTGAATAATGTCAAATTCGACATTTTTTAGGCTTTCAAAAATACATTAAAACACTTGAAAAAACGTTGTTTTAAGATTAAAATTGATACTAAATTTCATGAAAAATATCATATTTTTAGCTCATAACCTTGTAAAATTAGTTGTGTAAAAGTGCTGAAAAATGTAAATTCGACATTTAGCATTTCAAAAATACATTAAAATTCTTGAAAAAACTTGTTTTTAAGATTAAAATGATATCTAAATTTCATGAAAAATACATATTTTTAGCTAATAATTTGTAAATATAGTTGTAGCAATATAAAAGCTATTTAGCTCAGATATAAAGAAAAATACTTCAAATTTGTAGAAAAAACCCACTCTTCAATGATAACTAGCTAAAATCATTAAAACACTACATTTTATGGGTTTATGCAAAATGATAAGTAAAAACTACTTGTATATATACAATAACGCTACAGTTTACAAGAAAAATATGAAAACGCTTGCAATATACCGTTGTATCACAATAAAAACCTCTTATCTTCTATTTAATAGCTTAATGTAATGTAAGCTACTTATTGGTGCAATATTATTCTAAAAGAGGATTTTGTACTTCAAAATTTTTAGGAAAACAGCTATATATCACTGATTACTGCTAAAATCATTGAAAACACTACATTTTATGGGTTTATAGCAATATAATAAGTAAAACTACCTGTATATTACAAAACACTACAGTTTAGAAGAAACTATGAAAAACGCTTGCAATATACCGTTATATCACAATAAATAACCTCTTACTCTTCTATTTAATAGCTTAATGTAATGTAAGCTACTTATAGGGCAAATTATTCTAAAAAGAGGATTTTATACTTCAATTTGTAGGAAAACAGCTATATATCACCGATAAATAGCTAATATCATTGAAAACCCCTACATTATATGGGTTTATAGCAATATGATAATAAAAAACTTGTTATTTTCCTAACCCCTACAGTTTTTCAAGAAAAAAGAAAAATGCTTGCAAAAATCCCCTTTAAACACATTAAAAAACCTCTTACTCTTCTATTTTATACTTAATGTAATGTAAGCTACTTATGGGGCCCAAAATTAAATTTTAAAAAAAGGATTTTATTACTTCAAATTGTAGGAAAACGCTATAAAAATCACTGATAACTAGCTAAAAAAATTGAAAAAAAACCTTTTTTGGGGTTTAAAAGCAAAAATAAAAAGTAAAACTAAATTGAAAATTTACAATAAAAGCTACAGTTTAAGAAGAAACTAAAGAAAACGCTTGCAAAATACCGTTTATATCAAATAAATAACCTCTTAAAATCTTCTAAAATATTAGCTTTTAAAGGGAATGTAAAAATACTTATAGGTGCAAATTATTCTAAAAAGACCTTTTTTTTACTTCAAATTTTTAGGAAACCCTTTTTTCAAACCCATAAAAAGCTAATAAACATTTTAAAACACTACTTTTAAGGGGTTTTTTAAACAATATGATAATTAAAACTAATTGTATTTTTACAATAACGCTCATTTTCCCAAAAACCCATGGAAAAAAAGCTTGCAATATACCGTTATATCCAATAAATAACTCTTACTCTTCTATTTTTTTTATTTAATGTAAAGTAACTACTTATAAAATGCAAAATTTTTCTAAAAAAAGGTTGTTTACTTCAAAATTTTTAGGGGAAAAAGCTATATAAACACCGATAACTAGCTAAATCATTGAAAAGAACACTTTTTTGGGCGTACAAAGCTTATCAAAAAGGTAAAATTTTCCCTTTTATTAATGATATAACAATACAATTAAGAAAAAAACTATGAAAAAAACGTATAAAAATACAAAATTTTATCACAATATAGAGTCCCCCAAACTCCTATTTAAGGGTTACATTTGTTTTAAAAAAGCAAATTTTTAAAGAAAACAACTATAAATTTCCCCATTTTAAATTTTTCTAAAACAAAAAAAAAAGCTGAAAAATTCAAAATTTTTGACCCTTTTTTTGCCCTTCAAAAATACATTAAAACACTTGAAAAACGTTGTTTTTAAGAAAAAAATTGAAAACATAAAATTTCATGAATAGTACATTTTTAAGCTCATAATAAATTTTAAAAAAAGTTTTGTGTAAAAGTGCTGAATAAGGGCAAAATTTTGACATTTTTTTTGGCTTTCAAAATACATTTAAAAAACTTTTAAAAAAAGTTTTTTTTTTAAAATTAAAATTGATACCTAAAATTTTTTGAAAAATTCATTTTTTAGGGTCATAACTTGTAAAAAATATTGTGGGAAAAGTGCTGAATAAAAGTAAAAATTTTGACATTTTTTTAGCATTGCAAAAATACATTAAATTCTTGAAAAAAAAAATTGTTTTTTAAAATTAAAATTGATATCTAAATTTCATAAAAAAAACATATTTTTTTAGCTATTTAATTTTTTTAAAAAAAGTTTTTAAACAAATTAAAAAGGGTATTTTTGGGTCAGATATTAAAAAATTACTTCAATTTGAAAAAACCCACTCTTTACTGAAACTACTAAATCCTTGAAAAAATAAATTTTTTTTGGGTTTTTTTTAGCAAAATGATAAGTAAACTACTTTTTATTATACAATTTAAAGCTAAAAGTTTTTTCAAGAAAATTTTTAAAAACGCTTTTCAATTTTACCGTTGTTTTCACAAAAAATTTAACCCCCCTTACTCTTTTTATTTTTTAAAAGCTTAATGTAATATAACTACTTTGGTTTCTATTATTCTAAAAAAGGTATTGTACTTCAAATTTGGGAGGAAAACAGCTATATTCACGTAACTAGCTAAAAATCATTGAAAAAAACTAAAATTTTTTTGGGTTTTTTAGCAATTAATAAGTAAAACTACCTGTTAAAATTTTACAATAACACACAGTTTTAGAAAAAACTAGAAAAAAGCTTTTCAATATCCGGGATATCCCAAAAAAATAACCTCTTACCCCTTCTATTTATTAGCTTAATGTAAAGTAAACTACTTATAGGTGCAAAAATTTTTCTAAAAAGAGGATTTTCCCCTTTTAATGTGTAGGAAAACACTTTTATATCACCCATAAAAAAGCTAAAATCATTTAAAAAAACTACTTTTTTTTGTTTTTAAAAGCAATTGATAAGTAAAAATACTTGTATAAAATAAAATAAAGCTACAGTTTTTGAAGAAACTATGAAAAAACGCCCGCAAAAAAACCGTTTTAAACACAATAATAAAACCCCTTCTCTTCAAATTAAAAGCTTAATGTAATGTAAGCTACTAATAGGTGCAAAAATTTTTCTAAAAAAGGATTTTTTTTTACTTCAAATTTTTAGGAAAATAGCTATTATCACCGGAAAAAATAGCTTAAAATTTATTGAAAAAAACTAAAATTTTATGGGGTTTTTAGCAAAATGTTTTGTAAAACTCCCTTTATATATACAATAACGCTACAGTTTACAAGAAAATATGAAAAACGCTTGCAAAATACCGGTTTTATCACAATAAAAAACCCTCCCCACACCCTTTTATTTATTAGCTTAAAGTAATGTAAGCCCACTTATAGGGCCAAAATTTTTCCCAAAAAAAGGATTGTATACTTCAATTTTTTAGGAAAACAGCTTATTATCACTGATAACTACTAAAATAAAAGGAAAAAACTACATTTTAGGGGGTTTAAAAGGGAATATAATAAGTAAAAATACTTGTTTTATTTTACAAAAAACGCTACAGTTTTTGAAGAAACTATGAAAAAAAGGGTTGCAAAATACCGTTTTTATCCAAAAAAATAACCTCCCTTTCTCTTCTATTTATTAGCTTTAAAATTTAAAATAACTACTTATAGGTGCAAATTATTCTAAAAAGAGCCTTTTATACTTCAATTTTTGGAAAACACTATAATCACCGATAAATGCTAAATATTTAAAAAACTACATTTTAAAGGGTTTATAGCAATATGAAGTAAAACTTTGTATAAAACACAATAACGCTACAGTTTTTCCCGGGAAATAAAGAAAAAAAGCTTGCAAAATTGCCCCAAAAAACCCCCTTTATCACAATAAATAAAATCTTACTCTTCATTTTATTGCTTAATGTTGTAAACTATTTATGGTGCAATTAAATTTTAAAAGAAAGATTTTACAAATTCAATTTTTAGGGAAAAACTGTATATCCCTAAATACTAAAATCATTGAAAACCCCTACATTTTTTTGGGTTTTTAGGGAATATATAAGTACCCCTAATTGTATATTACCCAAAACGCTACCGTTTACAAGAAAACCTTATGAAAAAAAATTGCAATTTTACCGTTATATCACAAAAAATAACCCCCTTACTTTTTCTATTTATTTCTTAAAGTAAAGTTTAAACTACTTATAAGTGGGAAATTTTTTCTAAAAAAAGGATTTTTTACTTCAATTTGTAGGAAAACGCTATATATCCCCCGTAACTAGCTAAAATCATTGAAAAGAACACATTTTGTGCTACAAAAAATTATCATAAGGTAAAAATTTTTCTATTAATGATATAACACACAATTAAGAAGAAACTATTAAAAACAAATATAATATACAAATTTTATCACAATATAGAGTCCAAAATCCTATTTAAGGCTTAAGTAGTTTTTTAAAAAAGCAATTTCTAACGAAAAAAACTATAATTTTCCCCATTTTGAATTTCTCCCATAAAAAAAAAAGCTGAATAATGTCAATTTTTTGACATTTTTTTTGCCCTTCAAAAAAACATTAAAACCCTTTAAAAAAAGTTGTTTTTAGAATAAAATTGATACATTAATTTTCCTGGAAATTTAAAAATTTTAAACTCATAAAATTGTAAAAAATAAATTGTGTAAAGTGCTGAATAAGGGCAAATTTTCGACCTTTTTTTAAAGGGTTTCAAAAATAAATTAAAAAAATTTAAAAAACGTTGTTTTTAAGTTAAAATTGATACCCAAATTTTCTGAAAAATTTTATATTTTTAGCTCATAACATTTTTAAAATATAGTTGTTTTAAAAGTGCTGAATAATGTAAAAATTTTTGAAAATTATTTAGTTTTAAAAAACTTAAAAAATTTTTTAAAACATTGTTTTTTTAAAATTTAAAAATTTAAAATTAAATTTCATGAAAAATACATATTTTTTTGCATTAATTTTTTTAAAAAAAAGTTTTTACAAAAATATAAAAAGCTTTTTGCTACGAAAAAAGAAATTACTTAAATTTTTTAGAAAAAAACCCCCTTTTCACTGATAACTAGCAAAAACGTTGAAAAAACTATTTTTTGGGTTTTTTAGCAATATGATTAGTAAAACTACTTGGGATTTATACAATAAAGCACAGTTTTTCAAAAAACTATGAAAAAAGCTTTCAAAATACCGTTGTATCCAAAAAATAACCTCTTAAATCTTCCTTTTTTAGCTTAATTTTATGTAACTACTTATAGGTTTTTATTATTCTAAAAAGAGGGTTTTGTACTTCAATTTGTAGGAAACAGCTGTTTTCACCGATAAATAGCTAAATCATGAAAAAACTACATTTTATGGGTTTTATGCAATATGAAAAAGTAAAAATACTTTTATATAACAAAAACGCTACAGTTTAGAAGAAAATAAAGGAAAAAAAAGCCTGCAATAACCGTTATATCACAATAAATAACCTCTTACTCTTCTATTTAATAGCTTAATGTAATGTAAAAATACTAATAAGGTTTAAATTGTTCTAAAAAAAAGGATTTTATACTTCAATTTTTTGGAAAAAATAGCTATTTCACCGGGGAAAAAAGCTAATATCATTGAAAACACTACATTTATTGTTTTAGCAATATGTTTTGTAAAAATCCTTTTATATATACAATAACGCTACAGTTTACAAGAAAATATGAAAAACGCTTGCAATATACCGTTTTTATCGCAATAAATACCCCCTTTCCCCTTCTATTTATTAGCTTAATGTAATGTAAGCTATTTATAGTCCAAATTATTCTAAAAAAGGATTGTATACTTCAATATGTTGGAAAACAGCTATATATCACTGATAACTAGCTAAAATAATTTAAAATACTACATTTTATGGGTTTAAAAGCAATATAATAAGTAAAACTACTTGTATATATACAATAACGCTACAGTTTAGAAGAAACTATGAAAAACGCTTGCAATATACCGTTATATCACAATAAATAACCTCCTACTCTTCTATTTATTAGCTTAATGTAATTTTAAGCTACTTATAGGTGCAAATTTTTCTAAAAAGAGCCTTTTATACTTCATTTGTAGGAAAACAGCTTTATATCACCGATAAATAGCTAATATCATTGAAAACACTACATTAAGGGTTTATAGCAATATGATAAGTAAAACTCTTGTATATACACAAAAACGCTACAGTTTTTCAAGACACTATGGAAAAAAAGCGTGCAATACCCTTATATCACCATAAATAACCTCTTACTCTTCTATTTATTAGCTTATGTAATGTAAGCTATTTATAGGTTCAAACTATTCTAAAAAAAGGATTTTATACTTCAATTTGTAGGAAAACAGCTATATATCACTGATAACTATCTAAAATCATTGAAAACACTACATTTTATGGGTTTATAGCAATATAATAAGTAAAACTACTTGTATATATACAATAACGCTACAGTTTAGAAGAAACTATGAAAAACGATTGCAATATACCGTTTAAATTCACAATAAATAACCTCTGACTCTTCTATTTAATAGCTTATGTAATGTAAGCTACTTATAGGTGCAAATTATTCAAAAAAGAGGATTTTTACTTCAATTTGTAGGAAAACAGCTATATATCACTGATAACTAGCTATAATCATTGAAAACACTACATTTTATGAGTTTATAGCAATATAATAAGTATCACTACTTGTATATATACAATAACTCTACAGTTTACAAGAAACTAAGAAAAACGGTTGCAATATACCGTTATATCACAATAAATAACCTCTTACTCTTCTATTTATTAGCTTAATGTAATGTAAGCTACTTATAATTGCAAATTATTCTAAAAAAAGGATTGTTTACTTCAATTTGTAGGTAAACAGCTATATATCACCGATAACTAGCTAAAATCATTGAAAAGAACACATTTTGTGGGTATAAAGCATTATCATAAGGTAAATTCCTTCTATTAATGATATAACACTACAATTAAGAAGAAACTATGAAAAACACGTATAATATACAATTGTATCACAATATAGAGTCTCAAACTCCTATTATAAGCTTACAGTAGTTTAAAATAGCAATTTCTAACGAAAACAACTATAATTCCACATTTTGAATTTCTCTATCAAAAAAAGAGCTGAATAATGTCAATTTTCGACATTTTTTAGCCCTTCAAAAATACATTAAAACACTTGAAAAAACGTTGTTTTTAAGAATAAAATTGATACATAAATTACATGAAAAGTACATATTTTAAGCTCATAATATTGTAAAATATAGTTGTGTAAAAGTGCTGGATAATGTCAAATTTCGACATTTTTTAGGCTTTCAAAAATACATTAAAACACTTGAAAAAACGTTGTTTTTAAGATTAAAATTGATACCTAAATTTCATGAAAAATTCATATTTTTAGCTCATAACATTGTAAAATATAGTTGTGTAAAAGTGCTGAATAATGTAAAATTTCGACATTATTTAGCATTTCAAAAATACATTAAAATTCTTATAAAAACATTGTTTTTAAGATTAAAATTGATATCTAAATTTCATGAAAAATACATATTTTTCTTTTTTTTTAAAAAACGTTTGAAAAAAATTAAAACTATTTTTAAATAAAAAATTACTTAATTTTTTTAAAAAAACCCCCTTTCCCTAAAACTATAAAATATTAAAAATACTTTTTTTTTTTTAGAAAAAATTAAAAAAAACTTTAATATAAAAACCTACATTTTAAAAAAATTTTAAAAGTTTAATAAAACCTTGTAAAAAAAACCCTACCATTTTACAAAAAATGAACCTTATAGGGGTTTATTTTAAAAAAAATTTTTCTTTAAATTTTAGGAAAAAGTTAACACTATAATGCAAAAAATTTTAAAAAAAATTTTTTTTTTAGAAAATAATAAAAAATACCCTTTTAACAATAAAACCCACATTTAAAAAAATATAAAAAGTTTAAATTTCCTTTTAAATAAATAACCCTTTCCTTTTAAACTTAAAAGTGCATTAGGAAAAATTTTAAAAAATTTTACCTTCAAATTTTAAAACACTTATATGTAAAATAAAAATTTTTAAAAAAATCATTTTTTTGGGAAAAGCAAAAAAATAAAATCTTT
This sequence comes from Chionoecetes opilio, assembly GCA_016584305.1. NCBI lineage: Eukaryota > Metazoa > Arthropoda > Malacostraca > Decapoda > Majidae > Chionoecetes > Chionoecetes opilio. Next base: position 10,828 of record JACEEZ010012397.1, on the reverse strand, counting down.
ATTTAAAAAACCCCAATTTAAAAAAACATGAAAAAGTAAAAAATTTTATAAAAAAAACCCCAATTTTAAAAAAAAGCTTTAATAGTACTACAATAAAATTTTTAAAAAAAATTTTTTTTAATTTTTGGAAAATAGCTATAATAGTAAATGCTAAAAAATTAAAAATCATTTTTGGGGAAAACATATTTAAAACTATTTTTTAAAAACCTACATTTTTTAAAAAATTTTTGAAAAACCTTAATATAACGTTTTAAAACAAAAATAAAACCTTCATTTTTTTAAAAATTAAAACCCCTTTTTTCAAATTTCTAAAAAAAGGTTTAAAATTAATTTTAAAAAAAAATTTTAACTTAAATTTAAAAAACTAATTTAGGATTTTTAGCAAATAATGAAAAAAACCTTTTTTAAAACAATAAAGTACATTGGGAAAAATAAAAACGCTTCAATTTTTATAAAATAAAAAACCTCTTCCTTTTTTTTACTTTTTAATTAACCCTTTTTTTTTATTTAAAAAAACCTTTTTTATTAAGTTTAGGCCTTTATAAAACCTAAAAACTAATTTTGAAAAAATTTTTAAGGGGTTTTGCAATATATTGAAAAAACTTTAATTTTAAAAAGAACTTAAAAAAACTATGAAAAACGCTTCAATTACAAAACAAAAAAAAACCCTTCTTTCATTTAAAACAATTTAATTTAACTCTTATAATTTTTTTTTATTCTAAAAAAAAATATACTTCAAAAAATTTTAAAAAAGTTATTACCTTAATGAAACATTAAATATTACTTTTATGGGGTTTTTTTCAATAAAATAAAATCTTGTTATATCAATAAAATAAAATTTGAAAATAAAAAAACCCTCAAATTTAAACCAATAAAACCCTTTTTCCTTTTAAAACATTAAAACTCTTAAATTCAAAATTTTTTAAAAAGGATTTTTTTTCTAAATTTTGGAAATGTTAAAAGGATAAAAAGCCAATTTTGGGAAAAACTAATTTCATTTTATACATTAAATAAAAATTTTTATATCAAAAAAAGTAATTTTCGAAATATAAAAAAGCTTCAAATTAACCAAACACAAAAAAACCCCTTCTTTTTTTATATTAATTTAATTTAACCTTATTTCCAAAAAAAAATTTTAAAAAAAAAATTTATCCAATTTAAAAAGAAATTTTTCCCCAATTTGAAACCCGAAAAAACACATTTTTGGGGGAAAAATTAAAAATTTTTTATTAAGGGTATAAATAATTAAAAAAAAAAAGAAAAACACTAAAATTAAAAATTTAAAACAATAAAAATTAAAAACCCCAAATTAAACTTAAATTTTTAAAACAACAATGAAAAAAATTAATACATTTTAATTTTTCCACATTTTATTTTTTCTTTTAAACTTTAAAAACAATTTTCTTTTTTAGCCCCCCAAAAAAATTAAAATTGAAAAACTTTTTTAGGTAAAAATAATAAAACAATGAAAAAATTTTTTTAAAAAAAAATTGTAATAATAGGTTTTTAAAATTTTTAAAAACAAATTTGAATTTTTGGTTTAAAAAAAAATTAAAAATTAAAAAACGGTTTTTTTTGTTAAAAAATTAACATAAATTTTTAAAAAAAAATTTTTACATTAATTTTTTTAAAAAAAATTAGCAAATTTTAAAATATTTGGCCGAATTTAAAAAAAATTTCTTCAATTAAAAAAAAACTTTTTTGAAACACAAAAAAATTCACCAAATTTTTTTTTTAAAAAAAATAAATTTTTGTTATTCATTTTTGTAAAAGTTTTTAAAAAAATTTAAAAAAGCTTCTTAAATAACCTAAAAAACCCCCTTTTTTCTATTTAAAAAATAATTAATTTTTATCAAAAAAAAGAAAAAAAGGATTTTAATCAATTTTTTAAAAAAGTTATAAGGAAAAAGCTAAATCATTTAACAACTAATTTATGGGTTTTTTTAAATGTTAAAACATAAAAATAAGTAATTTTCGAAAAAAAAAACGCTTCAATTACCAAACAAAAAAAACCCCCCCCTTTTTTTTATACTTAAATTAAAGGGTCTATGTTCCAAATTTTTCTAAAAGGGGTTTACTTAAATTTTAAAAAAGTTAAAAATAAAATAAATTTGAAAAACTAATTTTAGGGGGTTGAATTAAAAAAAACTACTTTATTAAATAAGCAATTTTTAAAAAACTATAAAAAAAGCTTAAAACGTTTAACAAATAAAAAAACCCCTTTTTTATTTTGTTTAAAAATTTAACCTTAACCAAAAAATTCTAAAAAAAAATTTTCAATTTTTAAAAAAAAATTAATTTCATGAAAACAAATAATAAAACCTAATTTTTTTATAAAAAATAAAAAAATTTTGTTTTAAAAAAAGGTAATTTTTGGAAAATATAAAAAGCGCAAAAAGTTTAAACAAAAAAAACCTTACCCCCTTTTTTTACTTTAAATAACCTTATTTTAAAAATTTTAAAAAGACCCTTTTTTTAACCAATTTTTTAAAAAACTTTATATCAAAAAAAGCTTATATTGAAAAACATTTTAATTTTTGGGTTATAAGAAAATATTTTTTTTAATAAACGCTACAGTTTACAAGAAACTATGAAAAACCGCTTCCTTAATACTAAAAAACCCATTTTATTTATTCTTAAATTAAATTAAAACCTTAAAGGGAAAAACTATTTAAAAAAAATTTTTTACTTAATTGGGAAAAATTATATATATAATAACTAAAAATCATTTAACACACTAATTTTTTGGGTTTTTAGCAAAATAAAAAAGTAAAAATACCTGTTATAAAAATAACGCTACGTTTAAAAAAATTGAAAAACCCCTTCTTGATACAATAAATAACCTTTACTCTTTATTTTTACTTTAAATTTAAATTTGCTACTTTTAGGGCAAATTATTCTAAAAAAAAAATTGTTTATTTTAATTTTAGGAAAAATTTTTACCCAAAATTAATATTAAAAAAACTCATTTTTGGGGTTTTTAGCAATTGGAAAAAAACTTGTATATAACAAAAACGCTACATTTACAAGAAAAAAAAAAGCAAAAACCTTATTACAAAAAAACCTCTTTATTTTTGGCTTAATGTATGTAAACTACTAAGGGGCAAATTTTAAAAAAAATTTTTAATTTTAATTTTAAAAATAAAACTTAAAACTAAAAAAAAAAATTTTTTTAGGGTTTTAAAAAAAAAAAAATACAAATTTCAATAACCAAATTAAAGAAAAAAAAACCTAAATTTTTAAAATTTAAAAAAAAACCTCTTCTTTTATTTAATATTTTAAAAAAAAACCAAAAAAGTAAAATTTAAAAAAAATTTTTTAACCCTTTTAGGAAAAAGCTAATATCCCAAATGAATATCATTAAAAAAAATTTTTTTTTTTTATACAAATTTAATAAAAATACGTTAAACAAAACGCTCATTTACGAAATAAAAAAAACCTTAATTCCTTTATAAAAAAAACCCCCTTTTTTCCCATTATTTTTAAATAATTAAAATTTTTATCCAAATTTTTAAAAAAAGGTTAATAATTTGGAAAACTATAAAAACAAAAGAAAAAAAATTAAAAAAAAACCCTTTAGGTAAAAATTTCTAAGGTAAAACCTTTTAAAAAATAAAAAAGAAAAATTATAAAAAAGTTAAATTCCATTTATAAAATAAGAGTTAAAAACCATTTAAGAAACAATTTTTAAAAAAATTTCCTAACAAAAACCCCAAAATCAATTTTTAATTTCCTTCAAAAAAAATAAAATTCAATTTTTAATTTTTTTAATTAAAATAATTCAAATTAAAAAAAACTTTTTTAAGAAAAAAATTTTAATAAATTTTGAAAAAATTTTTTTAAAAATCAAATTTGATTTTTGGTTTTTAAAATCTAACATTAAAAATTTTTTTGGTTTAAAAAAAAAATAAAAAAATGAAAAACTTTTTTTTTAGTTAAATTGAAATAAATTTGAAAAAAATTTTTTTTCTCATAAAAGTAAATTGTTTTAAAACTCAAAAATTTTACATTATTCTTTTAAAAAACATTTTTTTAAAAAAAATTTTTTTTTAAATTAAAATTATATTAAATTTTATGAAAAAAAAAGTTTTAGCAAATTTTTAAAAAATTTTTTGTACAAATAAAAAAACTAAATTTTAAAAAAAAAAATTACTTAATTTGTAAAAAAAACCAAATTTTTGTAAAAACAAAATATTAAAACCAAAATTTTATTTAAGCAATTTAAAGAAAACTAAAGAAATCAATAACGTAAATTTACAAAAACTTAAAAAAACCCTTCTTACCCCTTAAATTTTAAAAAAAATAATTATTTCTTTTAAAAGTTAATTAATTAAAAAATGGGTTTTTTGAGGAAACTTAATTTTGAAAACAGCTAAATATGAAACTATTTTAAAAAATTTAAAAAAATAAAATTTTTTTATAAAATAAATAAGAAACTACTTTAAAACAAAAACGCTGTTTTTTAAAAAAATAAAAAATTCTTTCCTTAAAAAATTAATTTATTTCTTTTATTTGTTAAGTATGAAGCTTTTATATCAATTTTTAAAAAACCCTTTAACTTTTTAAAAAACAAAAACTTTAAAACCCCCCCCAAAAAATTAAAATTTTTAAAACAAAAAAAATTTAAGGGTTTAAAACAATAAATTTAAATAAAAAAACTTGAAAACCTCCTACGTTTCAAAAACAAAAAAACCTTGCAATTTAATAAAAATAAATAACTCTTTTTAATTTTTCTTAAGGAATTAACTACTTAAGGGGGAAAAATATTTAAAAAAGGTTTTTTATTGAAAAAATTTTTTTATATAGCAAAATATTGAAAAAAATACTTTTTTTTTATACAAATTAAAACCCCCAATTTTAAAAATTAAAAATTTGAAAAACTATAAAAAATCAATAACCTTTTTCAAAAATAACCCCATTTTATTTAATAGTTTAATTAATTAAAAAAAAATTTTAAAAAAGAATTTTTTTCTTCAATTTTTAAGGAAAAAATTTAAACACTTAATAGTAAAAACATTAAAAAAACTACATTTTTTTAATTTATAAAAAATAAGTACATTTTTAAATAAAAAAACGTCATTTTTCGAAAAAAAAAAAATTTTCTTACCTTTATAAAATAAATAACCCCTACTTTTTTTTTATTACAAAAATGTTATTTAAATAAAAAACTAAAAAAAGGGTTTTTACTTCAATTTTGGGAAAAAACCATTTGTAATAGCAAAAACATTAAAAAAAAAACCTTTTTTTATAAACATTTTCAAAGGAAAAACTTTAAAAAATATAAAAACAATTAAAAATTTTAAAAAAACCCCATTATAAATTTTAAAATAGATTTTAAAAAAAACACATATTTTAAAAAAAAAAATTTCTAACAAAAAAACTTAAATTTCCCCTTTTATTTTTTTATCCCAAAAAAAAATAAACATTTTACCCTTTTTTTTAAAAAAATAAAAAAACTTTAAAAATTTTTTTAAAAATAAAATTGTAAATAAATTTAAAAAAAATTATTTTAACTTTATTTAAAATAATTTAAAAAGGGGAAAAAGTTTGTTTTTTTGGTTAAAATAATAAAAAATTTAAAAAAAAAATTTTTTAGTTAAAATTGTAAAATTATAAAAAATATTTTTTACTTAAATTTAAAAAAATTTTAAAATCGTTGAAAAAAATTTGTTTTTTTATTTTTAAAAAAATTTAAAAATTTTAAAAAAATTTTTTCTATTAAAATTTTTTATTTAAAAATTATGCAAAAAAATTTTTTTATTTAATTTTTAAAAAAATATTTTTTTAGAAAAAAAAAAACTCTTAGTACAGAATAAAGAAAAACTTCAATTTTTTTTTAAAAAACATTTAAAAATTTTTAAAAAAAATTGAAAAATACATTTTTTTTGGGGTTTTTAAAATTTTAAATTTAAAATACGTTAAAAACAAAAAAACCTACTTTTTAAAAAAATAGAAAACCTTTTCAAAATTTATTCAAAAAAATTTACTTTCTTTTAGAAAATTATTAAGTACTTTAAGGGAATTATTTAAAAAAAATTTTTGTTTAATTTAAAAAAAAAAGTAAATTTTTAATAGTAAAACTAAAAACCTTTTTTAGGGGTTTTTTTCAAATAAATAAAAAAAAAACTTTTTTAAAAAAGCTTTTAGAAGAAACTATAAAAGTTTCAAATTTATTCACAAAAAAAATTTACCCCCATTTTTGAATGTATTAACATTATAGTAAATTTATTTAAAAAACTTTTAATTCAATTTTAGAAAACACTTTTAAACAGTAAATGTAAGCCCTTGAAAAACCTCTTTTTTGGGGTTTTTACAAAAATTTTAAAAATTTTATTATACAAAAAATAATTTAAGAAACTATAAAAAAAATTTTTTTTAAAAAAAAAACTTATTTTAAAAGCTTAAAAATGAACTACTTAAAAGGGGAAATTTTTCTAAAAAAAGGGTTTTTTACCCAATTTTAGAAAACACTTAAAATCATATAATAGAAAATATAAAAATTTTTTTTTAAAAAAAATTAAAAAACCCCTTTTTTTTATACAATAAGCTACATTTTGGAATTAAAAAAGTAAATTCTTTATAAAAAAACCCCTTTATCCATTTTTTAGCTAATTAATAAACTACTTATGGGGGAAAAGCAAAGAGGATTTTTCTTTTTTAAAAAAAGCTAATTTTACAAAAATAGAAAATTTTTAAAAAATACTTTATTAAAACAATAAATTTTAAAAAAATCTTGTATATTACAATAAGTACATTTTCAAAAAATTAAAAAAAATTGTATACCTTATTAAAAATCCCCCCTTTTTCCCCTTTTTTAAAATGGGAAGAACCTTTTGGAAAATTAAAAAAAAGGTTATCTTCATTTTGAAAACCTAAATAAAAACATAAAAAACCTTAAAAAAAACAATTTTGGGGTTAAAAATTTTATAAGGGGGAATTTTTAAAATAAAAACCCCAAAAAAAAATATAAAAACACTTAATTTTACAATTTTTTAAAAAAGGCTAAATCCATTTGCTTTTTTAAAAAAAACAAATTTTAACGAAAAACTTTAATTAATTTTAAAAATTTTTTAAAATCTATTTGTTTTTTTAAAAAGGGTGTAAGTCAATTTTCAATTTTTTCCCACAAAATACTTAAAAAATTAAAAAAAACGTTGTTTTTTAAAAATAAAAATTAACTAAATTTTATGAAAATCATATTTTTTGTCATAAATTGTAAAAAATATTTTTGTAAAAATGGAAAAAGTAAATTTCGAATTTTTTGGTTTCAAAAAAATTAAAAATTTTAAAAAACTTGTTTTTAAGATTAAAATTGATACCCAAATTTCATGAAAATTCATTTTTTTGCTATAAAATTGTAAAATTGTTTGTAAAATTAAAAATTAAAATTTGAATTATTTCATTTTTAAAAAAACATTTTAAAAAAAAAAAAAAAATTGAAAATTTAAAAAATTTTTTTTCATGAAAAAACAAATTTTATATAATTTTTAATAAGTTTTAAAATATAAAAAGCTATTTTCTAAAAAAAAATAACTTTAATTTGAAAAAAAAAATTAATTAATACTAAAAAAAATTAAAACTAATTTAGGGTTTACAATTTGAAAGAAAACAATATTTTTTCAATAACCTAATTTAAAAAACTATAAAAGTTAATATACCTTTAAAAAAAAACCCCATTTTGAAATAGTTTAAATTTAATTTAAATTTAAAATAAAAAAAATTTTATTAATTTTTAAAAAAAAATAAAAAAAAAAAAAAAAATTAAAAAAAAAAATTTAACAATAAAAAAAAAACTTAAAAAAAAAAAAAAAAAAAAATTTTTTGAAAAAACTAAAAAAACGCTTCAATTACCTTTAAACCCAAAAAATAACCCTTACTTCTTTTATTGCTTAAGTAATTTAAACTACTTAAGGTGCAAATTATTCTAAAAAGAGGATTTTACATTTCAATTTGTAGGAAAACAGCTGTATATCACCGATAAATAGCTAAGATCATTGAAAACACTACATTTTATGGGTTTATAGCAATATGATAAGTAAAACTACTTGTATATATACAATAACATCTCAGTTTACAAGAAACTATGAAAAACGCTTGCAATATACCGTTGTATCACAATAAATAACCTCTTACTCTTCTATTTAATAGCTTAATGTAATGTAAGCTACTTATAGGTGCATATTATTCTAAAAAGAGGATTTTGTACTTCAATTTGTAGGAAAACAGCTATATATCACTGATAACTAGCTAAAATCATTGAAAACACTACATTTTATGGGTTTATAGCAATATAATAAGTAAAACTACCTGTATATATACAATAACACTACAGTTTAGAAGAAACTATGAAAAACACTTGCAATATACCGTTATATCACAATAAATAACCTCTTACTCTTCTATTTAATAGCTTAATGTAATGTAAGCTACTTATAGGTGCAAATTATTCTAAAAAGAGGATTTTATACTTCAATTTGTAGGAAAACAGCTATATATCACCGATAAATAGCTAATATCATTGAAAACACTACATTTTATGGGTTTATAGCAATATGATAAGTAAAACTACTTGTATATATACAATAACGCTACAGTTTACAAGAAACTATGAAAAATGCTTGCAATATACCGTTATATCACATTAAAAAACCTCTTACTCTTCTATTTAATAGCTTAATGTAATGTAAGCTACTTATAGGTGCAAATTATTCTAAAAAGAGGATTTTACACTTCAATTTGTAGGAAAACAGCTTTATATCACCGATATATAGCTAAGATCATTGAAAACACTACATTTTATGGGTTTATAGCAATATGATAAGTAAAACTACTTGTATATATACAATAACGCTACAGTTTAGAAGAAACTATGAAAAACGCCTGCAATATACCGTTATATCACAATAAATGACCTCTTACTCTTCTATTTAATAGCTTAATGTAATGTAAGCTACTAATAGGTGCAAATTGTTCTAAAAAGAGGATTTTATACTTCAATTTGTAGGAAAATAGCTATATATCACCGATAAATAGCTAATATCATTGAAAACACTACATTTTATGGGTTTATAGCAATATGATTAGTAAAACTACTTGTATATATACAATAACGCTACAGTTTACAAGAAACTATGAAAAACGCTTGCAATATACCGTTATATCACAATAAATAACCTCTTACTCTTCTATTTGTTAGCTTAAAGAAATGTAAACTACTTATAAGTGCAAATTATTCTAAAAAAAGGATTGTTTTCTTCAATTTGTAGGAAAACAGCTATATATCACCGATAACTAGCTAAAATCATTGAAAAGAACACATTTTGTGGGTATAAAGCATTATCATTAGGTAAATTCCTTCTATTAATGATATAACACTACAATTAATAAGAAACTATGAAAAACACGTATAATATACAATTGTATCACAATATAGAGTCTCAAACTCCTATTATAAGCTTACAGTAGTTTAAAATAGCAATTTCTAACGAAAACAACTATAATTCCACATTTTGAATTTCTCTATCAAAAAAAGAGCTGAATAATGTCAATTTTCGACATTTTTTAGCCCTTCAAAAATACATTAAAACACTTGAAAAAACGTTGTTTTTAAGAATAAAATTGACACATAAATTACATGAAAAATACATATTTTAAGCTCATAATATTGTAAAATATAGTTGTGTAAAAGTGCTGAATAATGTCAAATTTCGACGTTTTTTAGGCTTTCAAAAATACATTAAAACACTTGAAAAAACGTTGTTTTTAAGATTAAAATTGATACCTAAATTTCATGAAAAATTCATATTTTTAGCTCATAACATTGTAAAATAAAGTTGTGTAAAAGTGCTGAATAATGTAAAATTTCGACATTATTTAGCATTTCAAAAATACATTAAAATTCTTGAAAAAACATTGTTTTTAAGATTAAAATTGATATCTAAATTTCATGAAAAATACATATTTTTAGCTATTAATTTTGTAAAATATAGTTGTAGCAAATATAAAAAGCTATTTAGCTACAGATATAAAGAAATATACTTCAATTTGTAGAAAAAAACCACTCTTCACTGATAACTAGCTAAAATCATTGAAAACACTACATTTTATGGGTTTATAGCAATATGATAAGTAAAACTACTTGTATATATACAATAACGCTACAGTTTAGAAGAAACTATGAAAAACGCGCGCAATATACCGTTATATCACAATAAATAACCTCTTACACTTCTATTTAATAGCTTAATGTAATGTAAGCTACTAATAGGTGCAAATTGTTCTAAAAAGAGGATTTTATACTTCAATTTGTAGGAAAATAGCTATATATCACCGATAAATAGCTAATATCATTGAAAACACTACATTTTATGGGTTTATAGCAATATGATTAGTAAAACTACTTGTATATATACAATAACGCTACAGTTTACAAGAAACTATGAAAAACGCTTGCAATATACCGTTATATCACAATAAATACCCTCTTACTCTTCTATTTATTAGCTTAATGTAATGTAAGCTACTTATAGGTCCAAATTATTCTAAAAAAAGGATTGTATACTTCAATTTGTAGGAAAACAGCTATATATCACTGATAACTAGCTAAAATCATTGAAAACACTACATTTTATGGGTTATAGCAATTATAGTAAAACTTTGTATATATAATAACGCTACAGTTTAGAAAACTATGAAAACTTGCAATTACGTTATATCCATAAATAACCTCTTACTCTCTATTATTAGCTTATGTAATGTAAGCTACTTAAGGTGCAATATTTAAAAAATTTTTTTTCAAAAAAAAACCTTTTACCCAATAAATTTTTGC
>JACEEZ010012396.1:464782-486949 GCA_016584305.1 Chionoecetes opilio | reverse complement strand
ATACATCCCTTTCTGTAATTTCGACTACTCACTTCAGGCCATTTTTACGGCTTTATCAATAACTCACGGCAAAGTGTTATGTCACACAACTCACATGGAGCTATCTATGAGCGCTGTGTCGTGTCTCCTTCTGTTCTGCCTCCTTCAGGCCTCTCGGCTTGTTATATAGGAAAGGTTTCATTCTTGAACAGTTGTTTACACAGGAACTGCTGAGTGCAAGAAACCGCTCGCTGTTTACACGGTGATGGCTCAAACACACCCAAAGTTAGATGTGTATGTCCAAGTGTGCAATGCTTATCAACTAAGATAAGTGGCAATTAGCCACAGGCACACGCAACAGCTGACTGTGCATTCTCAAGAATGCAACGAGCGAGGGAACAACACCATTATGTCCATATCAACATTCTCAAGGAGGTAGTGTCTGTCCGAGCAACACAATAACAAGATGTGTTGCTGAAAGAGGCAGACACACGTACATACACCTCCAAAATGATCACATGCTGATAACATATATGTTATCATACACATACATATAATCTCTATCCAGTGCCATAGCAAATGCATCTACTTTAGACGTGGTATTATGTATTCCACTGGCATCTAAAACATGGCCTAAGAAAGAAATTATTTTTGCATTAAGGAACATTTGTTTAGTTTAACCTTTAAATTGGCATCATTTAGGATCTCTTGAAAGTACCATATTCAGTGTTTGTAGGTGAGAATTCGTAACTGGGGAACAAATAACATGTTGTCCAGGAAAGCAAAAACTGAATCTCCTAGTAAATCCGAAATAAAACAGTGTTGATCACATATTGAAATGCTAGTGGTGCACCAGCTATGCCAAATGATAGCTTTTTGAAAGCATAATGGGCTGAAGGAGTGTTAAGCGCTGTTAGGTCCTTATCTAATGGGACCTGGCAATACCAACAGGTAAGACCAAGTGTGGATAATACCTTCTTATATGAACATCAGAATATCCTGTAATACTGGTAGGGGATATCTGGTTTGTTGGAAAACTTCCTTTAGGCGGCGATAGTTTACGACTGGTCGCCATTCTCTTGTTTTTTTAGGAATTACATATAGTGGAAAATTCCAAGGGCTGGTAGAGGGTTCAACTGCATCCACTTGCAACTTTTTCTTAATCATGCCATCAAGTATAAACCTGTGTTAGTGGAGTAGCCTATATGCAGGAATGTAGATAGTGTGTGTGTCAGGTAGCAAAGAAATATGATGTGTAATGAAAATTGTAGTGCACAAAGAATGACCCTGCATGGCAAATGTGTCATTTCGCAGTTAATACTTGCAATTGAGTTTGTTTTGACTACGTAAAACCTATATCCTCTAAGGACGAACGGAGTGTCAGGATCTCCATTTGACATTATAGGTACTACTAACAGAGTCGAAATCATACCTACGCGCGCTGGTGTGACCACGAAATCTGCTAGGTATGCTTCTGTGTGCAGCTTATGGATGCAAGTTGAAGTATTATGTATAAATATGTTAGCAATGCCCTGATCATTTACGCTGCACAACGTTGATTCCATGAAAATATATTTCACACGTACAGATTCATTGAAACAGATAGCCTCGCAATTTTCATTCACACCTGCAAGTTCACTAAGAGAGATTCACGACCGTTTAGTGAAACGTCTACCACTAGACAGCGACGAAGCGTCTCAGAATCTTGCGAAGGACAAAAAACAGTAGAAGTAGTACAGGAATTTGACTCAGTGTTATTCAGTGTAGCTATTGCACTTTGAACTGTTACATTAGTTGATTAATTGCATTGATGTTAATTTCATAAAATTTATCTTTTACAGTACTAACTGTGACGATTGATATTGGTTTTTTGATGTCAGGTATAAGTATTCCATAATACCTAATCCCTTGTACTAGGTGGAGACAAACTTCATTGCATTCATTCCTCATTATTGTTATACCTAACAGGTCAGCAGGGAAGGACAATCCCTGTGTTACATGTAAACAGATAGCCTTTGCAGGCACGTATTCCTCAAATTTTGAGTTAAGCCAAACTTTAACAATGGCATGGAATTTCTTGCAATCTAAACCTGTAAGTCTGATTGACTTAGGTTCCAAGAAGAGGACATATTTTCGTGTGTTTACGTAATGTATTTAGTATATTTATGTCACTGACATTAGGCCTGTTCCTGTGTCCATGAATACTGTTAATGTACTGCTTTTGTGCAGGACTGGTACCGTCAGTACTTCGCATAATTGAGAGGTTCCTATATACCTCACCTAAAAATCATTTCGTACCGCATAAAAATCATCATCATTTGCATTAATGTATCTTTTAAGGTACCTTGTGAATGCATGCTGTGTAAAAGAAGCGTTGCCATGTTTTTCTATCACAATAGGTGATGTATCTTGTCTGGCATATACGTATAAGGAAAATGCTTGCTTTGGTAAGTTTATTTCTGGTGATGCCTGCCTTACTATTTCCATTTATGTGTCTGTATGAGGCACATGTGTTACGTAGGTGCGTTTTGGAGTGCATGCATATTTTCCTACAGAGGGTGGGAGGATTGCTGCTGCATCTGTTTCAACATGCGGCACTCGTTAGTGCTATGTGTCTTTGAATTACGTTATATGCAGTACTGTGCGTAGTTTACTGATCAACAATGTGACACAGTGTGTCCTGAGACTGCAAAAGTAACAAATATACATTGAGTACCGGTAGTTATATTGTAGCTGATACTAATTTCTCATCTCACATAGCGAACGTGCGTAGCTCCCATGATATGAATATCTTCCTCTACTTTGTATCGAAGGTGAATGTTTGTGGAAATACCGTGGTCTAGAACTTTGCCTATTGTAGTAGTAGACAGATGCTTGCTGAACATTACGATGTAAACACCAAGAAGGTGTCTGAATAGATGAAGTGAACGAAGCCATTGTAATGTTTGTTAAACCATACTATACGTATATAGTTATAACGTTTAAATTGCCCTTAGATGTGTCGTCTACTTGTTAATTGTGTTCATATTCCGTGGAGGAGCACTGATCAAATTGAACAAAATACTATACCTATGCAACAAGAAAAATATAAAGAAAAATACTGTGTAAATTACTGTGAGTTGCACTTAATCACACTAAATAAAAGTACATTACACTCAGTCAGTTACACTCATAAAAGACCTCTTAGCTGTATGAGTGGCGAATTATATGGTGAGTTCACAGGGCAGCGATGGTGAATTATGTTGAGCTCCGGTGAAAGTTGGAGGATGACTGGATGACTGGGTGAAGCCGTAAGGATGTCTGGGACTGGAGACACGCAATCTGTCAAAGGTAAAATATGAGAACACGAAAATACAATATAATCTATAATAATATAAGCAAAAGTGTGTCTGTCTGTCTGTGTGTGTGTGTGTGTGTGTGTGTGTGTGGTATAGGTTCCGCCCCCCGTGGCGCAAACGCCTCATATGGCACATTTTTGGAATCAGGTTGACCAGGGGAAGGTCATAAGCCCACTTATGAGATGATCCGATCACTTTTTTTTTTTCTTTTTTTTTTAGCAGCCTATTAGCGAGAATTGCGAAACAAAAGTGGGTTGCGAGAATTGAGGAAGCCTTGATTAGAGGTGATGGGTAATGGGTGATGAATGGTGTGGGTGATGGGTAATGGGTGTGGTGGTGAGTGAATGGGTTGGGGGTGATGGGTGATGGGTGAGGTGAATAGGTGGGGGTGATGGGTAATGGGTGAGTGAATGGGTGTGTGGTGATGGGTAATGGGTGAGTGAAAGGGTGGGGGGTGATGGTAATGGGTGAGTGAATGGGTGTGTGGTGATGGGTAATGGGTGAGTGAATGGGTGGGGGTGATGGGTAATGGGTGTGTGGTGATGGGTAATGGGTGAGTGAATGGGTGGGGGGGTGAGTGAATGGGTGTGGGGATGATGGGTAATGGGTGTGGGGGTGATGGGTAATGGGTGAGTGAATGGGTGGGGGTGATGGGTAATGGGTGAGTGAATTGGTGGGTGTGTGGTGATGGGTAATGGGTGAGTGAATGGGTGGGGGGTGATGGGTAATGGGTGAGTGAATGGGTGGGGGTGATGGGTAATGGGTGAGTGAATGGGTGTGGGTGATGGGTAATGGGTGAGTGAATGGGTGGGGGGTGATGGGTAATGGGTGAGTGAATGGGTGTGGTGGTGATGGGTAATGGGTGAGTGAATGGGTGGGGGGTGATGGGTAATGGGTGAGTGAATGGGTGGGGGGTGATGGGTAATGGGTGTGTGGTGATGGGTAATGGGTGAGTGAATGGGTGGGGGGTGATGGGTAATGGGTGAGTGAATGGGTGGGGGGTGATGGGTAATGGGTGAGTGAATGGGTGTGTGGTGATGGGTAATGGGTGAGTGAATGGGTGGGGGGTAATGGGTGAGTGAATGGGTGGGGGGTGATGGGTAATGGGTGAGTGAATGGGTGGGGGGAATACATACATTTCTACATCCATGATTTCAGGAAAGTTAGAAGGGGCTATCTGGAGAGTCCATGTTTGGTGGGCCGAAGGCCCACCAAACACAGGTGGTGGGCCGAAGGCCCACCAATAGCCCTCCGCAGGAGCTAGCCAAAAAGTCCGCCCGGAGGGCGGCTTTGCGGCTAATTAAATACATAAATGGGCAATTGAATTTATATTTATACATCTTTTGTGGTGGGCACGTTTAGGGCTGTTGATGAGGAGTAGCCGTGGTTGTGGTTTGTCAGGCGGTCTTGCTTAGTTGCGTGCCTGCATGGGCGCGGCCTGGGGTTGATGTTAGGGGGATCGGTGTGCTGCCAGGAACGTTCCTCGGGTGATGGGCATAGCTTGTAGGCGTAAATGTTCTACTAGGCGTCGTATACGTAGATGCTTTCAGGTTGGAAGTGCTGCGTTGTACAGGTTACTGAAAAATCCTTCCTGATGTGATGCTACGAAAGAGTGTGGTGATAAGATGTGCATGGCAAAGCTGCAGGGGTTAAGGAGTGCGATGTTGTGTTGAGGGGTGCCGGCGAGATGTTTTGCTTACTCGACCTTCAGAATGCTGCGTTTGTAATTTGGCAGTAGGGTATTTTGTAGTAGGAATGTTTGTAGACAATGCTGCTTGTGCACTTGTAAAACTTGTAGACTTGATCAATGGAACCGTGGTAGTTGCTGCCTGTTGCTATAAGTATTTAAGTATGGGTTGCTGGTAGATACTTATGCGTATTACGTTGTAGGTAGGCTTGGTTGCTGCTTCTATTATGTTGCTGTGCAGCTGGCTGCCTGCTTGTGGTTGTGGTTGTGGTATAGGTAGGTTATGGCTTGTTGTGAGCTTCGTTGAGCTTAGGCGAGTATCTTGGTATGATACAGTAATAGGTAGTTACTTGGTTGTGCGTGGGAGAGTTTTGTAGAGCTTGTTAGAAGTTCTTAGAGCTTTTGTAGATCTTCAGGAGTAGTGCGTGGGTGTCTTTTTCACGGTGTACGCCACCAATGTTAGTCCCACTGTTTGTAGAGACAGTTCTTGGACGGATTTAAAATTGTAGTACAGTTGTACACAAGTCTATTTTACATGTCTGTTGAGTGACTTAGTGTTAAGATAGTCAAGCTATGTAGAATAGCCAGTGAGTGGGACGGAGCTCGTAAGATAAACGTCTTCTACCGTCCATGGCCGAAGTCTTTCTCTCCTGATTCCCAGCCATTCCCACACTCGCCCCATCTGTATCCTCTTTCGTTACCAGGTGATCCACATCATCTGGACACTCATCCACTTCCACGCGAAAGATTATACGTAATATATATATATATATATATATATATATATATATATATATATATATATATATATATATATATATATATATATTATATATATATATATATATATATATATATATATATATATATATATATATATATATATATATATATATATATACATATATATATACATACAGAGTGTAGCACGAGTTTCTGCAAATAATACTAGAAGTGAAAGAACGTGTTATTCTAAGTGGAAAATGTTCTATACACACATGTATTTTGAGTATTTGTAGTTTTGCTTCCTTTAGACGTGACATGAAGTGAGAATCACGGTGGCTAAGTTTACAAGTTTTTTAGTACTAAACTGAATACTACAACACTACATACAAAAAACTACAATAGGAGAAAAAACAACACAAGGTTCATCACATACGTGCTACTTGTAAATTACAACACATACTAGCAGAGTGCAGAACAATAAATGTAGAAACACTGCATAGTACTGTTCATGAACACTATTCACTTATTTAAATTTCAGTCACAACATTATATTTATCTTTATCGGGGAGCAGGGTCGGGCTCCCTTTCGACCGCTAGTAGGCTGCTATGGAACAACGAGTGACTCTGGTTTGGGGCTCCACGATGGAGTTCCTGGAGTTCAAGGTACTGCTCCCAGCCTTCTGACTCCATCCTCTGCCACACCTGCGTGGCCATCTGGTGAAGCCGGACGTTAAGGGCTGAGAAACAAGCGTCCTCGTGAAGTGTCCTAGTCTGGATAAAGTCACCCCACCTTTTATCGAGTGCAAAGCGCAGTATAGCGTTCTGCACCCGTTGGAGTCGGCTGATAGATCTCCTGCTCAGGGCGTGCGTCGGGATAGGCGGATATATGAGGATCGGGATCACCA
This sequence comes from Chionoecetes opilio, assembly GCA_016584305.1. Classification (NCBI taxonomy): domain Eukaryota; kingdom Metazoa; phylum Arthropoda; class Malacostraca; order Decapoda; family Majidae; genus Chionoecetes; species Chionoecetes opilio. The sequence continues at coordinate 480,314 of JACEEZ010012396.1, read as the reverse complement.
GGACCTTGACGAGGTGGAGTTTCAGTCATGGGGCTAGTTCTGGGAACCGAAAGAGAGTGGTTAGGGATGCCCGAGCCCTCCCTTCTCTCTCACTGATATGACCAGTGTACCCTCGCCCTGCCACACGAAGGCCGAGAAGAGACCCTGAAGGACGGAAGTCCACAGTGTCTCTGTCGACCAGCAACTGGGCAAGGTTTCTGGTGGCCATCGAGATGACGCTGAACTTCCCCAAGCTGGTCTGAATCCTCCATTCGTCTTCAAAGGTGTTGACTTTGGCGACCTCTCGTGGCTGACTGCGTACGGGCATTCAGCATGTCACCGGTCCGACCTGGATGGAAGACTACCTGCGAGACACATCGTCTGCATACAGTACGTCGACTCCCGCCAGGGAGCTACGGCAGTCTCCGGTGTAGATGGAATACAGTGTAGGCGAGAGCACACTTCCCTGCGGGACCCCGGTGTCCAGGGGGAATGCAGGGCCGACGTGGTTGCCCACCCTAGTCCTGGCGGATCTGTCCCCAAGGAAGCCGCATAGTAAACGTTCACCATGTTCTGGGAAACCCAGGTAGAGCAGCTTGTACTTCATTCCGAATGCCAGACCTTGTCAAATGTCTTGCTAACATCCCGGAGAACAAAATGACACCGACTCCTGGAAGCCTGGGGGACAGCCAGGGTTTCCGTGACAACGGCGATCCCGTGAAGTGTGCCTCTTCCCCGCCGGAAGCCATACTTCGCCGAGTTGTACAGGTCTCCTCCCTCCAGGTGGTCATGCAAGCGCCATATGAAGACCTTCTCGTAGACTTTACCAGGAACCTCCAGAAGGGAGGGGACGGTAGCTGTCGGGGTGGGTCGGAACCTTCCCCGGCTTGACAATCATCCGCCTCTCCGCCTCCTTGAAGCAATCAGGGAAGTATCCCGCCGAGAGAGCCGCATTCAGGACGTCCCTCAGCCGCTCCAAGGCTCGATTTGGAAGGTGGGAGAGTATGGTCTTATTAATTTTTCTACGACCCGTGCAGGTGGACTTAAGTTCAGCTGTCGAAATAAGGCAGTCGAGCGTTGTGGCGTTCGACAGCCTCGCCGGGTCTGCAGTCACATGGGGTGTCGTCCTGTGTAAATTACCCCTGATATATTCTGTCAGTCACATTGTCATTATCATCATATATATCCTCCACCTGAAACACATCCCTACATACAGAGGTATGTAGGAGTTCTTTGTCTTTTTTCGTGTGTCTTTTTCGTCCGTCTCTGTCAACAAGGAAACTGTCAGGTCCGTTACAGCGTCCGGAGAGGCGCTGTAGCTGTCTCCAGAATTTCTTGGGGTCTCTGTAGTTGGTGGCTAAGCCAGCCAAGGAGCGACACCAGTGATTGCGCGCCTCAATTCTCCGTGCGTCATATAATGTTTGTCTCAGCACAGTAAAGCGTTTGTGGTCATCATATGTCCAACCTTAGCTAGTCGCTCTGTCTTTCAGCGCCAGAAATTTAATCCTGGTTAGCTGAGTCTGTTGGGAAGGTCTTTGTTTTTTACATCACAAAGGACTGGCCAAGAGCACACAAAAAGAGGTAACAAAAAACCCGTTTAGTTGCTAGTCCCTATAAAGAAGACAGTAAGATAATAAAGAAATGGGGGTGGGCCAATTTAGTTCGGGAGGTGTCTTGTCACTCCTCTCTTGAAAAAATTTAAGTCGTAGGAAGGTGGAACAATAGAAACAGGAAGAGAGTTTACCAGTGAAAGGGATGAAAGAGTAAAGATACTGATTAACTCTTTCATTAGGAAGATGGACATACTAGGGATGCGAATGAGTAGAAAGTATAGAGTAGAAAGTCTCAAGTAGAAAGCCGCGTGAGGGGAGGGAGGCATGCAGTTAGCAAGTTCAGAAGAGCAGTGAGCATGAAAATAACGGTAGAGTATAGCAATAGAAGCAACATTGCGGCGGTGGTTTCAAGATTGAAGACAGACAGTCAGAGGAGGGGAGTTGTTGAGACGAAAAGCTTTTGACTCCTCCAGGTGTATTTGTACCTGGAGGGGTAACAATGTAACATGTACCTGGAGGGGTGACGTGTACCTGGAGAGGTAACACAGGGAGACGTGCCTGGGGCTACTACTAAAGGCGTTCCTAGTAAGTCACCAGGGAATGGGGGATAGAAGGTGGTTGACCATGGAGGTGCGCGCCCGAAGGAGAGAAAGGTAAACAATGACCATGTTGTGCGCACGAATTCATTTCAAGTACTCTCGGGGCTGCAAGAGGAAGATAAGGAGTTAAAGAGTAAAAAGGTAGACGATACATCACTACCCGAAGGTAAAATCTTGGTTGTGGGGGACAGGTTAGGTACGTACCTAGACAGCAGGTTTTGTGACAGAGAAGGGATGCGTATGAAGTCGGTGATTTACCCAGGGAAGGGGATAGGTTATGTTAGTGATAAGATAGTTGAGTACATGGCAGACCAAGGGAAAAAGCCCATCGTCTGCCTGAGCGTTGAGGGAAACGATGTTGAGTGTGTAAGGAGTGAGGCATTGCTACGGCGATTCAAGGAGGCTGTAGGTAAGGTTAGGGACAGGGGGGCGGGGGTCCCTGTGGTGTGTGGTGTCCTTCCAAGACGCTATGCTGACGACTTGTGGTACTCCAGGGCTATTGCTCTGAATTGCCGGCTGGCATATCATTGCAAAGCCAATAGTTGGGCCTTTGTCGACAACTGGGACCTCTTTTTCAGGCATAACCACGTCTACCACAGGGATGGGGTGCACCTTTTGAGGAAAGGGGTTCAGATCTTGTCTGAATCCCTAGAAAGGAAGGTAGGTGCATTGCAGGCTTTTTTTAAGATATGGAACCGGGGATTAGACACTAGAGCCGGGGTATAGAAACTTGCGACACTAGGAGGAATTTCAGAAGGCTGGGAACTAAACTGATTCGTGAGAAGAGAGAGAGCAGGGGGTTAGTTAAAGATAAAGGGAAAATGGACAACAAGAAGAGTTGTTTGAAGGTTTACTATACAAACTGTGGAAGTGTTTTAAACAAGATACATTTCCTGGCAGGAATAAATAGTGTAGAGGATTTTGATATAATAGCATTAACAGAAACATGGTTGGATATGTCAAGAAAGGTATTTGATCTGGAGGCTGAGATATCAGGGTATACGTTATTTCACAAGGACAGGTTAGGCAGGCGAGGTGGTGGATTTGCGCTTTATGCAAGAGATACATTGCAGTGTTGTTTTAATAATGTTATAAAAACAGATGATAGCATAGAGTCTGATGGGCAGAGGTTACGGAGGGAACAGAGAAAATTGTTTTGGGTGTAGTGTACAGGCCTCCAAACTTATGTAAAGAGGATTCAGCTCCTATATGGCAAGAAATAAATAAGGCTTGCAGATATAATCGATTATGCGTGGTAGGAGATTTTAATCTTTGGAATATACGTAGACTGGGATTTAATTAAAGGAGACAATGACGCAGAGGAATTGTTAAATATAGTTCAGGATAACTTTCTATGGCAAGCAATCAAGGAGCCTACTAGAGGAGATAATATTCTAGATTTATTACTGACAAACAGGGAAGATTTAGTTACAGAGGTGGAGGTTGGAGGTACGTTAGGGAACAGCGATCATTATGTAATCATGTTTTGGTTAAAATGGGAAGTAGGAAATATAAGTGTTAATAAGTAAGGAATACCTGACTACAAAAAGGCCAATTATGCAGGATTAAGAAGACACTTGGTGGGGATTAACTCGGGGTGTTGGATGGAGGGGAAGGAGTGGTCCGAGGTCAGTATGGAGACAGGGTTAGTGAGGTCGGGGCGGATGAGGATTATACATTATTTGTTAGGAATTTAATTGCAGGACAGAAAAAAAATATTCCTTATAGAGCGATAAGATCAAGGAAGAACGATCCGAAATGGATAAACACGAATTTAAAACACAACATTGGAGTAAAAAGAAACATGTATTTATATTCCTGGAACCAAGGGGTGTTTTAATGTTTGAGAGGGCCCCGAGATCACTCACCTGATTCTGATAGAGGACCACCTGGGGCATAATATTACCGAGGGTAGCTCATCTAATTCCTGACAATATAATCTCACAAATCACGGATTTGTCAAAATTATGCATTCCGGAAATGACCCTCCGAATGACCGGTGAGCCTCCTTTCAATCGCCATAGCACCTAAACAAATTCACTTACGGAAAGGAATTACCACCCAAAAGAAAGCTTAACTTATCTGCTACAAGATTTAGCTAAAGAAAAGTTGATTACACAATGAACGTTTTCAGTAGGATCGTAAATACAAAGTTATATCAAACTTTTTGAAAAATCTAGGGTTGTAATACACAAAACATAAAATAAAATATATGGAGTGACAAATCTCATTGTTTTTTAGTTTGTACTAGTTTATTACACATTATAATTTTTTTTAAACAGCCAAACAGAATAATGTAGGTCCATGTGAACATTTAATTTAGGTCAAATTAAAAGAAAAGATGAATTTACTAAAACCTGAGGTAAATACCACTACACTTTCCCTCAAGTTTAGGACATGAGAAGTACAAACAAAAAAGTCTCGCTTATCTTAGCTTCCTTTTTGAAGGAAAAGTAGGTTTTTAAGAGCAGTAGTGATGAATAAGGATAGTCTTGGTGACCAAATTGGAAAAATGTTATGTCCATTCTCTTAAGTACATAAGGGAAAATCAAACATGATTCTACACTGAGAAACTGAATGAATGAATCTTACAATAGTTTGTTTATTTGTTTGTTTGATCTTAACAGTAAAATGATGTAATATAAACTGGAAAATTGTTCCATTTTATGAAAATGATGAGCTCAATTTTCACGAGGCGTGTGGGCTGGGGTCACTTAGTGCATAATCATCCAGCACCTATCCTTTATCTAACTAGCTGGATTATTATATCCTTTGGCAGAAGCTTGGCAGCTGCAGTACTGACAACAAATTAGCTCATATTGTCTACAAACACATCGCTCAGTGGCACAGGACGTGCATTTACATGGCATTGGGAAGTCATCTGGCAGTAAGACCTGACATCGTTCCGGCTCGAGGATGCCACCAGCCGCGCTCTAGCTAAAATTCCTTGGATCAAGGTACACTTCTCCATACAGTGTAGTTGCATGTATGTCCTGTAAAATGCCCTGAGAATATGCCCCTTGATAGAACGACTGTTGGGGGGGGGGGGGGGGGGGGGGGGGGGGGGTAGGTCAAGATGTCTTTTTGGTGTGTTGGAAGAGGTGTGTCTTAGCTCATCCATTGTTTTGCATTGTGTTCCAGACTTGTACACATTAACTAGAAATTCTCCTATCGATGGAAAGTAAAGTCAATCTCATTTTGGTGCTTTCCAAAGTTTTGGAGGTAGTGACACGGACTGGCTTTCAGTCCAGCTGCTTTTGTGCCGAATTTGCTTGTTGAATCACAGCCTGTGAGATGATGCAGTGCTACAAGTACTTTGCAAGTTTCCGTGCCTAACCTCTTAGCCAAGATATGAAGAGGAATATATCTGGTATAGTATTTCCCACACCAGCAGGGCTGCTGGTGAAAAGACTTTGTCTTTGACACATATATGGAGCTTAGTTAAAGAAAGTGAGAGGATCAGGAGATGTACCTGTAATTCAATCGACCTGAATAAAGTGAACTCAGAGATACAGTTGCCAGTGAATATGGACTCCTTCTGGGCATCGGCCACAAACAAGCCTAAGTACAAGGGCAACCTCGAAAGTTTATCATAGGAAACTCAAAACCAATGCAAAATGTTGTGGTCAGCTCGATGGGTCTCTCCAATGATAGCGAACCATGCAAGGCAATATACAATAAATGGGCTACAGCTGTTCCTGAATTTGATCTCAGTATAGAAGAAACTGATGTGAGGATCATCCCCCATGCTCTCCATGCAGTATGTAGTGGGGCAACAAGGGTAGTTGTTCTGTCTAATGATACAGACGTCATGGTCCTTGGGTTAAATTACTGGGATCTCCTAAAGAGCCATGGTTTAAGGGAATGTGGATTAGAGCTGGTGTGGGAAATACTACCAGATATATTCCTCTTCATATCTTGGCTGAGAGGTTAGGCACGGAAACTTACAAAGTACTTGTAGCACTGCATCATCTCACAGGTTGTGATTCAACAAGTAAATTCGGCACACAAGCAGCTGGACTGAAAGCCAATCCGTGTCACTACCTCCAAAACTTCGGAAAGCACCAAAATGAGATTGACTTTCCATTGATAGAAGAGTTTCTAGTTAATGTGTACAAGTCTGGAACATAATACAAAACAATGGATGAGCTAAGATATCACCTCTTCCAACACAGCAAAAAGACTATCCTTGACCTACCCCCCAACAGTCGTTCTATCAAGGGGCATAATCTCAGGGCATTTTACAGGACGTACATGCTACTACACTGTCTGGAGAAAGTGTACCTTGATCCAAGGAATTTTGGCTACAGTGTGACTGGTGGCATCCTAAAGCAAGAACGATGTCATTTCTTACTGCCAGATGACTTCCCAATGCCATGTAAATGTGTAGCGACTAAATAAGTCACCCCTTTCAGTCTCCATGTTTCCGTGCTCTACCAGTGCGGTCTCTGTACAGAGAATCAGAGTAGCACGGGGACTATTCTAATTGTAATCTTCAATCATTGTTATGGTAATTATCAGGTGTTTGCATTGTTATCAGCTTATCAATATAATCAATTATGTACAACGTAAAATCAGCAATATACACCAGGAAGTATCCTTGGTGAAACTCGCATGTCTTGGCGAGTTTCTGCATAACACCTTGGAAAACAACCATTTATGAGAACTGAAATTTGTATATATACTCCAGATTTTATGAAATAAAATGAACCTAAACTGGCCAAATGAGTATCCTTCATTCCAGTTAAACCAAAGCTATGAACACTCCACCTAGTTACAAATGGTGACCCGGAGTGTAAGCTAATGGTTTCTAGGTGGCTTAAACTGGTGCTGTCCATCTCGGCATAGAAATGCAATTTCTATGCCTTGCTGGACACAAGAGCACACCTCTCCTAGTCGTGGGACCTGCGTCTTCGGAAGCATTCGTCCCATTGCTCCCGCTGTATATTCCTAGCCTCCAGCTTCACTGGTGATCGCTAGGTTGAAAGCGGGATAGGGAGAAGTACACGTTTACGTGTAGCCGCCACCTAGTCAGGTTCCCCACCCAAACCCCGGCACCTTCTGTGCCTTCCTCAGGGCATTTTTGCCCTCAGACGCCTCACTGCGTCCTCAGCGGCCTATGCGCATTCAGCGCGGCCACTACCCCGCCAGGCGCCTCACTGCGTCCTCAGCGGCCTTATGCGCATTTAGCGCGGGCCCTGCTTCCTCCGAGGCCTCACTGCGGCCTATGCGCATTTAGCGCGGCCGCTGCCCTCCTCCAGACGGTTCACCGCGTCCTCAGCGGCCTTATGCGTGTTTAGCGCGGGCCCTGCTTCCTCATACGCCTCAGTGGCCTATGTGCACTCAGCGCAGCCACTTCACCCTCTGACGCCTCCTTGCGCCCTCAGCACGACCTCACGCGCATTCTGCGCAGCCCCACGGTGTTATTGAATCACTCCACGGCCGCCGCTCGCCGCCCTATGGATTACCAGCCCTGTGGATTACTCAACCCTCAACTCCACAGCGTTAACGCGACTCACAGCCGGCGTCAACACTGCCACGCCCGCAACACAAGCCGGCGGCACCACTGCCATGGCGGTAACACTGCCACGCCCGCAACACTGCCGGCGGCACCACTGCCATGGCGCAACACTGCCACGCCCGCAACACAAGCCGGCGGCACCACAGCCATGGCGCAACACTGCCACGCCCGCAACACAAGCCGGCGGCACCACAGCCATGGCGCAACACTGCCACGCCCGCAACACAAGCCGGCGGCACCACAGCCATGGCGCAACACTGCCACGCCCGCAACACAAGCCGGCGGCACCACTGCCATGGCGTCAACACTGCCTCGCCCGCGACTTACTGCCGGCGGCACCACTGCCATGGCGGTAACACTGCCACGCCCGCAACACTGCCGGCGGCACCACTGCCATGGCGTCAACACTGCCTCGCCCGCGACTTACTGCCGGCGGCACCACTGCCATGGCGGTAACACTGCCACGCCCGCAACACTGCCGGCGGCACCACTGCCATGGCGTCAACACTGCCACGCCCGCGACTCACAGCCGGCGGCACCACTGCCATGGCGGCAACACTGCCAAGCCAGCAACTGGTCACCACAGCCCTCCACATCAAATCGGCAACAGAAACACCAGCAGCACCGCTCCACCAACCAACGTCTCGTTCCTCCTCCCGCGTCACTAGGGGGGGGGGGGGTACTGTAGCGACTAAATAAGTCACCCCTTTCAGTCTCCATGTTTCCGTGCTCTACCAGTGCGGTCTCTGTACAGAGAATCAGAGTAGCACGGGGACTATTCTAATTGTAATCTTCAATCATTGTTATGGTAATTATCAGGTGTTTGCATTGTTATCAGCTTATCAATATAATCAATTATGTACAACGTAAAATCAGCAATATACACCAGGAAGTATCCTTGGTGAAACTCGCATGTCTTGGCGAGTTTCTGCATAACACCTTGGAAAACAACCATTTATGAGAACTGAAATTTGTATATATACTCCAGATTTTATGAAATAAAATGAACCTAAACTGGCCAAATGAGTATCCTTCATTCCAGTTAAACCAAAGCTATGAACACTCCACCTAGTTACAAATGCACGTCCTGTGCCACTGAGCGATGTGTTTGTAGACAATATGAGCTAATTTGTTGTCAGTACTACAGCTGCCAAGCTTTTGACAAAGGATGTAATAACCCAGCTAGTTAGATAAAGGATAGGTGCTGGATGATTATGTACTAAGTGACCCCAGCCCACACGCCTCGTGAAAATTGGACTCATCATTTTTGTAAAATGGAACAATTTTCCAATTTATATTACATCCTTTTATTGTTGGGAACAAACAAACACACAAACAAACTATTGTAAGATTCATTCATTCAGTTTCTAAGTGTAGAATCGAGTTTTATTTCACTTATGTTCTTACCCGTCAGGGTGGCTCGGTTGGTAGAGCTGCGGGCTCGCGTGTAGCGTCCCTGCATTCGGTCAGCGGTTCGAGCCCACCAACCTCGTCCTGGCGTGGTGGCGCTTTGTATAGTCAATAACCTTGTAGTTGGTACTTGCAAAGTGTCTAGATAGGATCAAAGTATCTTATCTTATCCCTTATGTACTTAAAAGAGTGGACATAACATTTTTCCAATTTGGTCACCAAGACCATCCTTATTCATCACTACTGCTCTTAAAAACCTACTTTTCCTTCAAAAAGGAAGGTAAGATAAGCGAGACTTTTCTGTTTGTACTTCTCATGTCCTAAACTTGAGAGAAAGTGTAATGGTATTTACCTCAGGTTTTAGTAAATTCATCATTTCTTTTTATTTGACCCTAAATGTTCACATGGACTTACATCATTATGTTTGGTAGTTTAAAAACTTTTCTAATGTGTAATAAACTAGTACAAACTAAAAAACAATTAGATTTGTTACTCCATATATTTTATTTTACTTTTTGTGTATTTCAACCCAAAAAATTTCAAAAAATTTGATAACTTTCTATTTACGATCCTACTGAAAACGTTCATTGTGTAATCAACTTTTCTTTAGCTAAATCTTGTAGCAGATAGCCCTGGTTCGATCCCGGGCCAGGGCAAGTTGGTGACCAGCCTACCCAGCTGTTCTTACTTCCTTTCGGGGTTGATAAATGGGTACCTGGGGTAATCTGGTGAAGGTAACTGTGGTAACCCGGGAGTCACACTAGCCCTGTGTCCCGGGGTAACGGGTTCTCACCCACCACAGGCTCTAAGGGCTAATGTCACGGAGATGAGCACCGCATGCCACGCGCAGCTTAGCGTATGCTCCCATCTTTACCCTTTACCTATGGCGATCGAAAGGAGGCTCACCCGTCATTCGGAGGGTCATTTCCGGAAAGCATAATTTTGACAAGTCCGTGATTTATGAGATTATTGCCAGGTTTCAGATGAGCTACTTTCGTTAATGTTATGCGCCAGGTAGTCCTCTATCAGAATCAGGTGAGTGATCTCGGGGCCCTCTCAAACATGAAAACACCCCTTGGCTCCTGGACTATTAAGGCTCAAGGCTGGACAGGTTAGCAAAGAACAGTATAACGTGATGGCGAGGACAGTGAATAGATTAACAGGAGTACCTAAGAACAATTATGAGATTAAGGTCGCTGGACAGGCAAAGAACGACCCAAGGTATTTGTTCAGGTTTATAAAACAAAGACTAGGGAATTAGTGGGGCCATTAAAAAATGAGCAGGGAGAGATTGTAAGCACGGCAGAGGATATGTGTAAAATTTTAAATGATTATTTCATGTGTTTTTACCCAGGAGGATAAACAGACGGTACCTGATAGTGAACAGATGTTTAAAGGAAGAGATGATGAGAAACTCAAAGATATTGTGATAACTAGGGAAATGGTAGAAACAAGTACATACAGAATGAAGAATTTTAAGTCACCAGGACCAGATGAAGTTTATCCCAGAGTATTAAAAGAATGCAAAGAGATTGTTAGTGAGGCGCTAGTGCATATTTTTAGGAAATCGGTTGATATAGCGGAAGTTCCATTAATGTGAAGGAAGGGAGATGTAGTTCCCATAATATTTAAGAAGGGAGATAGAGGATTAATGTCAAATTATAGACCCGTTAGCCTGACGTCAGTGGTTGGTATATTATTGGAATCTATTACTGCAAAAAAACATTAGAGAGCATCTAGAAAAGCATAGTTTGGTAAATGATTCACAATATGAGTTCACCAAAGGTAAATCATGTCTCACTAATTTATTGAGTTTTTATAGGTAAGTTTATGAAACAGCAGATAATGATGAGGATTATGATATAGTATAATTGGACTTCAGTAAGGCATTCGATAAGGTGTCACACGGTAGACTCTTTTAAATAAGGTTAAGGCTCATGGAATACATGGGAAGGTTCTTCGTTAGATCAGAGCTTGGCTAAGTGGTAGGCAACAAAGGGTTACAATTATTGGTTCTAAATCTGAGTGGGGGCAGGTAACAAGTGGGGTTCCACAAGGGTCTGTTTTGGGTCCATTTCTATTTTTTATTTACATCAACGACTTCGATAGTGAGATTAGTAGTGATATCAGCAAGTTTGCGGATGATACTAAGGTAGGTAGGATTATTATATCACAGTCTGATGTAAATATATTGCAAGGAGGTTTAGATAAATTTAATGCGTGGGTAGATAGATGGCAGATCGAATTTAATATTGATAAGTGATGCGTAATGAGTGTTTGTAGAAAAAATCCTGGTAATAGGTACACTATACGCAATGTATCGCTGAACAGATCAGAAGCTAAAACATATCTGGGAGTGCGGGTAGCCGCAGACCTCCGTCCTAGGAATCAATGTATTGAGGCTAGAAATCGAGCTAACAGGGTGTTAGAATTCATTACCAGGAGTGTTAGAAGTAGAAGTGCTGAGATTATTCTAAAGATTTATTTGGCACTAGTCAGATCTCACCTAGACTATGCGGTTCAGTTTTGGTCTCCATATTACAGGATGGATATAGCCTTGTTAGAATCAGTCTAGAGAAGGATGACCAAAATTATTCATGGGATGCGTAACTTTAGTTATAAGAAAAGGTTGAAGCTATTAAATTTACACTCACTCGATAGACGTAGATTAAGGGGTGATTTGATAGAAGTTTTTAAGTGGTTAAAGGGATACAATATAGGGGATGTAGGAACAGTTCTTACGGCTAGTAAGCAGGGTAGAACAAGAAGTAACGGATTCAAGCTGGAAAAGGATAGATATAAAAAGGAAGTAGGGAGAAACTGGTTCACAAATAGGGTGGTGAATGATAGGAATTGACTCAGTCGTCAGGTGGTCAATGCGGAGTCTATAGGGGTCTTTAAAAGGAGTCTGGATAAATTCAAGAATAGGGAAGAGAGATGGATGTAGGTAGAGTTAAGTAACAGTAACTACCTTGTGTAGGTCTCACGGCCTCTTGTAGCTTCCTTATTTTCTTATTTCTTATGACTCAACCCTGTTGATTCAAAGGGTGCGGGATCTAATTTGTACGACGTCCTGGGGATGAGTCTGTCAGCTGTCGTTTAGACCGCGTTCATCCAGGTGGTCAGTTTTTCGTCAATCTCCTCGAGGTCATCTCGGGAGAATGTCAGGCAGGTCGGTCGTCCGTAGTGCCTCGTCGTTTTATGAATGCGTCCCAGTCAGTCCTACGGAAAGAGAAAAACTGAGGAACAGGAGTAAGGATGGGGGAAGAGAATATGTCAATGATGAGGGGTAGGTCACTGGTTATGATGGCACCAGGGGTGATAGTGTAAGGGAGATGATTGGTCGCGTTGGTAAGTACAATGTCAGGGGAGATCACACCGCGAAGGCCATAAAAAAGAAAAAAAGGGTCCTATGTGTCTTGCGTTTGTTGTCGAAAGTAGTCTATCAGGTCGCGACCGACCTGATTAGTTGTCGTGTGTCCCAGTGTTGTGTGTCTCGCGTTCAGGTCGCCAGCGAAGAAAACTAGAGTCTGACTGCGAAGGTTTCGAGGAAAGTCAGGGTGAGGGATGTAGGGGCGTCTGGGTGGGAAATAGGAAGTTGCAATCAGTAAGGATCCGTCGAGGGTGTCAGTAGTTATGGAAAGTGTCCCAGACAAAAAGTTGTCATCCACCTTGTGTCGAAGTCGACGTTTAACAGCGATGGCCACTCCACCGCTGGTCTCGTTGTTAAAGCTACGTTGGTAGGTCAGGTAACCTGGAATTTTTAGTCTTGTGTCGTCATCTAGTCCAGAGGTTCTCAAACTTTTTGGCCTGCGACCCCTCTTAATAATATTGAAAGGCTTGCGACCCCCCCCCCCTTTACCAAAGCATTTCTGACAATCTGACACATTTACATTCTTTATCTTTTTTCTCTCTCTCTCTCTCTCTCTCTCTCTCTCTCTCTCTCTCTCTCTCTCTCTCTCTCTCTCTTACACACACACAAACGCACACATGCCCACACATAGGTAGAGTCGTATTGCTCCGTATCATAACATTCTAAGTATAAAAATAAGTCTAAAAGATAAAAATAAGTCTAACCTAAATACAGTTTAGACTTGTGATGTTGATTTGTAATGCATTAACAAGGGTCGGGCAGCGATGATACAAGTACGTATGTATAACTACTGGATGTGTGGGCGTGGTGGTGAAGGCTTGACGGAAAGGGGAGGGAGGACAAAGGATCAACTCTTTTCTCAGAGTCAGATTATGTAACTGTAGCCTACTTTTTTTTAGCAATTTATTAAAGCCTAGGAAGGTATTATCATTGTTGTGTTTTATACTGAAAATAGATATAAAAGAAAAATCTTAAATTATAAATATTGTGTTCTTTAATGCATTTTGCACATTCTAGAAATCTCGCGACCCCCCAGAAGACTTTCGCGACCCCTCGAGGGGTCGCGACCCCCAGTTTGAGAAGCCCTGATCTAGTCCATGGCATGTATATAGTCCATGATCAGCATAATGTCAGGATCGAACTGTCTGTAAGTGTTGGTTATGTCATACCTACGAATATCCCATGAAAGGACATTGTGTTGTAGGACTTGTAGTCTCGTCATTAACATCAGTCCCCTTTTTGCGTCTCGTCGTCCGTATACTCCTGTCATTTCGTTGTGACGCTTCAAGGAACCTTAAGTGAAGGGATCCGTTCTCAAGGCCTTCGAATATATCGTCGGTCACTGAGACGAGGAGCTCAGACAGGTTGTGACGGGATTCACGGACAAAGCCAAGAACCCTAGCGTTGTCCGAGGGATCCCTTTTGTGGCCTATCTTGTGCCGACCCCTCTTAATGCCGTTAGTGATGCATTGGTGGTTCCACCGATAACCGACCATGGTGGTTATCTTCCTCTGACCAGTAGTCCGTGTCCCGCTTAACTTAATGGCGGATATATGGACACGAGTGTCGGGTGCTGTAGCTCCTGGGAGATCATCAGTGTGGGTTATGGCCGGCTCTGGATCAACGAAATCCACGTCATCTTCCTCCTGGGTGTCCTCAGCGTCCCTATCAACATCAGGAGAGGGGTCGTGTGCGCCAGCGGGTGGGCCTGGAGGAGGAGGATACTGTGAGCAGGACTGCAGGGCCTGTGACGTTAGCGGGCGAAGACAAAGCGCCGGTACCTCCCACCAGGGCTTTGAGCATGTCAGCTGATGGAGGGTTGGGAGGCAACATTACGTTTGGGAGGCCGTTGAGTGCAAGGCTCAGGTGCAGGGCGGCACAGTTAATAATGTGTGCGTGAAACACACACATGAGGCCAGACGTATTGAATGAGGAGGTGACTTCGAGACCGGGATGTGGGACAGTCGCCGGCGCATAGGTTGTGGAGGCTTTGGCGTCCCGTTCCCTCCTCAGCTTATCCTGCTTAACTTTCAGTGACCGCTTGCGCACAGGGCAACGCATGGCCCTGGTGCTGTGGTCTTGGTTGCAATGTATACATAATTTCACTGTCGCAGTGCAGTCCCTGAATGTGTGTGGTCATGCGAGGCACATTCCGAACACACCACAAAGTCAGGAGGAGCAGGGCACCGTTTTGTGATGTACTCTTCCACTGCATCGCCCCTGTCACACGTAATCAATGGGGTGTATGTCTCCTCTCGTATTTGCGACGGGGTGATGGATAATGAGAACAAGAGAAGCCCAGTCTCGCATGCCTTGCGTGCCATTTCACTGCTCAAAAAAGACATTTTGAGGCCAGAATTATGACAGAGCGGGAGGAGGGGTATGAAGTTCTGTGTTGTGTAGTGGAAGTTGCCTCTAGGTGAAATTATGAATTATTATTCATTAATTTTACAAGTTATGGATCAAAACAGTATTTTATATCGACACAATTGGTACTAATAAACATGTATTTCACCGATAAGCAGTACATGAGGACATTATGGCTGTTATAAGCAATACTGTAAATTGCTACGTGGCATCATGTCGGAGAGGGTGAGGAGTGGGATGAGGACACTCAGTTAATCGCTAGCCTTGCACCCATGAAGCTATAAAGGGTGGAGAGACCGTCAGCCGCTCTCGGTGGGCTGAGAAGTGAAGCCAGTTATAGAAGTCCCACGGAAGCCTTTGGCCACCATATTGGTCTAGGGTGGGTGATCGTGCCGTGCTGTCGTTATTATAATTATCTATACCATTATTGTTGTCTCCCATGTAAATTGCACGAAACAGTAAGATAAATGGTAAGTGTGTACCTACCACAGGAAACAGTAGGTTTATAACTCCCGAAATAACAAACTCTGCGCCAATTTGTGCTAACTGACAACTGATTCTGACTTAAACCAATATGGCCGCGTTGACGTCTCTCTGGCTTCAAATCGCGGGCTGAGGGCCTCTCCACCCTTTATAGCTCCATGCTTGCACCTCTTCTCCACCTTCTCACCTTCTCCGACAGGATGACACGTAGCTTTTTACAGTATTGTTAATTTCAGCCATACTGTCC
>JACEEZ010012396.1:457282-459782 GCA_016584305.1 Chionoecetes opilio | reverse complement strand
AATAAACAAGATCTTTGCGATGCTGGTAATGTTTCAAAAATGTCAATAAAAACCAACGGCTGACTGATCGGCGTGATCAAGGAACCGTCTTAAAGAGCGAGAGATGAAGAGGTAAGGGTGCCGGCGGTGCTAATGCGTATACGTTGTGATGCAGTTTGGTTCACACCCATATATGCTGGTTACTGTCAGGTTTGTGTGTGTAAGTGTGTGTGTGTGTGTGTGTGTGTGTGTGTGTGTGTGTGTGTGTGTGTGGTGTGTGTGTGATGTGTGTGTTTGCTTGTGAGGTGGTCTTCACATTGATTCCTAAAACGTCACGCTGAACTGTGTGCGTAAGTGGAGCATGCAATGGGCACTCCTTTTGCTCTTCCTTTACTTTCCTTTATCCTCTTAACTTCTATCTTTTCTGGCCTTGCCTCTCTCCTTTCATCTCCTCTTAACTGCTTTAGATCATAACTCCTCTCTCTTTCTCTCTCTCTTTCTCTCTCTCTCTCTCTTCTCTCCTCTCTCTCTCTCTCTCTCTCTCTCTCTCTCTCTCTCTCTCTCTCTCTCTCTCTCTTCTCTCTCTCTCTCTCTCTCTCTCTCTCTCTTTTTTTTTTCTTTTTTTTTTTTTACCTTTATTCTTATAGGTTTTACAGTCAGGAGCTTCAGCTGGACTACTGAGAACTATCTTTGACTTTAGGAAGTGTAGATTATTCCACTACATACTATGGGTTATATTCTAAATTTCTATTTTCTAATTCACTATTTCACTACTAAATGATTTCTGTACATGTGTTACTATTCTAAATTTTACATTTTATTTTTCACTCTACTCCTCGTCTACTCTCTCTAATCTCTCCTACATTCTCTTCTCTTTCTTCTCTCCTCTCTCTCTCTCTCTCTCTCTCTCTCTCTCTCTCTTCTCTCTCTCTCTCTCTCTCTATCATCTCCTCTCTCTCTCTCTCTCTCTCTCTCCTCTCTCTCTCTCTCTCTCTCTCTCTCTCTCTCTCTCTCTCTCTCTCTCTTCTCTCTCTCTCTCTCTCTCTCTCTCTCTCTCTCTCTCTCTCTCTCTCTCTCTTTCTCTCGCTTTCTTTCTTTCTCTCTTTATTTTTCTCTCTATATTTGTCTCTTTTTTCTCTCTTTTTTTCTCTCTTTCTCTTTCTTTTTTTCTTTTTATCTCTCTATATCTTTCTTTCTTTCTCTCTATATCTTTCTTTCTTTCTCTCGCTCTCTTTTTTATCTCTCTTTCTCTCTGATATGTTCCATTCCTTTTTGTTATTCATTCCCTTACTCTTCCTCTATTTTCTTGGTTTATTACTTTTCCACGCAGTACACTTTTCAAATCCTGTCTTTAATGTTGTCCTTGTACTTCATCTCGTTGCGGTTCCTGAAGTAACTCAGCTTTTTATATGTTGACATTAGTCTCTGTTTGTTCTTGCTCTTTTTTTAAGTATTCGCAAGGTAATCACATTTTTTTTGTAGTTTCTTGCCTTATTATTCATTCATTAATTTTTTTGCGTACATAATGCAGAACTCAGTATTTTTCGAGTAGATATGCTACTCATTTTTTATTTTATTTTTTGTGTGATAGCGGATGGTAATATTTGCCCTTTTAATAACAAAGGAGCTTGGTGATTTTCGTGGGTGAGGGATAACTGAGATCCTTTAAATTGTCTTCCTGTTCGCCCAGTTCCTGAAGAAGCTACACAGATCAATGAACTATTCTCCTACTCTGAGAGGTTACTGAAGCTTTTGTATGCGGTGGTGGGCCTGGGTTGTTTTTTGCTGCGTATTGCAAAATCTCCTTTGAACCAAATATGATCTCACGTAAACTTCAGGAATAATGTGTTTATATTCTCTTAACTGCTGGTAAAGAGTGAATGACTGCTGGTAAAGAGTGAATGACTGCTGGTAAAGAGTGAATGACTGCTGGTAAAGAGTGAATGACTGCTGGTAAAGAGTGAATGACTGCTGGTAAAGAGTGAATGACTGCTGGTAAAGAGTGAATGACTGCTGGTAAAGAGTGAATGAAGCTAAAACTACAGTGACAGGGTAATACAAATTGCCATCATAGGTTTTCAATCTCTTCCTTTTCTACTTCCACCTCATTTTACTCGTCCATATACCTCATGGCATATATATCCCATCTCTATATTATTTTACTTTCTTTCCTACCTGAACGATACATTTGTCTCAGATGTGTTTTTTCCTTCTATTCCTCTTCTTATCTTCCATCACAACTAAGCCTTATTCCCTTCATTCACATGCTATATTCTACCACCCATCCTCAGTTTTATTTTCTCACCCTCTCTGCTCGCGTCTCTTCCTCTCTTTGTATCCTTGCAGCGTGTTCTCTGAGATATGCAGATGTTATTCCTGACTGAAGATGTCGAGCCGTGATTAGAAAAATCTTACTGAGTTTGGGCGAACCTTTCTCAGGGGAGAATGGGAAGGCGACCGTAAATGTCTGGGATGAGAAGGGGAGGAAAGGAAGTGAGATGTTCCAGGGATGTTGGAGAAG
>JACEEZ010012396.1:444782-452282 GCA_016584305.1 Chionoecetes opilio | reverse complement strand
GTATTACTTAACACTCTTTCCATATGACGTCATGCTTCCCCAACATATCTCAGCTGCAAGAGTATCAATCTATCTGTGTAACAATAGGAGGAAACATTGTCAATTCAAACTTGCCATTCTCTTCATGCAACGATGGTCTTTGAGAAAAAAAGAAACAACACACGTTTCCCCATTATTGGAAGGTGTGTTGCTGATGTGGTAAGGTCAGGCAGCAGTGAAGTTATGTTATTTAATTCCATATTATATAGTGGTGTTTTAAGAAATTATTGATATTAAGCCCGATAACCTCATTGAGGTGTGAAATTAGCTTAGAAATGATTATCTTTCATTCCATGTGGTGACCCCCTAATCCGTTTTGATAATATGGAAGATGACAGTCGTTTAGGTGAGATTTCCGCTGATTCATGATACGCTTCATCAATTTTCAGGATTATTATTGCATGACGAGATCAAACAGGTGAACTGCATATCCTCTGTAATAGTCTTTTGCGTTCTCAAACAATTATGCCGATCCCAACAATAACGTCTCCATTTTTAGTCAGTAATCATTCTTTGTTTTGTTAGAAGTGAATGGAATTTTTTTTTTTTTTTCTAACAGTAGGGAGGCAGTAAGTTTTTTTTTTTACTCGATGCACGAAACGAAATATCGTGACTTGAGGCATCAAGCGTCATTCGTAGGTTAGGTTACGATGGCGGGACGCACAGTGGAAATTGCGCAGCAGGTCAGCAAAATACCTTGACAACCTCCAGAAGGGAGTCGCGAGGCTTATGTGAGAGTGTGCCAGGCCTCCCGCCCTGTCACACACCACGACTCTGAAAGCTCCTCAAAACAGGTGATCTACATAAACACTCCTTCTCGCCCTTTCACTACGTCGTCACCTATTCTTACTCAGTGGATTTTCTCTTGTTTTGAATTGAACCATCAAAGACAGGTGAGTCATCACGCGCAGGTGCTCATTACCCTCTGATGTAGAGGTGGCGGTGGTTGCGGTGGTGGAGACTGAAATGTGCCACTGCTCTTGGTTCTAATGAGGCCCACGTGGTAAGCCTCGGGTGTATAATTGTTATGGGTCTTTTTCATCTCTTGACTCTATCTGAATTAACATTATTGACGTTTGGTGCATCGTCACTGTTCATTGTACACAAGGGCATGGCTGTCCCTCTAATATGGAATGCACGTCTCATGTGTTTGCGGGGAAAGACTTCAACACAAGGGAGAGTTCTAGGTTGTTCTCTGCATTATTTTTCCTCCTGTTACTGTGTTGTTGTTGTTGCTGTTGTTGTTGTTGTTGTTGTTGTTGTTGTTGTTGTTCCTCAGGCTGCCTGGTCGAACAGCCCCGAGTTCCTAAGATAGGCCATGGTCTGTACCTGGTTTTTCCACAAGGCCTTCATCGAGTGTATGTTATGTGCAGTGCAATCTTCCATAATATGTTTGATAGTGTAGGACGCTGTGTTTCATTCTGGGCAAGCATCCGCAACGGACCCATCCAGCCTCTTATGATAGCTCAGAAGAGTCGGGTGGAGTCTACACCGCAGCCTGGCCAGGTGGACTCTGTCCTCACGCGGAAGAGGAATCGGAAGGGTTGATGTCTGGGGGCCGTGCAAGCAGCTGTATGTTGTCCTTGAGTGATTGGATGGAGCGATGGGTGATATGGGTACGGATATGCTTATGGATGCCGGTTTAGGGAGGACAAGGTGGAAGTGATGCTATAATGTGTGTGATAATATGTGCTCGGTGTTTTTTATGTTTCTTGGCATGTGAGGGCGGTGTGTCATATAGTGTTGTGGGTATTGTGGCGGCTGCAGCGAGTGTTTTTGTGCCTCTGATGTCAAGGTGGTCATTGACTTTGATGACATTAGTTTCATGGTGGTGTTTTTTTTTTAGGGCTTTCTTCTGTATCGTCTGTATGGTGTTGTGATGTGTCTTAGTGAAGTTAGAGGCCCAGGTAGAGCTTGCTTAATCCATCGCTAAGCGTCTATATTATTTGTGTACTGTGGTTGTGGTTTCTTTGTTGCATCCAGATGTTGTATTGACAAGTGATCAGAAGGCATTGAGCGTTGGTGTGCAATGGTTTTTGATGCTTGTGATATGGCGTTTAAAAGAAAAGACATTGGTGTATCATATGTTACACCAAATATTGTGTGTGTGTGTGTGTGTGTGTGTGTGTGTGTGTGTGTGTGTGTGGGGTGTGTGTGTGTGGTGGTGTGTGTGGGGTGTGTGTGGTGTGTGTATTCATTTAGTTGTATTCATCTACGTACTTGTATTTTACAGGGGCTGAGGTACACCGGTAGGGCCCCGTCTCCATAGCTACATATTTAATTTACTTCCTTAGTGCTTAGTGTTGGCCGAAGCCGCCATCCCGGGAGCATATTAACGTTCTCTGGAATAGTATGTGGTGTGGGGATGTCGAGCCAATCACCGATGTTCAAGCTCGTGACGTAACATTAGGGGTGGAGCCTACGTGTTCAGTGGACTATAATCTAATTGTTTTATTTAAGATTAGACCTATTATATTGTTAAATTTAAGCTAACATACCCTAAACTAACCTAAACTAACCCAACTTAACCTAGCCTAGACTTTATAAATGATGTTAAATAAAACACAGGTTATTACCCAGCGATCACTAAAGCTACACCCCAATGTGACGTCACGAGCTTGGACAACGGTGATTGGCTAGAGCCATCCCCCATACCACATGCTATTCCAGAAAACGGAAATATGCATCTCGGGAGGCGGGTCACAACCCCCGGCTAACACCCGATACCCACTCACTGCTGGATGTACAGGGGCTCGGGTTTAAAGGAGACCACCTATCTTTTTCCGCTCCGCCCGGGGATCTAACCCGGGACTTCTCGGTTTGAAAATTTTGTTGAAATTGTGAACAACAGTGTTAATGTCTGTGATGAGTGTACTGTTTAGTGTTTCAAAGTGCTGTTCTTTCTCATATGTGAAGGCTTCCCAGTTGGCTCTTTTGTAGTTAGTGTAGGTGAGCATGTGGCCAGCTGGGGTGATTCATGCTTTTGTGGTGATGATGATTGGACGGTGGTCTGGTCCTAAGGATTTGACTAACCTCCAAGATGTTGTGGAAGCAGGGTTGGGGGAACAGAAAGTGATGTCTGGGGATGATGGGAGGAAGAGGACTTAGTGAGGGATATGGGTATGTTGATGGATGTTGCATAGTATGTATAAGTTGTCTGTTTGGGTATGGATTTCAAGCCCTCTGTCTGTGATTGGGTTGTTGGCATACATGTCTGACGTCTTTGCGTTGAAATCACCACCCAAGATAAGGTCGGTTATGTTTGTGATGTTATGGAGTTGTGGGGTGTAGTTGTTGGGTATTGTGGGCGAGGTTTGAGGGAGAATATGTGTTTACAATTGTGGTGTGTGTTTTATTGCCAAACTTTAAGTGCCTGCAGTTAAGTGGTAGTGTCATGTGGAGAGAGTAGAACTTTTACTTGCGCACTAGCATTATGTAAAATATACCCCCCTATGTACCAGTTTGATGAGTACACCACAATTGCCGTCAGCTCGATCCCGCCTGATGGTGGTGAAATTGAAAAATGAAGGTGTCTTGTGTGTTCTCCGGAGTTTTGTTTCTTGTAAGACGGCAATGTGTATGTTGTGTTGTTTCATGAGGTGTGTGAGTTATTGTTTTTTGGTGTTAATGCCATCTATGTTTAATTGAAGAATATTGTTGTTGTGTGAGCGGTGTGTGTTAGGTGCTGCTGCTCGGGTGTTAAGTGGGGATGAAGGTGGGGATTCAGGGGCGGGTGCTGGTGATGTAGGAAGGGGTAGCGGTGGGAGGGGCGAGGGTGAGGATGAAAGAGGGAGGGGTTGGGGAAAGGGTTGATTGGGAGATGATGGAGAGAATGTAGGAAAGGAGCATAAGAAACATGTCCATGTGTTTGTGTAGCGTTTCTTGGTGGTAAGTGTTGTGCAGCAGAAATGGGTCCAGCCAAAGACTAGTGTATACTGGACTTGTTACTCATGCCCCGCGACAACCCGCCCATGACCAGTGGAGGCCGATCGGCAAGGTAAAAAGTGTTCCATGAATACAGTAGACTATGGTTTATCAGTATACATGATATACTGTTATCTTCATAAATGTTTGTTCTGTACTATTCTCAAATAAAAAACAGTAAAACACACTAAAGAAATGCCATTATGAGACTGAAGAAATATGCATAACTTAATATTCACTAAAATTCTTCGCCATTTAATATTTTGCAAATCAACTTATAAAATGGACCATATCAATAGAAGCGGAATATTATTAGCTTTCCATATATATATATTTAGTTTGCTGATAAATGAAGTAGCACTTTGCATTAATTAGCGTTAACTAAATAAATAACATCATCAATCGGGAAAATGACCCAAAATATATCAATGGAAAGCTAATAAAATTCCGTTTCTATTGATATGCACCATGTTATAAGTTGTCTCGCAAAATATTAAATGGCGAAGAGTATAAGTGAATTCAGGCATATTTCTTCAGTTTCATAATGAAATTTCTTTTGTGTATTTTACTATTTTTTATTTGATAATATTATAAAACAAACATTTAAGAAGATAACAGTATACCATTTATACTAATAAACCATAGTCTACTGTATTCATGGAACACTTTTTTACCTTGCTGATCCGATAGATGATGTTATTTATTTATTTAACGCTAATTTATGCATGGTGTTAATTCACTTATCAGACAACGAAATACATCAATGGAAAGCTAATACAATTCCGCTTCTATTGATATGCTCCATGTTATATGTTGTCTCGCAAAATATTAAATGGCGAAGAGTTTAAGTGAATTCATGTTTATGCTTATTTCTTCAGTCTCATAATGGCATTTCTTTAGTGTGTTGTACTGTTTTCTATTTGATGATATTATAGAACAAACATTTACGAAGATAACAGTATATCATTTATACTGATAAACCTTTGTCTACTGTATTCATGGAACACTTTTTTTACCTTGCCGATCAGACTCTACTGGTCATGAGCGGGTTGGCGCGGTGCCCCAGAAACAAATCCAGTATAAAGTAGTATTTGGTCCAGGTCTTGCAGGAGTTGCATGAAACTGAACCTCTTGTCTGTCGACTCGAAGTGATGAGTTTGGAGCATGTCGGACATCTGTATTTGTAGCG
Source organism: Chionoecetes opilio (assembly GCA_016584305.1). Classification (NCBI taxonomy): domain Eukaryota; kingdom Metazoa; phylum Arthropoda; class Malacostraca; order Decapoda; family Majidae; genus Chionoecetes; species Chionoecetes opilio. The sequence goes on along the minus strand of JACEEZ010012396.1, from coordinate 447,130 downwards.
GGGTCCAGGGATGCTCTCAATGTCATCGGTTGGGAGAAGGAGATAAATGACCGCCGGAAAAAAAAAATTCAGTGTAGAAAAATACGGGTATTTGCGTGTGTTGTGTGAATGGTGTAGTACTGGCCCGGGCGATCAAAGCCATCAATTCCCAAGTGTTCGTGCCTCGTGAAGAGACAGGTTTTTTGTGGCGGTTTGACCTCTGGGTTTCTCTTCTTTGTAGCCACTGTGGTCCTACGACGTAGACGCTGCCACTCCAGGACTTGTGACTGTTTGTTCACCTTATCGTACAATTCGTCGCACTTTTGTATTTCTTGCTGTTGTCACCCGTATATCATAGCAGAGTGCGTTTGAGCGATGTGATGTACACGTAGATGGGCGATGCTCCAATGAGACCTGGTACATAAAGCAATGTGAAGTGAGTATATAGACCATCGGTATACTGGTCAGGGCCTAGATAAGGAGGATTCCATAGGTGACGAAAAGAAAGGTAAAACAAATATCTTAAAAATGTATAAATAAAAATATGAACAACTGCATATAATTATATATATTAGTATTATATATATATATATATTGGAGAGAGAGAGAGAGGAGAGAGAGAGAGAAGAGAGAGAGAGAGAGAGAGAGAGAGAGAGAGAGAGAGAGAGAGAGAGAGAGAGAGAGAGAGAAGAGAGAGAGAGAGGAGAGAGAGAGAGAGTGAGGAGAGAGAGAGAGAGAAGAGAGAGAGAGAGAAGAGAGAGAGAGGATAGAGAGAGATTATACGTATACATAATATATATATATATAGATATATAGTTGTATTATATGTATCTTATATATATATTATATATATTTATGAATATGTGTGTGTATATATATATACGTATATATCATTATATACATTAGATATATATATATATATATATATATATATATATTATAATAATACGCATATATATATATATTATATATACATATATTATATATATATATATATTATATATATTACACATATATAGATTATATATATAGATATAATAATATATATATATATATTAAAATATATATATATATACGTCTATAATATATATATATATTTATAGTATATATATATATATATATATATATATATATATATATATATATATATCTCATTATAATATCCCCTACCAGCCTCCCCCGGGCAACGGGGAGGCGGTAGCGGAGTGGTTTATCGTCTCCGACTTGCTATATATATATATATAATATATATATATATATATATGTAGATATACATATATTATATATATATATATATATATGTATATATATATATATATACATATATATATATATGTATACTGCATATATATATATATACATATATTATTATATATATATAATATATATATATATTAGTATATATATAATGAAGTATATAACTAGCGCGGTAGAAACATCTTGATTGTTTTATTCGAACGTTTCGGCTATACAGAAGCATCATCACCTAAAATCGGATTAAATTTTTTTTTTTTGTTAAAATTAAAATATAACAAGTTATAAAATTTATTTGTCACATTTAAAATGCCTAACCCTCCAATATAATAAAAAGAATAAAAATTCTAAAAACTGCTTTCCTCAGTGTTAAACCAATTTAAGTGCAGTAGCTGTAAACGCTGCTTATATTGGGGCAGACCAAACTCCACCTCACCACTAGGATCGCGGAGCATCGGGACTGTCTCACAGGACTTGGCAAACCCGTGTCCAAACCACCATTTTCAGCCATTCGGATCATTCCGAAGCCTCAGGCCAGCACCCCATAACAAATCAGACTTTAATATATTTACACCACGCTCCCACGCACTCCACCCGGTGGATATGTTGAGAGCCTCCTCACCCACCACCACAAACCGTCCCTCTGCGCACGAGGGCACCTCAACCCCGCTCTGTGCTTTTGACCATGTGGGAATTCCCACACTCCACTGCGATGTTGATGGTATTGTAGTATTTTTATTTTTATTTCCTTTTTTTAATTTTTTATTCTTATTTTTTATATTTTAGGTTAGGCACTTTTAAATGTGCCAATATTTTATAACGTGTACTATTTTTTCATTTTTAACAAACATTTTTTTTTATCCGATTTTAGGCTGATGATGGCTTATGTATAGCCCGAAACGTTCGAATATACAATCAGATGTTTCTACCCGCGCTGTTTATATCTCATGTGATTAGATCTCGATTCCATCATGGAAAAGTATTGCCTCTATTATATATATATAGATATATAGATATATATATATATATATATATATAAAACATATATAAATAAATATATATATGTTATAGATAATATATTTATATATAATATATATATATATATATATTAATCA
>JACEEZ010012396.1:437282-439782 GCA_016584305.1 Chionoecetes opilio | reverse complement strand
AAAAAATGGACACAGACGCCACAGGACACCAACTTCTTAGAGGATGTTTTAGCAAGAGATGAGATGTGAGATCTCCAGTTCAGATTTTTAGTAAAGAATAGTCCAAGAATGTTCATTGTAGAAGATGGAGATAGTTGAGTGTCATCGAAGAAGAGGGGATAGGTATCTGGTATCTTTTGTCGAGTAGATAGGTGAAAAAGCTAGCTAGCTAGGGGGAGGCGGTAGCAGAGTGGTTAACGTCTCCGAGTGGCGTTCTCGCTCACCCGAGTTCGATCCTCGATTTGAACCAAAATCCACTTTAAATCTTTCTGCACCGCCGAGTGGCCTAAGAACACCCCCATGCTTCCCATTAACTCTACCTTCGATTGCGTGTACATCGGAGGACACAGAGTGGGGTGGCATGAACTTCTAATCACAGGCGTCACTATAAATATCCTGCCTGCGCCACTAACGGGCGAGGGTCAAACATCACAGCCCTCAAGTGAACCACCAGGGCCTACCATCCCAGCCCTGGAGGTCACTGCCTACAGGCGCTATAGGCACAGATGTAAAAAAAAAAATCGCCTGAAGATCATCCTTTACGGAAACCGTACTGAAGATCAGATAGAAGATTTTGAGCAAATAGAAGCTTAAGAATCTTCTTATTAAGTTTAGATCCAAAAGCTTTGGAAAGGCAGGAAGTCAAAGTTATAGGACGGTGGTTCGTAGAATTAGAACGGTCACCCTTTTTAGGAACAGATTGAATGTGAGCAAACTTTCAGCAAGAATGAAAGGTGGATGAAAGGTAAGGTAGACAAAGACGGAAAAGTTTGACCAGTTAGGGTGCAGGCACAGAAGCACAGTTTTTGAAAACAGTAAGAGATGAGACAGCTGTGGTGCCAACTGGGTGAAGCATAGGCGGGAAAGATGAAGAAGAAAAAATGTTAGATATGTTTTTATTAAGATGCAAGAAGTCAAGTGCCTAGATAAGTTAGATCCGGAAAGATTTTGACATTTTCTATTGATGAAGGAGTTTTTGATAAGTTAAAGAAAATAGTTTACATGATTAATGCCAGAAATATAAAGGTTTCAGGAGTTTCAGGAGATGTATGGTTACGGTGCCGTCTGTGAGCCGACTCTCTATTTTGGACAACATTAAAACAAGTAGAGTTAAACAAATGATCACATGCTTTAGGATTATAGAATGTGTGTGGAGACTGGAATGTATGTCTTCATGCCAGAGACAATGACATCTGTTATGCGCTCTGCACAAATAGATAAGTCTCTGACATGGAAGCAATAATCATTCCATAGAAAATCAGAGTAGTACTGCCTAAGGCCTCCCACTTAGCTGAGTTGAAATGCCAGAAGCAACTCCACTTCAGTGGGACTTGAGGCAGCACGGGAGTGATAGGAAAGGTTACAAAAATATGATTGTGACCGGTGGAGTCAAACGGAGAGACTAGTTCAACAGAGTAAACAGAAAGGTTAGATATCAGAAAAATGTCAAAAATGTTGGACGTGTCTCCAATGCGCTCAGGAATACCAGTAGGGAGCTGCACAAAGTGCTCTAGGTCTTAAGGAAATATAAAAGTTGTAGGCTTGTTCACCAGGTATGTCAGTGAAAGAAGATACCCAATGCCGGTGAACATTGAAATCTCCACGAATGGAGATTTCTGCAAAAGGAAAATGAGATGAGATATGATCCATTTTGGATGCTAAATAGTCAAATTATTTTACATTGTCTGAGGAGTTAGGTGAAAGACATACGTCACATATGCATTTAGTAAGAGAGTGACATTGAAGTTGAAACCAGATGGTAGAAGATTCTGAAGATTAAAGACCGTGGGCACGAGAGCAAGTTATGTTGTTGCGTACATATTCGAAACAGCCAGCTTTGGATTAAAAATGAGGATAGATAGAGTACGATAGAGTCTGTTAGAGTCTGGCACAAATCTTTAATTTCCAAATTACCCTCATTCGGTTTCTACCCTTCTATCTGTACCTTCATCTTAAGTTTCCTTTCAAACTGTTCTATTGCAGATACTGTAGACGGAATTTTTCTTCTCCTAAATATATCAATAGTGGTGTCCCCCCAGGTTTCTGTCCTATCACCCACTCTCTTTCTATTATTCATAAATGATCTTCTAAGTCAAACTCAAAGCCCTATCCACTCCTACGCTGATGATTCTGCCCTGCATTTTTCAACGTCGTTTATTAGACGTTCAACTCAATAGGAACTAAGTGATTCACGGAGAGATGCCACCGAGCGCCTAACTTCTGATCTTTCTATAATTTCTGATTGGGGCAAAACAAACCTTGTTGTGTTCAATGTCTCAAAAACCCAATTTCTTCACCTATCTACTCGAAAAAACCTACCAGATAACTATCCCCTCTTCTTCAATGACACTCAACTATCTCCTTCTTCTACAATGAAAATTCTTGGACTATCCCTTACTTAAAATCTGAACTGGAAACCTCACATCTCATCTCTTGCTAAAACAGCTTCTAAGAAGTTATG
>JACEEZ010012396.1:429782-434782 GCA_016584305.1 Chionoecetes opilio | reverse complement strand
ATATATTATATTTAAAGGAAAAGAGAGCAAAATGGAGAATGAAAAAAAAGAAAAAAGAAAACCCAATAGAGCTTACTATACGATGTTAGGTTGACACTCTAGAGTCTAGAACGAACAAAAGACCATTGTGTATGTATCGTGAACGTATCATATCGAAGAAGAAAAATAATAATGAGATTATAAGAGCGAGATAGTGTATATTTCGCTTTATCGAGCGCTTTTCTTAGTAAATTTTCGGCACCAACAAAAACACATGCACACACATACACGCACACACACACGTACACACACATTTACACACACATATTTACACCCACCCACACATTTACACAGACAACACAACACACACACACACACTGTTGGGTACGAAGTATGTGGATGAGGTGGCGTCGCCTCGCTCTCCCTACGACGAACAAACAATTTTCGACAGGAAACATCAACTTGCCCCAGCCACGAGCCTTGTGGGCGCCCCCTTGGCCTTCTCCACGCCGGATTGTCTCTTACAGATACAACCCGGTGGGAAGGATTGGTTTCAGGGTAGCGTGCCACATGCCCATATACCATATAGCCAAAGTAGGCGCTGACGGACTCTACAGGTAATAGGCCTCGATTCAGTCTCACGCAAAAATCGCTGATTTGACACGTAATAATCCCAGCGATACCCCATGATTCTGCGAAGACACTTATTACCAAAGGTATCGATTCGTCTCTTCAAATCACTATTTAGTGTCCATGTCTCACATCACATCCATAGAGTAAGACAGGGATCACAAGCGACTTGAAGATCCGGATCTTTGTCCTTCTGCACAGGTACCGACAACGCCAAATACTCGTGCTGAGCGAGTCCATAGCACGGTGGGCTTTGTCAATTCGCCGTAAGACTTCTTGACGTGACCCGCCGTCATTATGGACTGCGTTTCCAAGGTATGTAAAACTTTCCAAGATCTCAATCTCCTCGCCACACGCATGAACAGACTGTACTGTTTCATCTAGTAAGCCTCCAAACACCTAGACTCTGGTCTTGAGCCAGGAGATCTCAAGTCGCAAAGGCTTTGAATCCTCGTGCAGCGCCTTGAGAGCCATCACCATAACCTCCAGCGACTCAGCAAAGATTACTGCATCATCGGCAGAAACAATATCAGTGATCTTGGTATTGCCGAGGGATGCTCCACAATAATTTTGGTCCACAACTTTACCTAATACCCAGTATTAGTTAAAATAATACTTTGCACAATACCCAGTATTGGACAATACCCAGTCCATACAAGTGTTGGAAAGTGATGGGGCATGAACGCACCCTTGCCTCTCTCCTGTATTCACAGGAAAAAAAAACTGGATACACCTCCCCTACACTACATAGCACTCTCAGTCCCAGAGTACAGGGCAGTCAGCAGACCAACAGTCCTTGCAAGAATCCCGCGAAGCCACAGAGGATTCCATAGTGACTCATGATGCACTGAGTCAAACGCCTTTTTGAGATCAACGTAGGCTACAAGCATCCCCTGTCGAAACTCACGTCGGCGTTCCACCAGGACACGAAGCGATAGGATACGGTCCGTTGTTGACTTACCAGGCGAGAACCCAGACTGCTGAGGTCTCTGATGCTTCAGCAGATGACTGCGGATGTCAACAATTGATGGGCAAGCACCTTGCCTGGCACGCTGAGCAGTGTAATAACGCGGTAATTGTTGCAGTCCTGACGGTTCCCTTTCCTTTTCAGATAGGGACGACCATCCCCCTTTTCTAGTCAGGAGGAATGGTACCAAATTGTCACACGGCAGTCAAGACAGCATGCAACCTGCGAATCATGGCCTCACTCCCAGGTTTGAGCAGCTCCGCACTGATATTACAAAAACCAGCTGCCCTTCCACCCCTAACTTTGCTACAGCGTCTCTGACTCTCTCTGTCATGAGAGGGTGCGGTTTTGTCAATGAGAGGATCGGCATCCAATGCCCGTAATTCATTGGTGTGAAGCTGCCCAATTGAAGGGTCATGGAGACTTGGAGTGGAGCTTCTTCAGGGCTCAATAGGCGGGTCGGAGGGTATTAGCGTTCAAATGGCACTCAACATCCTCAGCGAGACACCTGACATGCCTCTCCTTGTTTCTTTCAAAGAGAGTTACGTCTGTCTGCGTGACAGAGCCTTGTACTGGTCCTGGTTCCAGCAAGCTTGGCAGCGCAACTCTCCTCGATATTCTCTAGCGTTTTCGTCGAGACAAAACTACGCATTGACTTCGGACGATCCTTAAAAAACTACTTGGCAGCCTGGAGAGTTTCACGTTTGAAGGTATCCCACAGCTCTACAGGGTATTACAAAATCTCGCTTCACTGCAATTATACCTCCGTACTACCAATGGGTTCTAGAAACACGAGCGTGGGCTAAAAAGGAAATACAGGATAAATCCAAACGCAGCGATAATCCTATCATATATTTTTATAATGAGCAGAGGAGCAAAATACACGTGCAGGCAGCACTCACTCACATCCATCCACTCATAAAAGATCCTAACTAAAATCTAATAACCTAAACACAACTATACATACCACTGAAAACCACAAAGAGTATTAGTTATTTCACGCGCCTTTTGCGTTGAAGTCCACAAGGGGCCTGCTTGGTTCCTCTCTGCAGACTCGACCACGTGCTACCCCACCTCCTGGCTTGACCGTCCATGAGGTCCTTTTCACTCACGACCTGAAACATACACGGCAACATGCACACGACTGCTGTGTGCTAACCCATGGAGAAACACGACATACTGAGCTTCCTGGCTTGCCCGTGAACCTTGCTCCAATACACTGGACCTTGCTCTAATACGCTGCACCCAACACTGCTCACACACACTCACCGCCTTCCCTTCACTCGCTCCACCACCTGTTTCTTGACTAACTGAATGCAGACCCTGCCCGTATCAACTTGGCTGCTAGTTTTCCAGCACAAGCTGTGAAAGGAGAAACACGTAGAACAGAAACAGCACAAAGAACACAGGGGAGTGGTGAAGGACTGTAGCTTACCTCAGCTGGGTAGGGAATAGGGATGTGCACCGGTATCCGGTATATCGAAATACCGGTATTTTAGCACCGGTATTACCGGTTACCGGTATTTTTACTTTTCGGTATACCGGTATCGGTATTAGTAATGCATCGGTATACCGGTATCGGTATATTATTTGATCGGTATTGGATTTCGCTATTATGTTTTTTTTTTTTTTTTTTCTCGAAACAGACTCCTGACTGACCAAGACCAAGAACTGACTAGTGACTACTCCGACGGCCGAGACACTTATGGTAGCGTAACGCTCATTGGCTCAGAGCCTCAGAATCTGAGGCGCGTGTTATCATTGGCCGATTGCAGCTCAGCTGACAATGCCGCTCTGTGAAACCTCCCTCCCTCCCTCTACCCCTGAGGGCAGACCATCACAGAAAACAGATCATTACATATCACACAGGCGATACTATACAAATCTAGCCTAGCTCACATTTTCATTATTGTTATTATTATCATTATTATTATTATTATTATTAACATTGTTATTATTATTAGTCTTAGTCTACAATTACTATGGTTAATAATGGCATCATCATTTTCATTATTGTTATTATTATTATCATCCAAATTATTATTATTATTTTATTATTAATATAATTATTTCAAAGATATGTGTGTGTGTGTGTGACTGTGTGTGTGTATGTGTGTGTGTGTGTGTGTGTGTGTGTGTGACTGTGTGTGTATTCATCTAGTTGTTGTATTCATCTAGTTGTATTTTACAGGGCCAGAGCAACGCTCGTATGGCCCCGTCTCCATATCAACATTTTTATTTTTCTCATTCATCTTTTAGTGTTGGCCGAGGCCAGCACCCCGGGAGGCGGGTTACAAGCCCCGGCTAACACCCGGCACCCATTCACTGCTGGGTGGACAGGGGCTCGGGTTTTAAGGAAACAGCCCAACTGTTTCCGCTCCGCCCGGGGATCGAATCCGGGACTTCTCGTTTGTGAACCGAGCGTGCTTCCCCTACACTACGGAGTACCCTCAGTGTGTGTTTCACACTCCTCAGGAGTGTGTGTGTGTGTGTGTGTGTGTGTGTGTGTGTGTGTGTGTGTGTGGGAGAGTTCACACCTCAGATATAGGCGTTTTCTACATGGGAGCAAGATAGATTTCGCTTGCAAGCGGTCACTTTTCTCTTGCTGTATACCCGTAGAAAACGCTCACCGTCGCTTGCTCCATGAGATGGCGACGCGGCGGCTAAGATGTAAGCAAAACAAAGATCAAATGACTATTTTGACCCTCTAAATATTTTCACACTGGGACGTATCCTATACCGTCATAGTCAGAAAAGTGTGCAGATTCAGGAAGTGTGCTTATAAATTTAATGAGATCAAAAGTAGCCGAGCAATGAGGTGATGAAGCCAAACAAGTAGGAGAAAATGTTTATGCACTTGTTTTACTTAACCTTTGTTTTCGTGTACTTACACTTACATCAGTTATAAATCTATACTAATGCGATGCAAAATTTCCTCAGGAAGCCGATAGTGGTCTCAATGTTTCTTAATATCCAATGGTATTATCAGCAAATCGGGTAAAAGTGAGGTGTGTGAAGTTGTTGATTTTCGATCAAGTCGCACATTCCAGTCTCTTAACTCCAGCTGTTCTGTTGTAAACAATGTTCGAATGCATATACAGCAATATATACAGCTGTGACGATTATATTATCCTTAATTACACGCCGCAACCTCCCTTATTTGATTCAAACTTTTATGTTAAGACATTAAAATAAGAAAGTTTAATTGATTTGGTCGAAAGTACACTGTTGTCATTCTTTTATTGAAGCACAAACCACCGCCACGTCAGCCGAACGCGACAGTGCCCAAACAAACATTTCTCTTGCTCCCGCAAGAAATTTCCTGCGGGTCGGGCAAGCATCTTCCCTGGATGATTGAACAGCAAGGGAAATTTGAGCAAGCTAAATATTTTCTCTTGCAAGCGAAATTTCTCTTGCTCTCCCG
>JACEEZ010012396.1:417282-422282 GCA_016584305.1 Chionoecetes opilio | reverse complement strand
GCTATCTTCTACCGTTATTTTCATGCTCACTGCTCTTCTGAACTTGCTAACTGCATGCCTCCCCCCCTCCCGCGGCCTCGCTGCACAAGACTATCTACTCATTCTCATCCCTATTCTGTCCATCTTCCCAATGCAAGAGTTAATCAGTATCTTTACTCTTGCATCCATTTCAGTGGTAAACTCTGGAACTCTCTTCCTGTTTCTATTTGTCCACCTTCCCATGCCTTAAATCTTTTCAAGAGAAAAGTGACAAGACACTTCCTGAACTAAGTTGGCCCACCCTCCTTGTTTTATTTTCTTACTGTCTTCTTTATAGGGACTGGCAACTAAGCGGGCTTTGTGTTACCTCATTTTGTTGCGCTCTTTGCCAGTCCTTTGTGATGTAAAAAAAAAAAAATTATATATATATATATATATATATATATATATATATATCATGTCTCTGGTCTTGTTGTAATCTTTTCCACTGCTTCTAGAAGAACAATCTAATTCCTTAATTTTTACCAAATTTTTTACCTAAGGTCATCAAGATACCCTGGTCTAGTTACATCTGAGAAAAAAAAGAGAGAGAGAGAGAGAGAGAGAGAGAGAGAGAGAGAGAGAGAGAGAGAGAGAGAGAGAGAGAGAGAGAGAGAGAGAGAGAGAGAGAGAGAGAGGAGAAGAGAGAGAGAGAGAGAGAGAGAGGAGAGAGAGAGAGAAGAGAGAGAGGAGAGAGAGAGAGAGAGAGAGAGAGAGAGAGAGAATATAATAAAAGTGAGAGAATCTAATATTATGTCACATCATAAAATGGCTGCAGTTGCTGAGCGCCTGTTTTACCTGCTTGTCTTTACTCTTATATGTTCGTTGCTTGTTGCAATATTAGTGCACGGCTTGATCAAAGCGTTGGAGCAGGATGTCGAGCTAATCTTGAATATTGATCACGGATCACCATTACTGCTTACGCCACCTCCTTTTATTAATCGAGTAATGTAAGCGCAGCGAAGCACACATACTTGAAGTAAAGATCTATCTGACTTTTCCTGTAAATATCATATCTTATCACATATCGACTTAACAAATTATTTTACAAATGATTGGTTATTTCCCAACTTTTTATCTAGTTTTCCTGAACAAAATGGCTGTGCAGGTTTAAGGGAACCTTTGTCTTCATAAAGCTTTACTCAGCAAGAAATCATGATATGGGTATAACCTAATCTGCGAACTGTGTGGACAGTAGTATATAGTGAAGTAGGTCCACGTAACCACAAATATCCATATAATGATTTCGGACCTAGATTCTAGACATTGAATCTGCATACTATGTGTTGGTCTAGGATCGAAGCATTAACCGTTGCTTAACCACGTACTCCCCTCCTATCATAAAACAATGTACATAACTTCATCACTACAATATTAACATATAAATAATTAAATATTAGCCTATCTAAATGCTTCCTATTTTTAGAGGACCGACGAAGGAGTCTGGCTTGTTGATCTCTGATAGGTCTGCATCAGGTGACATTTGAGTTTGTATGGTATGGGGATGCCGCTGGAATTGTCCTTGGAGGGCGACTTCTAGACATTGAAAGCTGACTCATTAGTACCCACGTAGTTGGGTGCTCATTCTCAGGCGTTCCTTGAGAGGGCACCTAGTCCCTAGGGGTAAGTGCTGGATCCCTTGTGGAGACCGTATTTTCCCTCTCGTCAGGATATAATAATAATAAACGTGCGTAATGAGAGGTTGCACTGACGAGGTCGACTCGCTTCAGTAGAGGGTCAAACTTGGAAACTTGGAAATGCCAACAAACTTGTATAGGAGAATGGGTCTAGGTGAGAATAGCCAGGATGGTAGTGAATATCCATTACGTGATTTTCTTGGAAAAGAGAATAGTGTTTCATGAGGAGTCTGGTTTGTGCCAATACAGTGAAGTGATCTGATGGAATGTATAAGACTATCAAGAACAGACTCCCAGGGAGTTTCAACATGTTTTTGTGATCTAAGAACTAAATATACTGCTTTCATATAGTTGCATTCTCTTTTTCACATCGTCCATTTATTTCAGGAAGATATGGAGTAGAACTCATATAAACTATACCATTTAAGAAGAAAAAATTACAAACTTGCTACATGCCATGGGTAGCGTGCCACATACCCATATAGCCGAAGTTGGCACTGACGGACTATGCCGATAATAGGCCTCGATTCAGTTTCAGGGTGCAATCGCTGGTTTGACAAGTCTGCATCACCCCCTCCACCCTCGATAATACCTCTCCGGGAGTATTTCACCATGGCGACAGGTGTCTGACTGCCTACTCCCTAAATAAATAAATTATAGGTTACATTTTATTTGCAAGCTCTCACATTTCTCTAGATCTGCATATTTCCTTTATTAAAGTTTTTAATTCTTTCGTATGATTTCTCTCCTCCTCCCTATCTCCAAAAAAAATGCCACCCTACTCTCAGGTTATGTTAATACCGGACGTCAGCCTATAGTGGGGTGGGTATGTCACAAATTTAAAAAAAGATGTTCACCTCTGGCAGAAAGCATGACAATTTGTAAATAAGTGATTTAATGTATGCTGAATCGAAATAGATCTGGAGACATTTGATACATTTGCTACAACATGCCAGGCGTGCAGCATTCCAAGCCGGCCACATGTGGGGTCAGTCACTGGTCGCAAACGCAAGTACACCATCTCCAGAAGACTGGGGCTGGGAGAGAGATGGTGACACATGGTCCCCAACATGGAGCAGCTTGGCAGAAGCATCCAAGTCCTGCCGCGAACTTATAAAATGTGCCTGCAAAAGTAATTGCACTGGTAGGTGCAAATGTTACATAGCCAACTTCTCTGAACTGTTGAATTACTGTCTGTTCGCTGATTTACACAACACGCACACACTGTCCACCACATGCACACAGCTCTGTGCAAGGTAAGTTGGCTTTGTAACATTTGCACCTATCAGTGCAATTACTTTTGCAGGCACATTTTATAAGTTCGCGGCAGGACTTGGATGTTTCTGCCAAGCTGCTCCATGTTGGGGACCATGTGTCACCATCTCTCTCCCAGCCCCAGTCTTTTGGAGATGGTGTACTTGCGTTTGCGACCAGTGACTGACCCCACATGTGGCCGGCTTGGAATGCTGCACGCTTGGCATGTTGTAGCAATGCAGCGCTAGTTGGCGGAATGTTTTCCAGTTGACGATTTCCGAATGCAAACAGCCGTTTTTGTTCTTCATTGACTTTTTGCAAAGACGACGTGCGTCTTTATAAGAGTACTACAAACCTCTCCAGTACCTTCATATCATCCCCGCTTAGTTGGCTTAGTGAACGGGAAAGTCTGCTGAAAAGAGACTTGAAGACATCTGATGCCCTCCAAACCTCCCATGCGGTCTTCTTGCCAATCCCGCAAAATTATGACACTGTATCGCAGCCAGAGATTCATGTAGAAATAGCAATCCCTGGCACGACTCGGTACCCATCTCTGCTGCAATGCTGTGAGCCGAAATGTATCGAAATGTTTTTCCGTGGCCAAAGGCTATCCAAAGTTCACAGTCCTGTAGGATATTTGCTGTTCTTATGGCTAGAACAACAACGTCTGTGTCTGTGGCCTGTATCATGATTCTACGAAGACCATGTTGGTGCGCATGAGCGTCGTGAAGGAGCATTCTGCCATCTACTTCGTCTTGTGTACATGGAGCTAGCTGCGATATATCACTCTCTGGGTTAGAGAGCACGTTCTCTTCGCAAGTTGTGAGAACGACTGTTCCTTCCGGTGGCTGAAAGGCTTCCAAGGTAGTTGCAAGGTAGTTGAAGAGCCCTGTTTTATTTGAATCTACACGCTTCCTTGAGGGGCATCCATGGGCGAGCGAGAGCTGGACTTGGACCGTACGTGTTTGACCGACTTAGGCTGTTTTTTTCTGACTTTTGGTCTTTGGTGATAGGACCTTAGACCTTAACTAGTATCCAGTCCTGAAACCACCTACTTTGGGTAAATAATAACGTGGAAAATCCAGTGGCCAGGAAACAGGTTTTTACCCGAAAAACGAGGCGATTTTGTATAAGAGAGCTTTCCGGCGTCTGGCGGATTAGTGTAGGTCTGAATGAAAATTTGAGGCCACACTTCCGATAGCGTTTTTAGCGCTCTACAACTTTGTCGTCAGTGAAATTTATCGAATCTCGAACTTAAGTGACACTTTTCTGTGAGTTTAAAGTGAAATATAGTGGTTTTCAGGTGAGCTTCGTGGCGTCTGGCGGACTTAGTGTAGGTCTGAATGAAAATTTGAGGCAACATTTCCGATAGAGCCTGTGGGCCCTCTACAACTTTGTCCTCAGTGAAATGTTTTGAATCTCGACCGTAAGTGGCTTTTCTGTACGAAAAACCCCTCTGAGCCTGCCCCCTACCCCCTCCCCCCAAAACTTATTTTTTTAGCAGGTTACATTGCTCGTATCAAATGTCTCCAGATCTATTTCGATTCAGCATACATTAAATCACTTATTTACAAATTGTCATGCTTTCTGCCAGAGGTGAACATCTTTTTCACATATCTGCCCACTACTACCATTGGGAGGGAAAGTACATAGGATAACGAGGATTGCATTAACGAAGGTGTTGAGTCAGGAAGGTAAGAGCAAAAATAAGAAGGAGGCCAAAAATAGAGAGAGGAAGAGGAAGAAAAGTAAATATGAAGATAAGAAGTAAAAAAAATGGAATGGTAGCAAGGAAGGAAAATAAGAAAAATGGAAGACGAGGAAGAAAACTTTGTCTTTCTCCATATCCTTTTCTCTTTAGAAACACGATAACAAAATACAGAGGAGGAGAAAGTAGAGGAAGATAGAAGGAATCTAAATATATTTCACCATATATCTGTCCGTCCGTCTGTCCGTTCCTCCGTCTGTTCGTCCGTCTGGCCGTACAGCTAAGGTTCCGCAACTTGTCCCAATTTTAAACAGTTTATAGAGATCGGTTAAGGTCATCCGAGAGATAGTTTTATTAGCTATATTGATTTTTATTAGATTTCT
>JACEEZ010012396.1:404782-414782 GCA_016584305.1 Chionoecetes opilio | reverse complement strand
GCCGAGTTGCTGTGGCGTTCTGCGACGCTGACCATGACCCTTCCTCAAGAGCTCTGTCAAAAAGGCTACGGCTAGTCAACAGCGCAGCCCTGTTTACTGCAGCCTTGATGGAGGAGGCGCTGCGGTGTATAGAAAAGGTGATTTGCTGACCCACACCAGCAAGTCGAGCCCCAGCATCATCTCTCTCGTTCCCGGAGACAACAACGTACCCCTGGATCCAGTGATTGATGCAACTAGAGTTATTGTCCTCGATCACAAATACTCACATTTGTATTTGAAACAGTGGTCACGCTGGTCATTCTTCAATACAACCCTAACTTTGCATTCACACACTTCACACTCCTCTGCAAGAACTAGTAATGGAACAACAGCAGCGGAATCTTGAAGTAATACGCCATTTAACCATACTCCCATAGAATACCTATACCTATACCGCACCTAGCTACGAATCTTCAGGCCCTGGATCGAATCCGGGGCAGGACAGCCGGCGGCAGCCCAACCAGATGTTTATCCTTCCTTTCGGGGTTGGTCGATAAATGAGTACCTGGGGAAACCTGGAGAAGGTAACTCTGGTAACCCGGATGTCACACTAGCTCTGTGTTCCGTGGTAACGGGTTGTTACCCACCACAAGCTCAATAGCAGAAGTGCTGAGGATATTATAAAGCTATATTTGTCTCTAGTTAGACCGCATAGGCTATGCTGTACAGTGTTGGTCTCCGTATTACAATATGGATATAGCATTGTTAGAATTTGTGCAGAGAAGGATGACCCAAAGCCTACAGGGGATGCGTAACTTTAGTTATATGAGAGGAGATTGAAGCTATTAAATGTACACTCACTCGAGAGACGCAGAGTAAGGGGCGATCTGATAGAAGTTTTCAAGTGGTTAAAGGGACATAATAGAGGAGATGTAGGAAACGTTCTTACGGCTAGTAATCAGGGTAGAACACGAAGTAACGGATTCAAATTGGAAAAACGTAGATTTAAAAAAGAAATAGGGAGAAACTGGTTCACAAATGAGGTGGTAAATGATTGGAATGGACTCAGTCATCAGGTAGTTATTGCGGAGTCAATAGGGAGTATTAAAATATGGCTAGACAATTTCATGGATAGGGATGAAAGGTGGATGTAGGTAGTGTTATATAACAGGAACTACCACGTGTAGGTCTCACGGCCTCTTGTAGCTTCCTTATGTTCTTATGTTCTTATGTTTTAAGGCTAATATGACAGAGATGATAACCGAAGTCACGCACAGTATAGCGTATGCCCCAATCTTTACCTTTAAAGTAGTGTTGTATTGTTTGGCGTCCTTTTATTATATTTGCCCTAAGAGAAAAAGAGCATCATATGGCTTCATGTCATCTTTATGTATCATCTCAACTCTATCTCAGTGTTGCTTTACCTTGAATGATGTTCATTTCCTCGTTATGTATGAAGTTAGCAGAGATGTCAGTGCCAGAACTGCCCGGTCTTTTTTGGTCTTCACCAGCCTTTTGCTTCTTCATCAAGGTTACAAATTTGTACAAGAGCTCGTCCGAGTCCTCCTTGTCCACCAATTCATCGACATGAGGTGGCCATGACATCACTTGTGCCTGTGATGCATGTGCATCGATCCGTTGTGCTACGGTCAAAATCAGTTGGTCGTCAGTTACACCCCAGCAGTTGATAGCAGCTTCTGCATAACTACCCCCAGAATAGGTATCATAAACCAATGCACTGTGGTTCTTCTGGCATCGTTCATGAAAGCCTATGCGATCGTGAAATTCTTCCTGTATCATAGTTTTGATGGTGCATGATTTCACCACTCCAACATTCATTCCAAAATTACGCAGCATCTGAATATAATCTTGAAGAAGGCTCTGTAATGTGCGAAGTTCATGCTGCTCCAGCACAACATTTCGAATATGTTTCAACCACATCTCTTTCACTTCTGATAAATGCACATGCTGCAGATGAAGATTGGGAACATCTTTTCCTGTATCTGAGGTGGCTGATATGTACTTTACCCAACATGTTCGGTGATAACGGATTTCAACTGCAAATGGGTCTGAAGTTGACTCAATAAAGATCAACAGCCGTTCTCTCGTGGTAAGATCTTCTAAGTACACAGTGTGGCTTTTGAAGGCATACCATGCATTCAGCTGTTGCATGATATGCCACTTGTCCCTTCCGCGATGTTTCTGGTCTTCAGGTTTCATACACCATATGCATAGGTTCTTGTCATGTACTAAACCTGTGATCGAACGTGTTTGTCTTGTACCAGTTTCAATTGGACCTTGACTTGACGAGGGGTCAGTTTGCATCTGTGCTGCAGTTCCTACATTTTCAGCATGGCATTTCTCTTTTCGACTCAGGGCTTGCTTCAGTTTTCTACTATTGAACAAGTTCAGCTTACAATTTTGATGGAAATACACACCATTCGATCCATTTTCCCAGACAACTTCATCATACACTGAACCAAAGATATCCAGCCCAACCCATTGCTTTGCATGCTCCTTAAGATTGTTCCAGGCATCTAGGTTTGTGTTGTTCCGATCTTCATCACAATCAAGATGACATAAGATACAGAAACCAATGGCTGAATCTTCACTCCTCCGCTTTCGACTTTTCTGTGGTGGTCTCGACATCTTCCAATCTGTAAACAAAAGGACATGTTATTAAAAAGATGATAATAAGTCAATCAAATCTTAATAAATTTAACTGTAAATCAATGAGTAAATATGCTTGATACGATTATTGACGATTATTGACATTTTTCGTGTTCATTTTTTAATAAAATATTCAATTACAATGACTTTTTGTCCACAAATCCAATCTATGGTGTCTTTATTGCTTTCCTTGACCTAAAAAACATGCATTTAGGCACCAAGAACATATTAATAGCTATTAAATGAGTGAATATATGACAAATCTAGTTTTCACGGCGGCCATCTTGGATTTTGCCCCCTGGCGGAGTTAGCACGCACTTTTGCGAGGGACATGTGGGCTTATTTTGTTCAGTATCCTCAAGTCATTTAGAAACCACCTTCAAACCTTGATCAGGAGAAATTGGTCACGG
Organism: Chionoecetes opilio; assembly: GCA_016584305.1. Taxonomy (NCBI): domain Eukaryota; kingdom Metazoa; phylum Arthropoda; class Malacostraca; order Decapoda; family Majidae; genus Chionoecetes; species Chionoecetes opilio. Next base: position 411,723 of record JACEEZ010012396.1, on the reverse strand, counting down.
GCTCAATGGTATGGGCCTCTACTATATGACGCCTGTAGACAGGGCCCGGATGGTTGGCATTGCAGGTTCACTCGAGTACTGTGATGGTTGCCCCTCGCCTGTGATGGCGCAGGCAGGATTTTTTTTATAGTGATGCCAGTGATTAGAGGCTCATGCCGCTCCCCTGTGTCCTCCGATGCACTCGCAATCGAAGGTGGAGTTAATGGGCAGCATGTGGGTGTTTTTAGGCCACTCGACGGTTGCATAAAAATCTTACATGGATATTCGTCCTCAATCGGGATCGAATTCGGGTCACCGACAACGCCACTTGGAGACGCTAACCACTCTGCTACCGTCTCCCCGTATACCGCTACTGCATATAACTGTTCGGATTTTTTTTTTTTTACACATGACAACCTTACTTAGAATAATTTTTTTCCAAAGCCTGATTTGATGCAAAATAAAATTATCTGATTCTAATAAAATATAAACATTTGCCCAGTTATTACTATGAAATCTGATGCTGTGACGTCCTTGCACCTTTCTTTCTCCATTTCAATACCATTCATACATTTTTCATATACACCTTTCGGAGAAATGATTCCTCGCATGTAGAGTTTTCGTCTCCGTCCTCATTGCAGCTCCCGCCATGCAATATATATCCTTCATGTAATTTGTAAGCTCGACCTTTGGTTCTTTACGTCTTTGTTATTACAATTACCTTTACGTTCTCCTTTGTTATCAATCCTTCTCCTTCTCCCCTTCCTCCTATTTTTCCTCTTTCATAAGGTCAAGCGGTACATAAATACTGGTAAGCTCCCAGTGCGGTTACAGGCTAACGGCGGAAGGTGTACGGTAATCCTATTGTTACCATTTTACGGTATAACTCGACAGGATTTCTCACCTGCTGGTTGTTCATTAGATACCACAGCTCCCTGTTTGTTGAATACACAATGCCCCTTCATGTACAAAAATGGTAAAAACTTTCACCAACTCCTCTCTAGATCTCCCTCCACCTCTCCGTGCAGCAAAAACAGTGTTACCATCTCTTGCCTACTCTACCTCTACCTCTACCTCTACTACCTCGACTTCCTCTAGCCTAGTTATCTGTTACTTGCTGGTATGTATAAATTTGTCCCTAGCGGACGTCTTCCTTGGCGATTGATTTATTGATTGGTTATCTTTATTGTCATTGTTAGATATCAAGACAAAAAGATGAGGTAGATTTATATTTTCACTCCATACCATATCATAATTACAAATAACATTTCCCTGAAACACCATCTACAATAATTACAACACTATAATGACATACAAAATATACACATACATGAAATGAAAGTCCCGACATCAATCACCGTAGTGGGGCAAATTCTGGACATTCTTTTAAGATTTCATGTAATTTTATGTTCTGCAGTATCCATATTATTTGTTCAGTTATATCATCATTTTCATTTTTCCTAAATCTACTAACACATGAACACCTCAGCACATTATGCTATAATATGTGACAGTGTTTAACCCCACAAACCCTACACCGTGTCTCCTCTATTGTAGATACATCTTTGTATTGCCAGAAATATTTACAACCTTACATCATCCTCATTTTAACAGCATCTCTTCTAGTACCGTTTCTTTCATAAGTAACATCAACATAATCACTAACCGTATTATAGCATACAACATCATCACCACCGCATAATTATAGCGGCCAAATTTGTATGATAAACTATACGTTTTGATTCAAGAAGTCGACCGATATATATATTTAATTGGCAGCGAGCGAAGCGAACTGCCACTTACCATAAGACCCATTCACGTAAGGGGAGGGGAACCATTCGTGAGCCAAAAAATGAATAACTACTCCTAAATATTGTCGGATTGAGCTGAAAATACATGCCAGTAGTGCTGTCAAAATCAATGGGGGTCTGTGAAACAACCTTTTTGCGTAGAACAAGCCCTTAATGAGTAATTATCGTAATGATTAAATTAGTGCTAAATAAACTTCGGTTTTACAATAACAATTTATTTTTCTTATGAAGTACAAAAGTGATCCTCGCTATAGGTTTTATAAACTATAGACTAGGTATTTTAAAAGCACTTTGAGCTCGCTGCCACGTTCCAGCCGCAAGAACTGAGCCAAAAGCAAAGGGGCCAGAGGCTGGACGCCTATACTTGATATATTAGGTTTGCCCTGATATGAATCTATTGCAAGTATAGGTATTGTATGTTAAATATGATATATATGGAGTCAATGATGCAATAAACACATCACATTTCAAACAGACAAGCATGAAATGGCTCTATAAAACACAATAAATATAAAATATAGTGATACAACTTGTATTTTGGTGTTTGTTGATGTCTTGTCGCTTCAAATTTCACGCTCGTAGGGAGAAAAGGGTGGTCCCGAGCACCCGTAGCCTCGCGGTACCGTAGCAAGGGAGAAAACGGTTTGAGCATTAACCGTGGAGGCGCTATGAGGTAAAAGCCTCGTAGGGTAATACTTATGAACCCGTAACTCCTTCGAGCATCTCCCCCCTGGGAGGTGGATCGTCACTGAGTTGCTAGGTCGTGCCACAATAAGGGTATGTAAACAAATGGCAAAGAAAACCTCTCCTCTTCTCGCTTCCGTAATTTTTTTTTTTCCTGCTGCTATAACTTCTGCTACATCAAATACAGGGTCATCAGAAAGTTATTCTGCACCAATAAGAATAGCCACATAGATAAATCTCGGTAGCTGCTATTTTGGTATCAATGTATATTGTGAAGCGTCCAGTATCGTTCAGTAGGGAGACTGCGAGGGGGTGGGGGTGACCGCTACAGAAAGCAACAGTGGTGTCACTCTGGGGATATGTAAGGTAAGGTTTTCAGTGCTTGAGGTGCTTAATGTGTTGGAGACGATATGAAGGCTGGCTGACGAAATGGATAGCACAGAGGAGTCGGAAGATGCTGCAGAAAACTCCGACAATTAGAACAATGTGTGGTCAATTCGATCTTCAGTTCGGACTATGATAAGTTGTTGAAAAATTTGAACTGGGCCTAAAACAGGTCGAATTATCCGAAGTTCGAATTGTACTGGTTCGAATTAGAAAGGATTTATGTGTTTGTATATATTATATGATATAATTATTATATATATTATATTATATAAATATATAGTTATATCTAATAATCTATAATATATCTAATATTATATATATATATATTACATCTTGCCTATATCGCCTGTAGGCAGTGGTGACCCAGGGTTCGGATGGTAGACTCTGGAGGTTCACTTGAGGACTGTGATGGTTGGCCCGTGGTGGCGCAGGCAGGAGTTTTATAGTGACGCCTCTGATTAGACTCGCAGTGATTTTCAACCTTTTTCATCTCACGGCACAGTGAGCTAGGCAATAAAATGATCGAGGCACACCATCAGTATTTAAGGAAAGATTTGATTATTTAAAAGAATAGAAATGATAAGAATGTGTTCATGGGTTAAAAAAAACTAATAATTTATTAATTTGATTTCTAAAAGTATATTGTTGATCATGGTTTTCAATAGAATTTGAAAGTTTTGTACATATTTCTTGTTATTACACTGAAAAAACAAGATGTCATTGGAAAAGCTGCCATTCATGAAGAAATAATATGAAACTTTCAGATATAGATTGCATTCAAATACAAACGTAAGTAAAAACAAGAAAACCTTCGCTTACATACAAATATCAGTGGGAAACCTGTGCTTGGTGTTGTCTCATTATGTTCCTCGTCCGAGGTCGAATGGTTGACAGGCATACCCTCAGGTCCTCCTCCAGTGTCTGAAGCCGTGATCTGGTCTTGCTTTTCATTGTGTTCATAGCAGAGAAGCTACGATGTTTCACACAGATACGATGTTGAGAAGGGAAGAAATACTTCAATTGCCTTCTTTGGAATGATGGGGTATTCCTCTTGGAGGGACAACCAGAATGAAGTCATATCTGTCGATAGGTGCTTCAGTTTCAGTCCTCTGTCATTTCTAATTTCCGTCAGCTCATCCTCTTCGGCAACAGTTAATACTGCTGACTCGCACGCACTCAACACAAACGGGTCTCTCACCCAGTCCAAGGAAGATACATCAAGTGATGGGAAATACTTTTCAATGTTTTTACTCAGTAGTGACAAACTTTGTAGAATTAAACTGACAAGATTTTTGTCCACCCTGCAATTTTTTGTGAGTTCAAACATTTCAACTTTGTTCTCTTTTTTTTATTCTGGCTCCCCACAATGTCAGTTTTTCCTTAAAAGAGTTTACTTTGTCAGTACACGTCAGGATATTTTCATCCTTCCCCTGCATATTCTTATTAAGAGTGTTCAAGGATTGGAATATATCGGCCAGGAATGCAACTTCATTGCACCAGGTCTCATTACTGAGCAGGTCAGCCAGCTCAGACTCTTCTGATGTCAAAAATATAAGAAGCTCCTCCCTTAGTTCATAAAACCGCGAAAGCACCCGCCCTCGGGATAGCCATCTCACTTCTGTGTGCAGTAGAAGTTGTGTGTGAGCAGATTCCATGGCAGAACATAGTGTTGAAAATAACCTTGAATTTAATGGCCTACTTTTTATGTAGTTAACTATTTTGATCGTCTCATGTAATACTTTCTGGAGCTCGGGCACTAATGATTTTGAAATGAGGGCCTCTCTGTGCAGAAAACAGTGGGTGAAAACAATGACAGGGTTCTTCTGTTTGGCCAGTGCTATGAATCCTTTTAGGCTTCCAGACATAGAAGGGGCACCATCCGTGCAGATGCTTATGCATGATTTCCTTGACAAATCGTAAGAACTGAAATAGTTGTCGACAACCTCAAAAATGTCTTGGCCTCTTGTTGTTTCTGGAAGTGGTTTGCAAAATAAAAATTGTTCAATTATGTCTTCTTTACAAACAAACCTGATAAATGTTATGAGTTGAGCATTTCCAGTGATATCAGTTGACTCGTCCAACTGGATGGCAAAACATTTGGCTTCCTTAATGCTAGCTATCACTTGTGACTCAACGTCTTGAGACATATCAGATATACGACGACTAATGGTGTTATCTGACATGGGGATTTTCAAAACCTCTTTTTCATATTTTTCGCCATACATAATAATTACAATTGTACAGCATGCTGGTAATATTACTGATTCTGCAATTGTATGTGATTACATCTTTTTGGCAACGATTTCTGCAACAGCATAACTTGCTTCTTGAGCTTTGTCAGAAATAGTTGTAATTTTGGTAAATTGTTGAGACTGGCGTGTTTGATTAGCTATAAGTCTTTTGAAATATTCAATGGGTTTCTCGCATAAATGTGAGTGCTTTGCGTGAATGTGTCTTTTCAACTTACTTGGAACCATAGCTTGGTTTGCCAGCTTTTCGCCACAGACAACACACTTAGGACGAGGTTCTTCTTCTCCAGATGAAATGAATCCGAAGGACAAGTAGTCTTCTTTATACTGGCGCACAACTGATTTAGAAGTAACACTGCCAGTCCTCTGTTTCTTACTACCAGAACCAGTACCAGCCACACTTCCTTCATTGTCATCATTTTCTAACTTGCCTTTCTTGATAACAAATTTGTCCATGTCTAATAAGTTCTGGAAAAAAGAAGGGTATTGTTAAGTAAAAATACCGGCGGGCATTTTTTGGCATTCAAAAGTACATTTTTAGTTAGACAATGCAAATCCAAGAAATTTTTCTTCTATACAAAAATCTTCAAATTATTTTAATTTTATCATTTGCGAAGACTTTTTTAAAGAAGAAAAATGTATCAGATTTGGGTATTTATTTACAACTACTGTTCCACCTCTTTCTTTTTTCTCTCTTTCCCTACATACTATACATAGTGTACTCAACACATCTGTGAAGGTTTCAGGCGGTGCTCACCATTATTTACCTCGCAAAACGTCTTTGAAGTTATGTTAGGTTATGTTAAGTTAGGTTGGTTAGGTTATGTTAAGTTATGGTTAGGTTAAGGTTGTTAGGTTAGGTTACGGTTATGTTATGGTTAGGTTAAGTTAGGTTAGGTTCGGTTCAGTTAGGTTCGGTTCGGTTCAGTTAGGTTCCGTTATATAAGATTTTTACATTTTATTACCCAAAGGTTAGGGTTCTCAACCTTAGATTTTTTTTCTGGATTTGGGTAATAAAATGTAAAAATCTTATATAACCGAACCTAGCTGAACCGAACCTAACCTAACTTAACCTAACCATAACATAACCGTAACCTAACCTAACAACCTTAACCTAACCATAACTTAACATAACCTAACCAACCTAACTTAACATAACCTAACATTACTTCAAAGGCGAGGTAAATAATGGTGAGCACCGCCTGAAACCTTCACAGATGTGTTGAGTACACTATGTATAGTATGTACCACTTCATAGAAAAAAGAAAGAGGTGGAGCAGTAGTTGTAAAGAAATATCCAGATTTGCATTATCTACTTAAAAATGTACTTTTGAATGCAAAAAAACGTCCGCTAGTATCCACGTAACAAAAATAAATTACTATGAATATTTGTTAAAAAACAACAAAATCACTGTTGGGTCGAAATAAACATTGCACCACACAGACGCAGCATTATACCTTTTACATTACTGAGCACGTCAGATAGACTGCCCCAAAGGTGCGCACGCTGTCCGCATCACGCAAATACACCTCCCAGGCATCAACCACGCATGCGCATTACTGCATGACAGTAGAAATTGACGGTTCTACATACAAATCCAGGACAGAATGCCATTTACCTTAATGCACAATACATTTATTATTGCCCTTATTGAAAAATAAGAGAGTTTGATACATAATGTTAAAACGTATCTAATACAATAAAAAAAAAATACTGGGAACCCTGTCCCATGACCCTTGTTTGAGGGAGGATCAACCCTACTCAAAACTCCCGCGGCACACCCTCGGATGCTTCGCGGCACACTAATGTGCCGCGTCACACAGGTTGTAA
>JACEEZ010012396.1:370000-394329 GCA_016584305.1 Chionoecetes opilio | reverse complement strand
TTTCAAATGAAAAAGCTAAAGTAAAATTGCACATAACATGTGTTATATTTGGTAATCAAGAAAACAAAGCCTTTTTACTTCAAGATACAAAAGTCAGTGGCTTGGCTGCTATTGCAATTTGTCTACTCTCAGGTTAACAAGGCATCATGCGATTTAAGTGCATCCCGCATGATAGGATCCAAATTCAGAATGGCATTCCATTTCTTTGTCTTGATTAAAAATAATCTTGAGAAGCCTTGCTTGCACAGATGTTATGTTGCCATCTGCAAAAACTAACAACCATGTGCATAGTTGTTGCTTGCTCAGCTAAGTCCTTGTATTTCAGAATATTAAGCAAGTCAACCCAGAAATGCATTAGATAGCCAAATGTTTTGAAAGCTGCTTTTTAAACAAAATAATTCAATCGAAGCTCCAATAGGGCATCAGAATGATAACTTCCATCATCTGAAAATCGATTAAGCATTCACATGTTGGAGATCAGGTGATCATTATCATTGTCTTATAAATAAAAGTCAAGATTTCCCTGCATTAAGGTAAGATATATGATAATCAAGTGGGACATTCGTGCCTCTAGTTTATGTTGCGCTGCCTGCATACTTAGTTTCCAGCCACATTCTCTAATATAGGTATCATAGATTTCAAAATAAGAAGAAAAAAACTCTTTTCTGTATTGTTTTTCCATCTTTTCACCTTCAGGTTGAATCCATTTATTGTCCTTATACTTATCCTTATACTGTCCATTATACTTATCAAAATAGCCCTTCCTTTGCCTTGTTTTATACCATAGATTTCTTCTCCCTTATTCATACTGACACGTGGGCATGATCTCGTCCACCTACGTGTCCAACCCAAGACATCCGTCCACCCCTTACTTAGTCTCGTCCACCTTAATAGTTCGGCAGCCAAAAGTACATTTTTCTTATAACCTTGTTTTGGGGTCTTAAGGTTTTTTTTCAGTGGATTTTGTTTGCCAGCATATCCGGTTTGAAAAATATATATGTTGGCTCGCTGCCTGCCTTGGGCAATTTGAGATAATTAACATAAAATAAAATGGCCGCCAAAATTATAACAAAATACATAAAATACCATACATCCCTTGAAAATTCACACAGAGGGTCAACCAATACATGAATTCCAGGGTATTTTGATCCAGAAAATCTATTTCTGGTATTTTCAAATTCAAAATGGGAACCGTTATCAAAATGGCAGCCCAACAAATAAGAAATTGAAGTGTACATATCGTAATTTTGACGTATGTATGATTCGTACAGCTTCGGCTTGGCAATTAAAAGTCGCACTACAAAGATGTGGGTAGATGCTTTCATAAAACCAGTAATGATCATGATGCTCTATGTGAGGGCTGAAAGAGAGTGGTGATTGGCCCCTTCACCTACAAGCAGTTCAGCTCATTGTGGTGTTTCATCCTAGGCTTGGAAAGGTATCCTTCAGCAGGAAAGGATACGGAATAGTCACTTTAGTTTCTTTTAAATTTGCTAGGGGAGAACGAGGGCCCTTTGACCCGGTACGTAAAGGGTCCCGTTACCCACTGACCCCTTTGGGGGCGTCTGGGGGGGAAAACAGAACAACCCCCGCCCCTTTGCTTTGGGGGGAAAACCCCCCCCACGCCTTAAACTACCACTTGGGTTTAACAAAGTTTAAGTTTACTTACCCAAAGTTTTAAAATTACACCAGAACACCCGCTGGGGCCCACCAAAACTGTGACCTAAATTTTTCATTATAATCATCTAATAAATACAAAATTAAAACTTTTAAAATTAATACAAAAAAAAAACCTAGTAAAAAAAATATTTTTACACAAAAAAAAACTTAATAACAAGGGAAAAACAAAAAAAGGCATGTTCCCCTATGTAGAAAGATTTGGGTTTCGGGTGCATGAGAGGTCAGCTTTAAATTTCTTTAGCCTATCTACATTGGGGTGCCCCAAAATCCCCAAAAATTTTTTTAATGTTGCCCGCCGTTTTTGTTTTTCCTTTTTCTCATGGAAAAAACAATATTGCGTTGAAATTTTGGGCAAATTTGAGTAATTTTTAGGGGTCCCGAAAAAAGTAAAACATTTAGGGGATTTGACTAAAATTTCGGGGATTTTTCAAAAATTTCCACTTTTTTTTCCCTCGGGTTATAAACTTGGAAAACCCAAGAGCCGCTAGAAATTTCTTTGGCTGACGACAAGGCCCCCAATCGATAAAAATCCCCGGGAAACCCCGGCTCCATCAAAGGGAAAAGCGGGTTTCCTCCTCCGCTACTACCCCCACCCCCGGGAGAGGGGGAAAGGCCGGCGAGCGGGAGCAGGAAGGCGGGGGTGGGGGGAGGCTCTTTTCTTTGGTCGCGGGGCCGGGGAAATTCCGGGCAACTACAGTAATAAAACCCCGGCACGAAGCTTTTAAAAAGTTTGGAAAAGGGCCCGTACAATAACCTCAAGAAAAAACAAGAACAAAGACGGGCCGAAACATCGATGGATGAAGAGTTTTTCAAAGGGCCCTCCAAAAAAATTTCGCCCCTCGCAACCCTTTCCTCTCTCCAACGGGAGAGGGAAAGGGACGAGGAAAAGGGGAATTTCCCTACGGATTCAGAGAAGGACAGGGGGGAAATAAATCCATGGGGGAAATTTGACCTGGGGACACCCCCCCCGAAGAAGGTGGGAAGAGGTCGAGCGGGGGGAACTCGATTTAAAGGGCCCCGGGAACGTAAAAGACAGCGACTTTGGCCACCCTAAACTGAAAGGGCGGAAACCCCAAGCCAAAGCAGTAGCGCAGCACAGTCCGGTGTCGACGACTTCATCACCGGCTCGTGGACCCGAAGCCAGGGGAAAAAAAACTCAACAGTCCCCATCGTTTTGCGGGGAAGGATTTTAAACCCTCTTTTCAATTTTGGGATCGAGAAAAATTTGTCGGTGCAGCAAGAAAAGTAAAACGTTCGCGCTACCGCTAAAAGTTCTTGGAATGGACTTTGGGGGAGTTTTGGCCGGTTTCAAAGGGAGCACGGCCATCGAGAAAGAATTGCGGGGAGAGGCAACCCGCCGAGAAGACGGGGAAACTGGGAAAACCAAGAGGATCCCTTGAGGGGTTGGTCCTGCTTTGGGAGGGAAAAAACTCCTCCCCGTCCCTCTCTGGGATACGGAGGCCCCGAATCGCCGTCCTCCTCACAGGGGAAGATGACCCCGGGATTTTCCTTCTTGGGGCCCCGGCAAGCTCGGTTTAAACTGGCAAAAAAGGGGCCCTTGCATGGTCTTGAAGGAGGTGGCCGAAGTGGGCGTCGGGGGAAAAGATCATCGCCTTCTGTTTTGACACCAGGGTTCGAACACTGGCATGGGGAAGGGGCCTTTTCATTTTGGATTAGGGCAAGAAATCGGACGAAAAATTGCTTTTGGGTTTGGGCCCGCCCCCCCATCAGCCACGAGGGGATCCTAAGGATGTCTTCGAAAACCGTCGGCTCTTCCTCGGTCCTGGGCATTTGGGAAACTTCAAAACGACTCCCTGATCGATGGGCCTTCGGGGGGATTCCTCGCAGAGAGGGGGGGAAAAACGGAAGGGCATCGTAGAGTGTTTGCCACCAATGGGCACTATAGCAAACTTTAAAGGGGCGGGCGCAAATTTGGGCCTTTTCCCGAAGGAGGCTCTGATGTCAAAGAACATCCCGGGAGGACTATGAAGAACTTTCCGTCCTTTCCCACCTGTTCCTTGGTGGGAAGTCCAAACCAAAAAACCCTTCCGCTCCCGGAGCTCTCCATCAAAAACCCGGTGGATGGCCCAAAGGGCCCCTACTGGGGCCCCCAAGCTTTTAGATGCTGAAATCCCAGCTGTCGCTGATGGGCGGGGAGAAAAGGGCCCGGGGGTTGGGAAAGAGTGGCCCTCTTTGTTGCTCGGGATAATGCAAGCAATGGGATTTAAAGGGACCGCTTTCTGTGGGAAAACTCCGTTGAAAGACCTTTTCCTTCCCGAGGACCTCCAAAACATACCCTGACCAAAAACCCTTGCCCAAGGCAGCAGAAAAAAGCCCGGCCCCCCACGCCACCTGTGGTTTCGTTTTCCGAGGAAAACGCGGGGGCTGGCCTTTTTTTGACTCAAAGGGTTGAGTGGGGGAGAAGAAGCAGAGGGGCAAAAGGGATTTGGGCCCCCCGCCTCGGAAGGGGGAAATTTAAGCGTTGGAGGGAAAAAAGTGACGATGGGCTTTCCCCCCTCTCGGCCTTCGTCATTCGAAGACACGGTCCTTCTTTTTAGAAACTCGGGCGCGGGCGAGGACTTCTGGCAAAGGACCCGGCATTTTGGGGGGAGGAAAGACCAAATTTAAGGACGCTCGGAAACGGGGGCCCCTTGGCTTCCGAGTGGTCAAAAGAGCCGCGGGCGGGCACGCCCCAGTCCAGCGGGCCCCCTGGGGGCCACGAAATCGGCAGCACAGGAGAAGTTCCCTCCAGTTAGTCCCCCCACCCCTCGGAAAATTGTGGGGCGGGGGAAAAAAAGGGGACCTTCAAAAGAAAGGGTTTTCTTGGGAAAGGAAACAATGAAAAAAGGGCTGTTTTTGGGTTTCTATAAATTTTTTTTCTAAAAATGTGGGATGTTTTGAGTTTTTTCTTTGTTTTTTAAGGTTATTAGAAAATTGTTCAGTTTATCGTGACCCCTAAATATTCTCCGAATTTCATTTAATTTCACAAGAACTCTTCTTATGCATGTGTGAACAGAAATAAAACACGAGCAAGTGAAAAAAACATGTTTCATTTTTTCCCTTATGATCTTGGGACACCCTAATCTACATGTCCTACTTCTGTAGTATTATGAGTTTGATCAAGAAGTATGAATTTATTTCCATGAACTTTACTGGTGACTAAATAAGGTCCTGAAAATTTAGAACACAACTTATTTTGGCGTTCAGGAGAACGTTTCATAACAAAATCACCTATGGAAATTGCAGCCGGACAAGCCTTACTATGCTGTCTACGCATCATCTCCTGATGAAAAGACTTAAGTTTTCCTCGAACTGATCTGTGAATGATCTGAAAGGATCTTAGTTGAATTTTAGCATAATCGTCTACTGAGTAGACAGGGACAGGAGATTGCAAAAGCACATCATAAGGTAGTCGCTTGTCGACACCATACAAAATGAAATGTGGAGTCTTTCCTGTAGAGGAATTTACTGAGCCATTTATCGAAGCCGCTACATGAGGTAGCCAGTCCTCCCAAGAGTCATGAAACTCGCCAGCATAATGGCGAAGGACAGCAAGAATCTTCTTATTACTCCTTTCTACTAACCCATTGCTCGCAGGGTGATAAGCAGTAATGAAAGTTTGCTTAATCTTGAACTGCTCACAGATGTTATGTAGAATTTGATTAGCAAATTCAGGGCCATTATCTGAAATCAGCACTCTAGGAGTTGTGTAGGGACAAATTAAATTTGAAACTAGAGCATGAGCAACAGTTATAGCAGACTTGTTAGGCAAGGGGACTAGAATCACAAAACGTGTGAAGTGATCTACACATATTAGTACATATGGTGACCCTTGATGACTTCGAGGAAGCTGCAATAAATCGATGCCTACGGTGTCAAAGGACGACTCAGGTAAAGGATATTCAAGGATAGGAGCAGTTCTCGTATTACCCTTGGTTTGTGCACATGAACGACAATTGGTTACATGTTTCTCTGCATCGATGCGCATGGTAGGCCAATAAAACTTACGACGTGCAGCGGACAAGGTTCTGTCTCGACCTGGATATCCTGCTTGAAGCATGTCGTGAATGATTTTTAAAGCAGTTTCCACTAGACTGGTAGGAATAACTAGTTGAGTAACCGTGTTCTCGTTCATAGTGACCCTACGACAAAGAACTTCCTCAACTATTGAAAACTGTAAAAGTGGAACTGACAATTTAGGCAATAAAGATTCATCTCCAGACTCTAGTGCATAAATCACTTATGACCACACAGGATCTTGGCGTTGAGCATTCGATAAGTCTTGTAGAGAGAAATTTGAAGTGTCTGAGAGCACAGCTACTGGAATGTTGCGTGAAAGTGCGTCTGCAACATGATTTTTATTACCAGGTAAATATTTGATAGTAGGATCAAATTCCTGAATGGTGATGAACCACCGGGCCACATGGCCACAAAGGTTTTTCCCTTTAAAGAGATTCAGCACTGCAGTGTGATCCGTGTGAACTGTAATGGGATAACCATAGATAATTTCCTTAAAGTGCTTAAGAGCCCACACCACAGCTAGAGCTTCAAGGTGAGTTGCTGAGTACCGTGACTCTACATCATTAAGCACTCTACTGGCATATGCAACAACATGAGGGCGTTTCCCTTCAACTGTTTGCATCAAAACCGCTCCCACGCCTAGTGCCAAAGCATCTGTCACAAGAGTGAAAGGCATATGGTAGTCAGGAAATGTAAGAATTGGCGCATGTGTAAGAGCCTGTTTCAAAGTATCAAAACGTTGTTGTTGGGGACCATTCCAAGCGAAAGGAACGTCCTTTTTCAAAAGTCGTGTTAGAGGACTAGCAATCGAAGCATAGTTCTTCACAAAGACACGATAGTAACCCGACAACCCAAGGAAAGACCGTACCTTTTCAGTGAGTGGTAGGGGTTGGGAAATTCTTGACGGCTTTGATTTTGCAATCCAACGTGTGGATTCCATCCTTGTCGATAGCATGGCCTAAAAAGTCAATGCGCGACTTGAGAAAACTGCATTTGCGCACGTTAAGTTTAAGGCCAGCCTCAGTAAGTTTCTGAAACACAAGGGCAAGTTTCTCAAAGTGACTGGATAAGTCTTTGGAGACAAATATGAGGTCGTCCATGTAGACGAACAAACCATCACCTATGATGCCGTGAAGCAATTTGTTTACTAGACGTTGGCATGTAAGAGGTGAGTTCCTCAAACCCATAGGACATCTCAGCCATTCATAATGAGCATTATTTGTTGAGAAGGCAGTTATTTCCTGAGATTTCTCTTCTAACGGAATCTGCCAGAAACCAGACTTGAGGTCCAAACTGGTAAAAACTGTATTATCCTTCCCTATAGACTGCAAAAGGTCTCTCAAAACAGGGAGTGGATAGTGATCCGGTACAGTTAAATTGTTAACTTTCCTGTAGTCGAGCACAGGCCGATAAGTACCATCACTTTTCTTCACCAATAACAAAGGTGAGTTCCAGGGAGAATAAGACTCCTGTATTATTCCTTCTTCCAGCATGTCCGTTATCATGCCCTGTACCACAGCTCTTTGGCTATGAGGCATACGATAAGAAGGTACATACGAAGGCTGTGCATCAGGTGTGAGCACAATGTTATGCGTGATTTTGTCTGGTACTCCTAAGGGTTCCCCAGGTAAGGCAAGAGCAGGCCTGTGTGTGCAAAGCGAAAAGCTCAGGCTTAGCCTCAGGAAAATCCAGTACTTGTATGTAAGGTGTTAGCTGCTGGACTATGTCTGCCTGGTCCTCACTAACATTCGTCTTCGTAGAGACTGCTGCAAGAACGTGTGAAGGATCCATCAAGGTCAAACTATTTTGTCTCTCAAAGCTGCATAACAAAACACCATTTTTCAGAGTTATAGGGGACCCTGTAACATTTGTGACAACTGCGTCGCTTATCGCGTACCGCGGAAAGCGTTCCCTCAAGCGCTAAGCGACTTACACGGATAGTGTCATGTATAGACACCAAATAACTGCCGACAGGAGCCTCTTGGACTCTCACCGCAAGTCGAACAAAGCATGAGGAGCCAATATATTGGTCTCCCATGACAGCAGCGGACACCACCAAACCTGCAGGGGGAACTGAACGTTTCGTTTCCCCACTAGTAAAGTAGTCAGGTCCTATACTAGCAGAAGCGGCTTGCTGGTCGCTGTTTGGAAAAATCAGAGGGTTATTAAGCAATGGGGCTGGACTTGTCATTGCGGGGAAGAGAACGCCATCTAGTGACTTGGTGCTGTGGAATTACATCAATGTGATGAGTAGCAAGTTATTCTAAACCCAAAAGACCACCACATTTTAAAACAAAACTTGGTGTTACTATAAACTGTATGTTTAAGACTTTAGAATTAGGAGCAAGGCATAGAGGAAGGGTCACAGTGGCCATCACCTCTAGTGTGAGACCTTGAACACTTTGTAGAGTGGCTGTAGAGGGTAACAAGGGAAAATTATATGACTTGTTTAAATTTACATAAGCACACTCACTGAGAATATTACATGAAGCACCTGTGTCCACTCCAAGAGCAATATAACTGTCTCGAGTGAAACACTGAATTGTCATCATAGAAAGACAAGCAGCAATAATAGAAGGACTATGAAAAGCTGTGTCTGTGACTTTGTGTCTGAAACTAATCTGGGTTTCTTTGAACCCTGCGCAAATCTTCCCCCGACTGCTGATATCCATACCCATTACCATTACCAACTGCTACCGTCTGAGTCGCCTTCAACCTCAGAACCAACCAACATTCCTCTGTTGAATGGTTTCCACGCTCGTGAATTACACAATATTTCGGCGGAGGGCGAAATTGCATACGAGGCTGTTTTGATCGTGCAGGAGATGCAAACCGAGCTGGCGGAGGCCTAGGAGGCAAGTATTGTCTTTGTTGAGCAACCTGCATATTGCTATTTTTCTGAACAGATTTCGTTTCCTTCTTTTTCTGGTAGCAGTAATTATCAGTATGACCTTGCTTCCCACAATAGTAACACTGCTTGGGTGCGCGAGTAAGAAACCCTGGAGGTGGAAGGGGTGGTGGAGGAGGAGGTAAGGATGAATGAATTTGAGCCTCCCTTGACACCGTCGCTACGGACTCAGATTGTGAAAATGAATTTTTAGGCATTTCACGTAGTCTCTTAGTGATTTTAGTAGAAAATTCTAGAAGGTTATCACCTGGCTTAAAATCAAGAGATGAAGCGATACGACGCTCTTGTGGAGTCAAAAAGGTGATATAATACTGAAATTCTAAAATCAGTTTAAATCTCTCTACTGACAGCTGGCCACTTGCGATCCATGAAGCTAGATTTATTTAAAGCCTCCATAGCTTCTGAAGCTATATTAGCAGCACGTGCCTGACCTCTCAATCTGCCAGCACTACCCAACTGTGTGGTCAATGTATCAGCATACGTAAAAGACCACTGCAAGGAGTCATTATGCTGAGCCACCCCAAATATCTTCAAAAAGTTCCTCCGAAATACATCATACTCATAGTTCAGCGTCTTTCCATCCAGGCCTGACGCACACATCATGTCACTCGCTAGAGATCCTGGCTTTAATTGAGACCTAGTAAAAGAAATCTTTTCACTTCCTCAAGCTACATTGCTATTCTGCATGATATCTTCACATTGTTGTATAAATGACAGAGCTGGGCGGGTCTCTTCCTCCCCTGAAAATCTAGTGATGGCAGACTCCTGGTGGAGAAGTTTAATAGTTGGCACCGTTGGAGAAGCCATATTGACTACTGTAGGTGTAATGGTAGGATCAGCAGAAATATTAGCAGTAATACTAGCTTCTACCTGTTCCAGCGGAGACATATTTAAAGAGTAAAATGTTCCGCTTCTCAAGGACACTGGCTATTACAAATTAGCATAAATAACCTCAAAAGACTACACCGAGGTCCACCCTACACCCATGACAACACCAGTTACACTTACAAAAACTTGAACGCGCTCATTACAACTTTACCTTGACAACTTTTACAACTTACACTTTTCATGAACAATAACACCTAATCACAAAAATACTCACTTACTACATACTACTGTTATCTAATAACCCTTATTTTCGTTGTTTGCGTAACACTGCACAAAATTTTTGTGTTACAATGTATTAATAAAAATATGATAAACCTATTGGCAACACTTTTCCGCACACAATTCAACACTTTGGCGAGTTGTGGCAACTCTTTCCACCCTCTTCCCTGGCCCTTTTCAACCACTCAGAGCGCGATGCCTTGAGAGCCCGCGAAACACTTGATGCCGGAGCCAGTAATATGGCTTAGAAGCTGTGACGTATTTTCTAGCCACTCACACTCACAATAACCCCGTGACGTCACTGAAGCAACGAATCAGAGCAAGAGTGCTCTGAAGTATCACTTTATGGCGCGCACAGCACCTATCTCCCCTCGATCACATAGGATCACAAAGGAAGCATAAATTTTCACTAGTCACTTCTACCACTTCCTAACTGTTTATAAAACTGGGTAATAGTACTCACATTAGCACAGGTACTTAGCTTGCAGTGAGATACTCTTTGTGGCGTTGTAGTCCTGAAGTGAGAGGCCTTATGAAGACAAGGCTCGAAGCATCCCCCTTGCGTCCAAGATGGCGGTGATGAAATCCACTTGTAGATACCACTTGAAGATGGGAGATGGCGTAGAGAAGCAATCCAAGTGTAGACGCGTAGATAAGCGAAACGACACTCAGCCTCACACACTGTCTCACCGTTTCACCGACTCACAAACTCGCCATTTCTCATTTGCCTCCTCGACGAAACAAAGTCCTTTTACCGTCCAAAAAAACCCAGCTTAACTAGGCAGAAGACAACAACTGGTCACACTGCTCACTGTCACTAAGCCCCAACCACACTTTAGGCGTCAACAGCCTTTCAAAAATGTGGCGGAACTAGGTGGCCGGGCTTTCGCGCTCATAACACAATGAGCCCGCCAAACGGCTTTTTGCTAATGTTATTTATTCCTGTAAGAGCCCTCTTCGGAGTCGTAGAACTCTGAATGCTGCCACCAGGTGTGGTGGTTCATCCTAGGCTTGGAAAGGTATCCTTCAGCAGGGAAAGGATACGGAATAGTCACTTTAGTTTCTTTTAATGCTAGGAGAACGACGGGCCTGAGTCGGTACGTCAAGGTCCCGTTACACACTGACGCCTTGGGGCGTCTGGCGGGAACAGAACAACGCCCGCGCCTTGCTTTGGCGGGAACCGCCCACGCCTTGAGTTACCACTTAGGTTTAACAAAGTTCTTAATGCTACTCTACCCAAATGTGCTAATTACATCAGCACATCAGCCCTATTTCTATGCATCTGGGCACGTGAATTATGCTCGATATGGCTTCTATTATCTGCGAAGGATGGAGGCCCTCCCACAAAATGTCTTGGAACACTTCATGAAAGGATCCCATGTGATGAGACACAAGATGGGACTGTGGAATGGAATCTGGAGTGATATGTATATTGAGACAACTTTTATGCGATATGGCCATGGGAAGACTGGCATAATAGGCATCACAACAAAACCTGAAACACTGAAAATCTGGGCTCTTAGTCTGCATTCTTGTGGCCAGATAATACAGGATGTCTCCAGCATGAGAGATTCTGACAGGTTACAGAGCTCAAAGACAACCCACAAAGAAGAGGCGAAAGCTAGAATTGGTGCAGATAACGCTGACATAATAGGGCTTCGAAGAAAACTTGATATGAGTATACACCCTTAACCCCAGAACAACACCCCGAAGGTACAGTTATCAATGTGGTTACTGGACGAATTGCTCCACCATCAGTAAATGTTGATAAAGTACTAGATATTGGCACCAGACAAATGAATGAGTTTGAAAGAAAATTACCTGATGGCTTCTATGATACAATTAAGAAGGAAGTTGAAACTATGAATGTCACAAAGAAGTCAATCAAGATGGGGGAACATAAGGTTTATGATACAAACCTGATTTATTCCCGAGTGATGGGCCTACAAGCTAGTTCCAGAGATATAGATATTAAAGAGGTTCTGTCATATGAGCTCTCACCAGTCCCCACAGCTCTCTTTACTGAATCAGGAGAAATACGAGTCTCTAAATCAAAGTCTGTCTTGAAAACTCAGACAAGGATAGATGTATCAAACAGACAGTTGACTCAGAAGTCAGTCAGTATGCACAGTCATTGATGGTTGTGCCCTCATGTGGATTCCTCATTGGCCAGCATCAAGTCCAACTAAACAGCCTGTGGTACTTGATTATGTAGATAAATTCAAAAGTCACATAGAACAGAGGCTGAAAACTGAAGATGTGTTTTTGATCTTTGACAGATATGAGGATTTCAGTACAAAATGTTCTACAAGGACCTGTAGAGGGAATGAAGGCTGCCGCGTATTTAAGTTAAGTCCCACAGCGCCTCTGCCTTCTCAGAAGCTTGCCCTTACAATGACAGAAAACAAGAAGCAATTGATCAATATTATTTGCGACAACATTCTGAATGACACAGATTTCATTCAGAAGAATACAACAAAGCACAAACTTATGATAACAGGTCAGGACAAAACACCTGTAGAAGTAAGTTGCAGTGGTACAATTGTAGAAAGAGCTGACATGGCAAACCCACTCATGAAGAAGCTGATAACATCATTGTGCAGCAAGCTATAGCAGTTGCTGTAGCTCAGCAGCAACCTGTCACTGTTCTTACAGATGCTACAGATGTTTATGAACTTCTTCTTTATCATTACCTGGAACAAGGCATACAAACACCAATGTTTATGGAATCACCTGTAAAAGAGAGAACTGTTGTTGATATCCAGGCCACTGTAAAGAAACATCAAAACAAAATTCCAGCAATATTGGCAGGTCATGCTCTTACTGGATGTGATACAGTGGCAGCATGTTTTGGTATAGGAAAAGGAAAGATGTTGAAAGTACTGCAAACAGGTCTGAATCTGGATATGATAGGTAATGCTGAGGCTAACTGGCCTGAGGTGTTGGAACAGGCAACAAAATTCATAGCTTCCTGTTATGGACAATCAAAGACCAATTCTGTGTCTGAGGCCAGAGTAAGTGTGTGGACTTCAAGAACGGGGAAGTCGGGAGCAACAGTTACTCCCAAGTTATGTTCTCTTCCACTTACTACAGAGGCCTTCATTGAGAATGTCAAGCGGGCTCATCTGCAAACATGCATATGGAAGAATGCCCTGCAACTAGATCCACCAGATTTGGAACCCACACGTTATGGATGGATCAAAGAAAGCAGAACAAAGTCACTGCTGCCTACAACAGTCCCTACCAATGTTCAGCTAGCACCGAATCATACACTAAAGTTGATAAGATGCACATGTTCAAGTAAACAACCATGTAAGTCCTCAAGATGCGCATGTAACAAGTCGAGGCTACCATGCACAATGTTTTGTGCGTGTCAATCCTTCATTGAATGTTGCAATGATCAAACACGAACAGCAGTTGATGAGGATGATGAGGATGATTACTAATTACCTCAAGAATTATGCATTTATGCCCATAAGAAATTGAGGATTCAAAACGATCTGACTAAAAAAACTCTCAATCTTTATTACTTTCATGTTGAACAAGTAATATTTTTATATACTAGTATAAGTATAAAAATTCACACACACACAAAAAAAAAAAAGGCATTTATTTTGAAAATGGTGGTCATTTGGATTTGAAAATACCAGAAATTAATTTTCTGGGTCAAAATACCCTGGAATCCATGTATTGGGTGACCGGTTATGTCAATTTGTAAGGGAATTGTGGTATATTATGTATTTTGATATTTCCTTGGCGGTCATTTTGTTTTATGCTAATTATCTCAAATTGCCCAAGGTTGACAGCGAGCCAACCAAGATATTTTTCAAACTGTATAATATATGGGCAAACAAAATCCACTGAAAAAAAACTTAAGACCCTAAAACAAGGTTGAGCCTGGTGGCTGCCGGACTATAAGGTGCCTTATAAAGTGCCTATAAAGTCCACCTTAAGGTGGACTGTCCACCCAGGTTGAATAGCACTAATTTAGAGGATGAGGCGAGTAAGCTGCAGCCAGCGAATATGATTTGTAAGCATCTGCTAGATACCACTTTTCAGAACGAGATAAAAATAAAATAATGCCGCAACCATAATAATACTTTATGATATATTTTCCGATCTATATTATTTGTTACCTTGAAATGCCGACCTTTGATACATTGATATAATAATGGATGCTGTTTAAAAGAAAAAAAAGAGAAGGACAAACTTTTGGTTATTGTTATAAAATTACATATTGAAACAATCGCACTCGAATGAAAGATGAAATAATGTCTGAATACTTGATTTACAGTATACCTTTCGTTTATTGATTTGATTATTTATTAGTGGTTGCGCAGTCATTCATTTATCTATTCATATTTGTCCTTTTACGAATATGTGGGCGATTTTGTTAGCTTAAAACATTGAATCCATCTCATGAATGACTTATGTCTCGCTACTCCCCTGTCCATACTGACTTGATGAAGTATTCTTGGGGATGCTCTTTTACGCTACATACACACACACACATACACACACACACACCACACATACACACACACCTCACATACACACACATACGCACACAAACACACACACTCACACACACACACACACACACACACACACACACACACACACA
Source organism: Chionoecetes opilio (assembly GCA_016584305.1). Lineage (NCBI taxonomy): Eukaryota > Metazoa > Arthropoda > Malacostraca > Decapoda > Majidae > Chionoecetes > Chionoecetes opilio. The sequence continues at coordinate 379,990 of JACEEZ010012396.1, read as the reverse complement.
CACACACACACAGAGAGAGAGAGAGAGAGAGAGAGAGAGAGAGAGAGAGAGAGAGAGAGAGGAGAGAGAGAGAGCGAGAGAGAGAGAGAGAGAGAGAGAGAGAGAGAGAGAGAGAGAGAGAGAGAGGAGAGAGAGAGAGAGAGAGAGAGAGAGAGAGAGAGAGAGAGGAGAGAGAGAGAGAGAGAGAGAGAGAGAGCGAGGTAAAGAGAGATAGATAGATAAATCAATAGAGAGAGAAAGAGAGAGATAACAATCTATATTTTTCTCACCTTTAATACCACACTGAGGTCAAAAATGTCGTTTGAGTAGTCTCGTTAATAAACTCGCGGTTACTTGACTTCCCTGCTTGATGAGGCACCGGAGACTGAAAGGAAGAAAAGCTGAAGGAGTTAAGGAGTTCCTTGTGGCATGGCACGAGTCACGTGATGCAAGGACTCCCGATGAACAATACAGAAAAAACTGCTGTGAGCCAGACGCCACCATTGATAATTCAGTAATTTAGATTATGATTTGTGTATCACCCAGTGCTGGCATCCCTTCCCATTACAAAAGAAATACACAAAAAAACGTTGTTAAATTTATGCTTACGTAAATGGATTTGAATATTTATTCCTAATTGCATTCCTTTACATTAATGTTCATTTTGAAAAAATATAATCATCATTTATATGGTTATGCGACACGTTCGTGCGTAGTTTTCTTTTTTATCATTTTCTATATTTTTACTATGCAAATGTTTCCTAATTTTAAAATGTTAAGTGGAAGTGGCAACCCCGCTAAACAAAGCTGCCAATTTTAGTACATTCCGTGATTCTGGTAGGCGTCAATATTTCAGCGACTCAATTTACTGCCGAGGACGGGCATGCATTCGTCATCAGTGCGTGGACGTCCCTTTTAAGCCTCCCGAGGGAGTACCTGTTGACACCGGGGGAAAGAGTAGAGGAATGTTATGGTGGTGATGGCTTTATGTGTAAACTGCTTCTACTACTACTACTTCTACTACTACTACTACTACTACTCTCGCTAATACTCTTATTACCTTCTTAATACTGATTATGTCCCCCTTGAACATTGGGAAGGGGTGTGTGTGGTGTGTAAGGCTCCAGATCTAATCTGATCTAGTACTACTACTACTACTACTACTACTACCACTACCACTACTACTATTACTATTACTACTATACTACTTCTACTACTACAACTGCTACTACTATCTGATCGTCAATACGGTTTCCAACATTCGGGGAGGGAGGCGGTAGCAGAGCGGTTAGTGTGTCCGAGTGTCGTTCTCGCTGACCCGAGTTCGATCCTCGATGAGAACCAAAATCCACTTAAAATCTTTCTGCACCGTCGAGTGGCCTAAGAACACCCACATGCTGTCGAACTCTACCTTCGATTGCGTGTGCGTCGTAGGACACAGGGGGGCGGTATGAGCCTCTAATCACAGGCGTCACTATCAAAATCCTGCCTGCGCCACCAACGGGCGAGGGCCAACCATAACAGCCATCAAGTGATCTATCAGGGCGTACCATCCCAGCCCTGGAGGTCAGTCAGTGACCTACAAGCGCTATAGGCACAGATGTATATATATAAAAAATTCTACTACTACTACAATAATATCAACATAATTGCAACTTGTTTATGGATGGAGTAATAAGATAAATCAAAGCAAAATCTAACCTAACCATTACCGTCGGCGAGTTTTCCCGATTTGTGTAAGGATAAAAATATCGGTAGACGACAGTACCAGGTACCATGAGGCAAGGATGGGTAATGTCACGGTGGCTATGCAACTTGTTTATGGATGGAGTAATAAGATAAATCAAAGCAAAGGTTGGTGATGTTGGTATAGACTCAAGAATATTTACTGGCTCGTCAAGTAACACTTAAACCATGATGTACCACTATTTATTATGAGGAAAGACAACAAAAGGAATTCAATTAATAAGGTATTTTAATACTATCATAACCATGAATATGTACAACCTACAAAGAGAAGACTACGACGATGAAAAAATTTCGAGTTGTTTTGGGCGAAATTGATATTGCAGGTGCTATATTTCCGTGCTCGCTGACAACATAGAGAAGACCTGAGGTGATGGTTGATGTGCAAAGGCTTCTAAACCAGGAAAACAGTTCCAGCAGAGTCTCATTAAGAAGTAAGCAAGTGGTAGGGACACATTACGTACCTACCAGTTGCTTACCTTTTGACGAGGCTCTGTTATGACTCTGTTTTCTTGGTTTAAAAGCCTCCGCACATCAGCCATTATCTCAAGTCTTCTCTATAGTGTTGTCAGCGAGAACAGAGCACAGTAATATAGCACCTGGAATATCAATTTCGCGGAAAATAACTCGAAATTCTTCCATCGCCGTAGTTTTCCCTGCGTAGGTCCACCCGCGGCGACCCCGTCATATCCCCACAATGCACCGATGTAAACAAACCGTGACGTAGTTATGTCTGGGGCCCATTGTTATCGAATATGTTCTGCGCGTTAGGCATAGGACCGACGCAGCCAATATTTACGTCCGCTACTGTATATGTGTTTGTACACAAGAAAAGTGTCTAAGTAAGCTGCTAGAAAATTACAGTATTAAAAAAAATACACGGAAAGGCAGCAGGACATTAAATGACACACACACATGAACAGGTGGCAACATTCAAGAAGGCACTGGTGCCGGAACGAATCAGATCACAGAGTGGCCATGACGTCAACAAAAAACAATGAACAAAAAACAATGCTCAACACTTAGGTGACGTCACAGGAGAAGCCAACCAGAGCACAGGAAAATCAGAGTGACGTCAGGAATGGCTGGAAATTGCGCGGTAATACACTTGATGTAACCCTTACTGCACAAAGAACACTGGAAAGCCTAACACTGCATAAGGAACACTGCATATCTAACACTGCACAAATAACACCGGATCTACCTAACCGATAACACAGGGTATAAATTTAAAATGTACTCGCATGAAGAGGAACACTGTCGAACATGCACTAGTGGAATTTACAAGACAGTGAAACGACAAGTGACGAAGATAGACACAGTGTACCCGAATATACCAGGCTCACACAACACTTATCTGAGGAGCGACAAGGCCAAGGCAACACACAGGCATACGAGTTGGCCGGGCCAAAGGGCGGCATACATGGCTACGCTGAAGCGGCACAGCATGGTTATGCTGGAACAGGGGCTGAGCATAAAAAAAACTGTGTCACGAGACAGCAAAAGTGTACAGGAGAAACAATCAATCGATCATTGGCGGCATACGCCTGGGGGCGCGTCACCTCGCCCACCCTACGACGCCACTCCCGGGGGTCACCACGCGCGAGTACCCATGCAGGCTCCCTTCCCATACCAAGCAACTCTCGACAGGAAACATCAACTTGCCCCAGCCACAATAGTGCAGCAGATAATCATAACAATTGTGCAAATTATGACTAAAGCATGACATTTTTACCAGTGTTAGTACATACCAGAAGGTTCATTTTCAGATCGGGAGGTAAGTCAGATTTGACCTCTGAGGATAGTGAGAGGTCAATGACCTCAATTACATTGAAATTGTCATTTTTTCACGATTCTGGTGCAGTTTGTCTGTTTTGGGAATCATTAAAAAGGTATGTTGCCATGTGTTGGTCCCTTTATCTTCTGGAGAGCCTATTTATACATAATCACAGGATGCAACCATGACTGAACAAGTGCTTTAAATGAGGTCAGTGACCTCAGAAAACAAATTTATTGAAATACACATTTAGGTTATTGTGGTGTCCAGAACAGCTTGCATGAAATCGTGTTGTAAGATCATCTGTGCAACCTTAATTTGCAATGTGCACTGAACATAGTCTATAAGCTTAAAGTACAGTGAGGTCAGTTACCTCAGACACATGTATAGTACATACCGGTACATGTAATACACACACATTATCCATATAGATGCATAAATATAAAGGTGTCTGATTGCACCTAACAGTCTCCCGAACATGCACATAATGCAGTGCACTTGAGTGCAGCCTTGGTGCACTTGCAGCGGCCGGTACATCCCTTCTTGCAGCCGCAGTGGATCAGCTCGTGGCAAGATTTTGATGCCTCTGGCAGTGTCGTCCAAAGAGGCTGCCACCCAGAGGCCTCCTTTGTCCAGCCCCGGTCAGATGGGATTGGTAACTCTGGATTCAGGACCAGAGTTTGGTTCCAGCAGTTGCCCTGGAGAGATGCACGCTTGATGTGCTGCTGGAGTGCTGCCTGCGTTGGGGGAATGTTTTCTAGAGCCCTAGACTTGTGTGCGAAGAGCTGTTTCCTAGCATCGTTCACTTCTATGGTGTCACTGGTGCGGTCATACATTAGCACAACGAAGCGCTCCAGCAGTGATATTGACTCCTCACTCACATCACTTGGCATGCGTAAGAGTTCTTCTAAGGTATCAGTCACCTGTGGGAACACTTTCCAAGTCTCCCAGGCAGTCTTCTTCCCTCTGCCAGCGAAAGAAGACACAGTGTCGCACCCTGTGAGGGCATGGAAGATGGGGAGAGTAGCACATTGTCTTGGGTTCATGGCGGCAGCCAGTTGGTGAACAGCTATGTACCGGAAACTGGATCCAGTACCAAGAGCTATCCACAGCTCGTCAGGATTGATGTTGTTGAATGAAGCCACAGCCAGTACCACAACATCAGTATCCACAGTGCGTATGGCCACCTTTCTGATCCCCTTCTGCACAGCATCTGCCACATGTAGAAGCAGGCGAGTGTCCGCCTCCTCGTGTGAACATGGGGCGAGGCTGGTCAAGTTGGACTCGGCAGGAGAGCACAGGACCTCAGTTCCACATGTTGCATACATTTCCTTGCCATCTGCTATTGGAAGACGAATGGCCTCTCGTGACAGGAAACCAAAGAGCTCAGTCTTGTTTTGATCCACACGAAGGAAGTCCTTCCAGTTCTTAGGCATGACGGTAGAGGGATCCACTCTCTTCCTGACGCCCTTGCCCCTCTTCTGTCTGGTCGTGCCTTTCAGGTTGTCAGGTAGATATACATCCCAGACGAGGTCGAGTCTGTTGACCTTTTCGAGTTGAGTGGAGATGTAAGGTGCAAAGACTGTGTTCACATACTCTTCAAAGGTCTGTGCCGTTACAGGATTGAGCATTTGAACAATAGCTGCTCCGTCAAGGATTGTGGCATCAACCCCAGGTGCGCTTGTGGTTTCGGGTTGGTCTGATTTCAGGCATAGTAGATCTGCTTTGACTCCAAGGCGCAGTTTTCCTCCTGTTGATAATGCTGGTGGGGCTGCCTGGTTCTCGTGGCAGAAGAACTGGTCCAGATCCCCATCACGTGATTGGCAGGCAATATACAGCCTCGAGAAGAGACTACAGTCACTCTTCACTGCGGCGAGTTGGATCTGCTGCTTTGACTGCGTCTTGGTCTGTGGCCGACTGAAGAGTGGCAACTTGTTCTTGGGCAGTGTTTTTGTAACTGGCTTCGTGCATAGCTCCAGTCTTTCTTCAACAAAGTTTGTGTACTGCTCCTCACCAAGGGACTCAACCTTCCTCACAGTTTCTGCCACTGGGGTGTCCATGATGTCTCTCGTGTCAAGGACCAGTAGATCTTGAATGTTCTCTAGGAAGGGATTCCCCATCTCTTCAAACACTGCTATAAGTGCTCTGACATCCTTCATAAAGGCTGCTTGCACTCCAGGTTTCTGGTCATGGTGAAGATGCCCAGTGTCGTGAGCACCGCCATGTCCTCTTGTCGCCTGCTCTTCAAACTCTGCAGTGATCCTGGCTATTTCTGGCCCTGCCACCATCCAGCATCTGAGTGCCCCAGGGTTTCCTGTCAGTCCAATAGCTCCACCAGACCCTTTGACCACAGCGTTGTTCTGTTCATTCCATTGGGCAATTGCCATGGCAGAGAACTTGTTGATGGTTGGCCACCTTGAACTTGTTGCTGGTTGCTGGTTGCCACCACAGTTTACATTAATTGGCATCAATATTTGATATGTTGAGGTAATTGACCTCTCACTGTCCTCAGAGGTCAAAGCTAGACATCTGTAAATAATTACCAACGCTGTGTGGAATATGTAGACACTTTTATTGGAACACAAATGCATGGTTTTTACATCATACACATGTTTACCATTGACGCCAAACATCAATATTTTGATACTTTGAGGTCATTGACCTCTCACGGTCCTCAGAGGTCAAATCTGCCTTACCTTCCGATCTGAAAATGAAGCTTATGGCATGTACTGGTAGTAATGGTAGAAATTTCTACAAGGTATTTCTACACTGGTAGAAATTTCATGCTTTAGTCATAATTTGCACAATTCTTATGATATGAGAGATTATCAGCTGTAATACAAGCCTTGTGGGCGCCCCCTTGGCCTCCTCCATGCCGGATTGTCTCTTACAGATGCAACCCGATGGGAAGGATCGGTTTCAGGGTAGCGTGCCACATGCCCATATAGCCGAAGTTGGCGCTGACGGACTATGCAGGTAATAGCCCTCGATTTAGTCTCACGGTGCAATCGCTGATTGGACACGTAATCATTCCAGCGATACCCCATGATTCTGTGAAGACACTTATTACCAAAGACATCGATTCGCCTCTTCAAGTCGCTATTTAGTGTCCATGTTTCAGAACCATAGAGTAGGACAGGGATCAGAAGCGACTTGAAGATCCGGATCTTTGTCCTCCTGCACAGGTACTGACAACGCTAAATACTTGAGCTGAGCGAGTCCATAACACCGTGGGCTATGCCAATCAGCCGTAAGACTTCTTGACGTGACACGCCGTCATTATGGACTGCGCTACCAAGGTATGTAAAACTTTCCAACATCTCAATGTCCTCGCCGCACGCATGAACAGAGTGTACTGTTTCATCTAGTAAGCCTCCAAACACCTGGACCTTGGTCTTGAGCCAGGAGACCTCAAGTCCCAAAAGCTTTGCATCCTCGTGCAGCACCGCCTTGAGAGCCATCACCAGGGCCTCCAACGACTCAGCAAAGATTACTGCATCATCGGCAAAAACAAGATCAGTGATCTTGGTGTTGCCGAGGGATGCTCCACAGTCACTTTGATCTACATTTTTGCCCAATACCCAGTCCATACAAGTGTTGAAAAGTGATGGGGCAAGAACGCACCCTTGCCTCACTCCTGTATTCACAGGAAAGAAGCTGACTGGATACACCTCCCTCACACTTCACAGCATTCTCAGTCCCTGAGTACAGACCAGTCATCAAACCAATAGTCCTTTCAGGAATCCCGCGAAGTCGCAGAAGATCCCAGAGTGACTCACGATGCACCCAGCTGCAAAAAGCCATAATAGTAGCCCGGGAGAAACAACGACCATACAAGGAGACAGGGTTTGTATCCTATTATTTAACAATGAATTTGGTGGAACCACCGCTTACAACCAAATATTTAACGGTGTGAAGTGATACAATAAGGCCAGCTAATTTTGGTAGTTATATTGACCAAGAAACTGAGAAGCGAAATATACAAGGCAACTTAACGTCACAGCCGAGACGGAGTGGTGTGAATGAATGCTGCAGGGAAGACACACCTACTGAATGATGACTCATTGCTGATTTCGGCCATATTGCCACGGCCATATTGCTAATTGATTCTGATGGGCCTCGACATCCTTTTATAGCGGGTGTTGGTATTGCAAGTCTCAGTACTCCAGTGGGGATCACCAGATTACTGCCAACAATCGCAAGAAATTCATCGAGTGGTAACTCCCGCCCGAATCTGCGCTTTCGTATTAACAAAAGCTGCAAGTAATTTCATCAATATTTTCACAATAATACACAACTGTAGTGTAATTTATGAAATGGAAGTTAAGTTGACCTAAAAGTCTCTCCTGAAATAGCTTGACGAAAAAGAAAATACAGTGTAACATTTTTGCATAAATGTACTGACGTTACATAGCTCCACCTCCAAACACACACTGGCTGTGGGGTTGACCCCGGTTGGGTGAACAAATGACATTACTTCCCTTTATAAACGTGGTACACTCACGCTTACTGACCTCATCCTTTATGGCTGGGAAAGTTATTCATAAAACGGTGTTAGGGCTGTATAGGGACAGTTGGGAGTGAGGCAGGAGGCTGTTAAATCCGAGCTCCATCCTGGAGTTGCCATGTTTTGCCAGCATAGCCAACCGCTCAAACCTCATGCAATATGAACATAAGAAGAACATAAGAAAATAAGGAAGCTACAAAAGATCGCGAGACCTACACGAGGTAGTTCCTGTTACTTAACACTACCTACAACCACCTTTCATCCACATCCATGAAATTATCTAGGCTCCTTTAATTAAAGCTCCCTGATGACTGCGCACTAACTACCTGTCTACAAAGTCAATTCAATCATTTACCACCCAATTTGTGAACCAGTTTTTCCTTCTTTCTTTCTTAAATCTACGCTTTTCCAGCTTGAATCCGTTACTTCTTGTTCTACCCTGATTACTAGCCGTAAGAACTTGTCCTACATCTCCTTTATTGTATCCCTTTATCCACTTAAAAAACTTCTATCAGATCGCCCCTTACTCTACGCCTCTCGAGTGAGTGTAAATTTAATAGCTTCAATCTCTTCTCATAACTAAAGTTACGCATCCCATGTATAATTTTGGTCATCGTTCTCTGTACTGATTCTAACAATACTATATCCATCCTGTAATACGGAGACCAAAACTGTACTGCATAGTATAGGTGAGGTCTGACTAGAGCCAAATTAAGCTTTAGAATAACCTCAGCACTTCTACTTTTAACACTCCTGTTAATGAATCCTAATACCCTATTAGCTCTATTTCTAGCCTCAATACATTGTTTCCTAAGACGGAGGTCTGAGCTCACCCTCACTCTCAGATCTTTCTCACCTTATGATCTTTTGAGCGATACATTGTGTATGGTGTATACCAGTAATTCCTTAGGGTCGTATTAGTCGAAGTGAATTTCTTTCTTTTAAATAATATTATCAATAATTTTATCGCACGGGTTTTGTAAACCTGACACTACTCGCAAGCTCGAGACGACCTATTATACTAAATACATTCTCGGGAACTATTGTCCCGATCACTATCGTCTTCGTGATTGGGTTTCACTTGCAATACCAGGGACAGGTGACTCATGAGGTAAATGCGGGACAGAGCCGGATATGGAGAGTTACCAAACAGTAATTAATGTAAATGTTACATGGAATATTACCATTACACCGCACGAATCTTTGCATCTGTTTGGCGCGGCGAGTATGAGTTATGTGACCTATGATTTTGGTGGTATTCACAGTTACTCTCCTACAGTCACTCTCATGGAGACCTAAATATCGACAATTAGTGCATTTTTCTTGACCTAACAGTGTTTCGCTGTTTGGCCTGCGTTCAGGCACCTACAACATACGAGTCGTGTTTGGGCGGCAACATGAAACACTTCTAGCATTCTCGTATCGCTTGGTTTACCCCTAGCTGATGTGCGGTTAGTGCTCGTGTGGCTTTATTGTTGTGCAACTACCAGAAATGTAACGAGTAGAGGAAATCCTAACACTCATAAACTCCTGCTTTTTTTTAATAATCTTGGTATTTTCATCTGGTCCTGGTGACTTAAAATTCTTCATTCTATCTATACCCTCTTTTACCATTTCCCTAGTTATCACAATATCTTTGAGTATCTCATTATCCTTTCCTCTAAACATATGTTCACTATCAGGTACCATCTCTATATCTTCCTGATTAAAACACTTAAGAAATAATAATTAAAAATGTTACACATTCCACCATTACTTACAACTCACCCCCTCTGATTTACGTCCCCTAATCCTGTTTGCTTATACCTAAAAATTCCTTAGGGTCGTATTAGTCGAAGTGAATTTCTTTCTTTTAAATAATATTATCAATAATTTTATCGCACGGGTTTTGTAAACCTGACACTACTCGCAAGCTCGAGACGACCTATTATACTAAATACATTCTCGGGAACTATTGTCCCGATCACTATCGTCTTCGTGA
>JACEEZ010012396.1:360000-365000 GCA_016584305.1 Chionoecetes opilio | reverse complement strand
TATTTTTATCATTATTGTTGTTATTACTATTATTATTATGGATATAGTGATAAGGGTAATGATACTTATTATTATCAATGCTACTATTATAATAATTACTATAGTCAATAATGTTGTAATTGTTATATATTAATTAAATATATCGTTATTATCGTCATTATTGATATAACATGAATGACAAAGAAGAAAAAAAGGTCCTCGCGCTCAAATATTCTGCTCCACACATGTAAGACATAACATGAAGAGTAATACATTTTAATTGGCATTAAGAAAATTGTTAGAAAAAATATTAAGTGAAAACATATTTTACTGTGAAAAATATTTGCAATCGTCAATCTCAGGCAGATCCCTCGGCTTTCTTTTCCTCTCCTCCTCCTTCTCCTCTTTTTTAGTGCATTTTATTGGGGCTGAGTAATCTCGGTACCTCGAAGCCCTTGTTGCGACCAATTATTATAATTTTATTGGCGTATCAGAATTCTAGCTGAACAATACAAATATATACTTTTTGGCTGAATATAATTTACCTGGCTACTTAATGCTATGATGTGAAAGAGCGAATCTGAAACATTTGCGGTCTTTGATCTAACTTCAAATCTGTGGAGCATCACTTCTCATCCTCATGTAAACCTTATCTTCTATTCCTCACTGAAAACCAGGTGCCTGTGAACACTGACAGCAGTCCCTTTTCTGTTCAAACTACTTACTCTATTCTCATTCTCAATCCAAGGCTGACTGTTGCGTATATGTACGCAACGATATCACTAGCTATCGTACTCACGATTTTGAATCAATTCAGATTTTTTCAGATTTTTCATCTGGCTTCGATTTCAGTGTCACTCTCTAGCTTTTCATCTGTGCTGTATATCTCTCACCTAACTCCTCAGACTATGTATAATTTTTCAACTATTTAACATCTAAAGTGAAGCACATCTTAACTCATTTTCCTTTTGCTGAAATTTCCATTCTTGGGAATATTAATGCTCACCACCAGCGTTGGCTTTCATCCTCTTTCACTGACCAACCTGGGGAACAAACCTACAACTTTGCTATCCTTATGACCTAGAGAAGCTGGTGCAGCACCCTATCCGTATTCCTGACCGCCTTGGAGACACGTCCAACATTCCTGACCATTTTCCTAACATCTAACCCGTCAGTTTACTCTGTTACATTATCCTTTCCGTTGGGCTCCTCTGATCACAATATTATTTCTGTACATTGTCATATCGCTCCGATGCTACCTCGGGACCCACCTAAGCGGAGGTTTTTCTGGCATTACACCTCAGCTAAATGGGATGACCTAAGGCAATATTGCTCAGATTTCCATGAAATGATTATTGCATTTGTTTCAGAGACCTATCTCTTTGTGCAGAGCGCATAACTGAGTTAATTTTTTATGGCATGCAGACATAAATTTAACACACTTTATCTACGTAATCTAAAATACTGTAAACCTTGGTTTAACCCCTTAGTGCCCAGATCATTCCTTTATTATAAAAAAATCGCATGTTGTCAGCCATAAAATTACGTAAAGTAACTGAATATACTAAATTAGAGAGTGAGAGTCAACAAGGATACTAAGCAGGTCATATCTAGAAAATATTGCTTATATTCACTAAAACTCATCTAATAGTACCCAGATTACAATGGAAATTACACTCCGGGTCTCAAGGGGTCAAACTTAGTTTGTTCTCGTGCTATCCATGATACAGAGCCGGCTCACAGACGATACCGTAACCATCCATCTTCTAAAGCTCATGCATTTTATATATCTGCCCGTAATCGTACCAAATGTTTTCCTCAGCTTATCAAAAAATTCTATATTCAAAGAAAATGTCAACATATTTCTAGATCAAACTCCTCTCGTGACTTCTAGCACCTAGCCAAAACATCTCTAACAATTTTTCTTCTTCATCTTTCATTCCTATACTTCACCCAGATGTCTCTACAGCTGTCACATGGATTTCTAAAGATAAACTCTTGGCTCAAACCCTTACCTAAAATTCAGCACTCTGGTTGGTGAAGGTCTTTTTCCTCCTTCTCCTCCACCCTTAGACTTTATTATGCCTGTTAATAATATCTTTCGTAATGATGTTTTATATGCACTCTCTGGCCTTGATCGTCAGAAGGCTTACGGTCCTAATAGAGTCCCTCCTATTCTCAAAAACTCTGCTTTTGTGCATGTACCATGCCTGGCAAAACTTTTTCATCCTTGTCTATATACTTCCACTACTCAATCTATTCAAATTGATCTTTATCTAATCAAAATCAAATTAATCATTCAAACTACTATCCTATTGTTTTGACTTCCTGCCTTTCTAAGGCTTTTTAATCTATCCTTAAAAAAGAAGATTCTTAAGCAGCTATCTGCCCACAATCTTCTATCTAATCGTCAGTACGGTTTCCATTAAATTTGATCTACCGGCGATCTTCTAGGTTTCCTAATTGAATCTTAGTTATCCTCTTTTAGGGTTTTCGGTGAAACTTTTGCTTTTGTCCTTGACACATCAAAAGCTTTTGATACAGTCTGGCAAAATTCTTGAATTTCCAAACTACCCTCTTTCGGTTTCTATCCTCTCTGCACCTTCATCTCAAGTTTTCTTTTAAACCGTTCTATTGAAAATACTGTAGACGGTCATTGTTCTTCTCCTAAGTCTATCAAAAATGGTGTTCATCAGGGTTATGTCTTATTACCCAATCTCTTTATATTATTCATTAAGATCTTCCAAATCTAACTCAATGCCCTATCCATTCCTACGCTGGTGATTCTACCTGGTAATTTTCAACCTCGTTCATTAGACGTCCAACTCTACATAAATCAAGTGATTCATGGAAGGATGCCACATAGAGCCAAACTTCTGAGATTTGTATAATTTATAATTGGGACAAAGCAAACCGTGTTTTTTTCAATGCCTCAAAAACCATTTTTGTTCACCTATATACTCAACTTAACCTTCCAGACAACTATCTTCCCTTCTTTAATGACACTCAACTGTCTCTCTCTTCTGCAATGAACATTTTTGGACTATCCCTTACTAACAATCTGAGCTGGAAATTTAACATCTCATTTTTTGCTAAATCAGCTTCTAAGAAGTTGACTGTTCTGTGGCGTTTACGTCTTTTTTATCTCTCTTCCAGTTGCTTGCTTTGTACAGGGGCCTTATTTGCATGTGTACGAAGTATACCTCTCACGGCTTGGGGGATCCACTCATACAGCTTTTCTAAACAGGGTAGAGTCAAAAGTTTTGTTGTCTCCTAAACTCTCTACCACTAACTGACTGTCTTAACTATTTAAATTTTAAGTAACCGCTGCAATATTGCTTCTCTTTTTATCCTTTACCGTTGTTTTCATGCTAATTGCTCTTCTGAACTTGCTAACTGCTTGCCTCCCGCTCTTCTGCGGCTTTGCTGCACAAGCATTTACTCATTATCATCCATGTTCTGTCCATCTTACTAATGCAAGAGTTAACCTGTATATTTACTCTTTCATCCCTTTCACTGGTAAACTCTGGAACTCTCTTTCTGTTTCTATTTTTCTACCTTCCTACACCTTAATTATTTTCAAGCGAGAAGTATCAAGACACCTCACGAACTAAATAGATCCATCCCCCTTTCTTTATTCTTTAATGGTCTTCTCATAGACCACTATATCTCTGGACTGTTTACGCGCCAGTGTTTTGAAATCGCCGCGCTGCATACTGGCCCCAACGGAGATCGTCAGTTTCACTAGAACGCTTGGTGTGGGAAGCTGTACTACCGCACTCATCTCCGTTAGTGTGCGTTTTTTGTATATGTTATTATTCCGTGCATGTTTTTATTACTGTGACATAAAAGGTTGGTACCGATCCAAGCCCTTGTGTCAAAATCAATTGGTTACGTGCCGGTTACCTGGCACATTTGTTCTTAAACATTTACAAGTGTGGGTCCTGCTATGACCTCCTCGTGAACAAGGAGACTTCACGTGCACATGCCGAGGTGAACGTACAAGTGGGTGACGACTAGGATGTGGAGTTACGCGGGCAGAATGTGGTCGTCGCCGTGAAATAATTCACAGATTTGTTGAGTCGCGGGAGGCGGATGTGTCCCTCCCAGCTAGCTGTATCTCTCACCAAGGACGTGTGCCACATATACAGGTGGCTTTGGAAGGAGAAGGCGACGAGGTATACCCTGTTCGGCTGCAGCAAGCCCAAGGCGACCTTCCAGCAGGTTATTGACACCCTTGGGGAGGAAGACGACCCACATTGCGCTGCGCCAACAACCACAGTATTCTCGAGAAGGTGTACTTCTCAATTGTGGGTGCCCTGTTCAATGCCTTAACATCTAATTACAGCATATAAAATAATCGTGAAGTGAATGCCAAGCGTAAAAACAGTGCAAGTGTCTCGCAACCAGAACACAGACAAGAAGAAAAAGCTGTCTGGTTGCAATTCGTATAAAACTAAAAGTTGAAGGCTGCGTGTTTTGTATTTATTGTTCATTAGCTCACACTCAGGTGAGGCGACTTATGTTGTGGAAAATGTGCGTTTGGGGAGAAGTCTATAATCTCTGAAGGCTTGAATGGGAGGGTGAAAGGCTGTGTGACCTGATCTTTACTACTTCTACTGTTTGTTCTCTGTTTCTCTGAGCCTCTACCCTGCCCACCCTTGTAAGTACGGAGATGGGTTTTTTATAATGATGATGATGAGGTGTAGCCTGGTATAGTTAGTTTATTGTTTGTTAGTGTGTAGCCTAGTTTATTAAATAGTTTGTTTATTATGTAGTGTGTTGGCTACCATAGTGAATTTATTGTTTGTTAGTTTGTGTGTGTGTGTGTGTGTGTATATATATATATATATATATATATATATATATATATTATATATATATATATATATATATTATATAATAAACAAATTAGCATTGACAATAAATTATTTTTATTTTTTTATATATAAACATTTCTACTATAAAAGTGATCCTTTCTATTATGAACACTAAAACTACGAAATTCTTCTCGATACTCC
>JACEEZ010012396.1:352500-355000 GCA_016584305.1 Chionoecetes opilio | reverse complement strand
TATTTTGATATGAGAGAGAGTATAGCTGGCAAGACGTTATAAGGGGTGTACCGCAGAGATTTGTGCTAAATCCTAAACTTTTCTTAACCTAGGTAAACGGTATTGACGAAAACCTCAGCTGTAAAATATCAAAGTTTGCGGACTATACTAAAATAACGAATTAATTCATTACAACTGCCGATAATATGCATCTGCAATCCAACCTTGATCGCTCAGTTAGTTGGGCGAACATGTGGCAGAAGAAATTTAATACTGATATGTGTAAATTCTGCATATAGGAAGTAATAATAATCGAATTAACTAGTTAGTGAACGGAAATGAAATTTCCAATGTTATTGAAGAAATAAACTAGGGGATAATTGTAAATAACGATGTTGTGGTCTCTCGGAGCCGAGCGGTTAACTTAAGTGAGGCGGAAGTAAAACCAAAGCACCTTATTTATAAATATACTGTAAACAAGTGTACAAGTATATTAACCAACGTAACGAAACTCCACCTGGAGAATACTACCTCCACCTGTCACGGGCGAAAGCGGCCTCGTCTGTTTCCAAAGCTACCCTAATTCAACATATTTATTTACTAGAAGCTCTTAGTTGATACCATGATATCATGATACAACACTCAGTGGTACGGGCACAGATGACCATGTGGGGCAAGTCTATGAAGCCATGCACTTTGAACCTCTAGAAGAGGGATATGTCTGATTGAAACAGTAGTGACGAATATAATGGGGGAAAAATTCCTTCAGCAAAGACTGACGCGTACCCATGATCACTACTCCCTCTCTCTACCCTCTCGTCAACTATTTTCTACCTACCCAGCTACACGTACTGTTTGAAAAAGTCCCCCGAGAGAAAAATGCTTGTTTAACCAGCATAGTTCATTACAACGACCTCAAGTCTAGTAAACATTGTTGAGAAGTTGTCATTAGGGCTAACAAATTAACCGATTTCATAGGGAGGACTTTCGAGTATAAGCCTGAAAATGCTTTTGAAGGAGCTTATCATGTTTAGTTTGTCAATACGTAGGTTACGAGAAGACTTAATAGAGCTGTTTGAAATGTTTCCATAGCCTTGAAGATGTGAACAGAACGACTATTTAGATATTCATCGGACAATCATGACTCATAATAAAGGATACAAGATCATTGGTAAACGATTTCGGTCACGTGAAGCGAAGCACTTTTTCTTAAAATATTGTGTTAATATTTGGAACTATCTTCTAGCATACGTAGTTAATAGTAACATGGTTGACGTGTTTAAGAACAAACTAGATCAGTACTGTGTCAACTGCCTAGCTCGATTACATCAGAACTACGTAAATTTGTAACTGTATATTTTAAACTTTAAAATATATATATATATATATATATATATATATATATATATATATATATATATATATATAATATATATATATATATATAAAATATATATATATATATTATGGGTCTCTTTTGGCCTTCCCTATCGAATTGGTGTTTTTCTTTCTCTTTTTTTTCCGGCCGGCCTTGGTCTGAAGGAGTGGTTGGTTGCGAGGAGCCTTCAATTTTGCTAAATTTTGTATCTATAATTAACATGTAGAAACTGTAGTGGTAAGATTAACTATTCACACAGGCAGTCTCGTTTGGCCTAGTAGATGTATCTTCATCATATTCTTCGTTTTTATATTTTTTTCTTTGTGAACCTCCTGTATTCCCTCTATTTCTCCCTTTTCATTTTGTCTTGTGTCATCTCTCTCTCTCTCTCTCTCTCTCTCTATCTCCCCCTCTCCTTCCTCTCTCTCTCTCTCTCTCTCTCTCTCCTCTCTCTCTCTCCTCTCTCTCTCTCTCTCTCTCACTCTCTCTCTCCTCTCTCTCTCTCTCTCTCTCCTCTCTCTCTCTCTCTCTCTCTCTCTCTCTCTCTCTCTCTCTCTCTCTCTCTCTCTCTCTCTCTCTCTCTCTCTCTCTCTCTCTCTCTCTCTCTCTCTCTCTCTCTCTCTCCCCTCTCTTTTCTCGGGGATAACTTGACATTCCTGAAGTGTTCACGCTCCACTTTCATCTCTTCTTACCTGATTATTAGCAATGAATAACTTAATTTTTCTTTGCTTTATTTGATTTGATCGTGATGTCAATTTTTTTCCGTCGTTCACCATTCAACACTCAATACCACTTTATCGATCCTGGCGCGAGGTTTTGTGGGTTATATAGTGTGAGGTGTGTCCTTTAGGTGGTTTGAATAGATTAGTCACTTCCACCTTCGCTGTAGCACTTCCTTCCTTTCTCCCTCTGCGTCTCGTCCTTTCTTATATTGTGTTTCCTAGCACATTATCATGATCTGTAACACAACAAAAGTATATTACTTCCTGATTAGGCAGCAAAGCAATATAAAATCAAAGATTGAGAGACAAAGCTGCCGAATTGGGTGCTTAGTACAGGTAAAATGGTCATATTTAGCTCTTTTTGCCTCGCTATGTCACTCCACTCCACTGGATTTTTCTTTTTCATGTATGACTGTAAAAT
>JACEEZ010012396.1:335000-340000 GCA_016584305.1 Chionoecetes opilio | reverse complement strand
CTTCTGAATTTTGGGAGGTCTAGAAGGTTGATAATTAATTGCAGGTTCTTGGTATCAGAGACCAGAGCTGCACCGCTGGACATAGTATAGTAATGCCAGAGGGGTAGCTTAGGAGATCGACCACATCCTCGTTAGTACTTGTTGGCGGATCCTTCAAAACTGCAGGGTTTACCGGAGTGCTGAGTTCTTTGCAACTGATCACAGACTTATTGTTGCTACACTTAAAAGCTTCATGTCAAGTCCAGAAGAATCTCAAGAGGTAACCATACTGTGTTTCATTTTGAGAAGTTGAAGGACTTGACATGTGCGCATGAGTACATGAGTATGCAGTGGCAGTCTCAAATCGGTCTGATGTGCTCGGTGCCCTCGAGGACCCTGTATAACTGTGGGATACCTTCAAACGTGAAACTCTCCAGGCTGCCAAGGAGTGTATTGGGGAGCGCCTGAGGTCAAGGCGTGGTTTTGTCTCGACGGAGACGCTGGAGAAAATCGAGGAGAGTCGCGCTGCCAGGCTTGCTGGGAAGCGGGACCAGCACAGGGCTCTGTCACGCAGGACTAGAACCCTCCTGGAGAGAGACAAGGAGAGGTATGCCAGGAGTCTCGCTGAGGATGTCGAGAGCCATATGAACGTTAATGACCCCCGATCCGCCTACCGAGTCCTGAAGAAGCTCCGTTCCAAGTCTCCATCCTGGGCGAGTGCTATTCGAGCATCAGATAGGCGCCTCGTGTCGGACATGGATTGGCAGATAGCTCGTTGGGTTGAGTTTGAGTGAATTACTCCTTTACAAAAGGAGTAATTATATTACTCCTACGCTGATGGCTCTACCCTGCATTTTCCAACGTCGTTCATTAGACGTCCAATTCAACAGGAATTAAGTTATTCACGTCGGAATGCCACAAAGAGCCTAACTTCTAAGCTTTATATAATGTATTTCTAGGAAGAGCCTTGCTCTTGTTCCAAGCCTTGCTCTGTTCCATGCTTCAAAAACCCAATTTCTTGAACTATGTACTCGACATAACCTTCCAGACAACTATCCTCTCTTTTTTCAATGACACTCAACTGTCTCCCTCTTCTACAATGAACACTCGTGGACTATCCTTTATTAAATTCTCTAAATGAAGTAAATTAATACAAAATTTACTACTCATTTTTATCATTATTATGTGTATCTCCCTAATGCAAGAGTTAACCAGTATCTATACTTTTTCATCCCCTTCACTGGTAAATTCTGGAACTCTCTTTCTGTTTCAATTTTCCACCTTCCTATGACTTAAATCTATTCAAGAGAGGAGTAACAAGACACCTCCCGAACTAAATTGGCCAACCCCCTTTTTTATATTATCTAACTGTCTTCTTTATAGGGACTGGTAACTAAGCGGGCTTTTTGTTACTCCACAAAGGTCCTTTGTGATGTAAACAAATATGAAAAATTATCTGAACTGGAAATTGCACATCTCATATCTTGCTAAATCAGTTTCTAAGAAGTTTGGTATCCAATGGCGTGTACGTCCATATTTTCCCTCCTCCCAGCTGTTTGCTCTGTACAGTGGCCTTATCCGCCCATGTATGGAGCATGCCTCTCACATCTGGGGAATATTAATTTATACAGCTCTCCTCAATAGGATAGAGTAAAAAGTTTTGTCTCATCAACTCCCATTCTCTGACTGACTGTCTTCAATCATTAAATCACCAGGGCAATATTGCTTCTCTTGCTATTTTTTACTGATATGTTCATGCTAACTGCTCTTTTTAACTGGGTAACTGCATACCTCCCTCCCTTCCGCGGTTTCGCTGCACAACATTTTCTACTCAAACCTCCATCTTCCTAATGCAAGAGTTAACCAGTATCTTCACTCCTTCATCCCTTTCTCTGGTAACCTCTGGTAATCTTCCACCTTCCTACGAGTTATTCCTTATCAAGAAAGAAGTATCAAATCACCGCCCGAACTAATTTGGCCCACCCTCTTTTCTATATTTCCTACTCTCTTCTTTATAGGGACTGGCAACTTAGTGGTCTTATTGTTACTTCTTTTTATTTGTCATTTCTCTAGTTCTTTGTGATGTAAAAAAAAAATACGTATCTCTGAAATAATTCGCGAGATACACACACACACACACCCACACACGCACACACACACACACACGCACACACACATACACAAACACACACACACACACACACACACACGGGAGTAACTACCCGTCTCTAAAGAGGCGGTAGTCTCCGCTACCGCTTCTTTGGGGAGGCGGTAGCGGAGTGGTTAGCGTCTCCGACTGGCGTTCTCGGTGACCCGAGTTCGATCCCCAGAGAAACCCAAAACCTTTCTGCACCGTCGAGTGGTCTAAGAACACCCACATGCCCTGCCCATTAACTCTACCTTCGATTGCAAGTGCATCGGAGGACACAGGGGGGTGGCATGAACCTCTAATCACAGGCGTCACTATAAGAATCCTGCCTGCGCCACCACGGGCGAGGACCAACCATCGAGCCCTCAAGTGAGCCTCCAGAGCCTACCATCCGAGCCCTGGGTCACCACTGCCTACAGGCGCTAAGGGCACAAATGTAAAACGAAGAAGAAAAAAAAACACATACACACACAAACAAACACACATAAACACGTACACACACACACACACACACACACACACACACAAACACACTCACCAATATATAAGAAGAGGATATGATGATGCGATGCCCTGACCATCCCCAACCGTGAAAATCTTTTGCATGTTGGTAGAGGACATTTGCCAGCCGTGAGGGTGGCTTCCTGAGAACGAGCTTGATAATGTAACCCTTAAGGGAGGCTACGGGGTGGTCTGGTTATCTGGTGCCTTGCTATCATCTCCTATTTTTTCTATTCATATATTCCTTTCGCAGCTTAGCTTATGGCGCGACGATCTGTGTGTGTGATCCAAATTCCTGTGCTGGAGGGTCGCAGTTATAGGAGAAGTATGTATGTGTGTGTGAGTGGGTGGAATCTTCTGCAGGAAGAGAAACGGTGTGTTGGAGCCAAGTGGAACATGTGTATTTAGTATGGCGCTCAGAGGGGTTGCTATGCCACCACCACCACTACCACTACCAAGCAAATGTCTCTGCTTCCAATATATAAGTGTCTGCTTCCTGGTCTTCATACTTGTTCTGGCTAACACATTAAATTTCAAAGGTACACGGATTGGCACTTACATATTATTGTTTTGTTATAAGAAGTATCACTTTTGGGGATGCTATTATTGGAATATATTTCAAGAGAAAGAATTGTCCATGGAAAAGTGTTTATGTCCAGCTTTAATTTAATCTTTTTTATTCATTTTAAGCTGAATTAAAGTGAGGTACAGGGGGGGCATTTTTGAACACTACTAAGACCATCTTAGGGGACTAAGACCATCTTAGCACTAGCTGGACATTTTCGGAAGCAAATTTCGCTCCGCCTAAGACAGCGCAGCGAGTGTAAACTAAGGTAGTGTGTCTGGTATAGGTTCCGGCCCCCGTGGCGCAATCACCTCATATGGTCACATTTTATGGAAACGATTTGACCAGGGGAAAGTTTTAAGCCATTATAATGATCCGATCACTTTTTTTTTTTTTTTAGCAGCTATTATTAGCGATAATCGTGAAAAAAAAAAGTGGTTGAAATTGAGGAAACTGATGTAGGGTGATGGGTAATGGTGATGAATGGGTGGGGTGATGGTAATGGGTGTGGGTTGATGGTGAGTGTTGGGTGGGGTGATGGGTGGGGTGATGGGTGATGGTGAGGGGAATATTGGGGGGGTGATGGGTAATGGTTAAATATAAGCGAAAGTGTGTCTGTCTGTCTGTCTGTTGTGGGTGGTGTGTGTGTGTGTGTGTGTGTGTGGTTGTGTGTGTGTCTGGTATATGGTTCGATCGGCCCCGGTGGCGCAATAGAATCAAATGGCCCATTTGTTGGGAACCGGGTGGTACCAGGGGAAGGTTTTTAAGCCCAATTATGAGATGATCGATCACTTTTTTTTTTTTTTTTTAGCAGCCTATTAGCGATAATGTGAAAAAAAAGTGGGTTGCGAGAATTGAGGAAATGTAGGTGTAGGGTGATGGGTAATGGTGGAGTAATGGGATGGGGTGATGGGTAATGGGTGTGGGTGATGGGTGAGTGAATGGGTGGGGGGTGATGGATTGGGGGTGATGGGTGAGGGAATAGGTGGGGGGTGATGGGTAATGGGTGAGTGAATGGGTGTGTGGTGATGGGTAATGGCTGAGTGAATGGGTGGGGGGTGATGGGTAATGGGTGAGTGAATGGGTGGGGGGTGATGGGTAATGGGTGAGTGAATGGGTGGGGGGAATACATACATTTCTACATCCATGATTTCAGGAAAGTTAGAAGGGGCTACCTGGAGAGTCCGTGTTTGGTGGGCCGAAGGCCCACCAAACACAGGTGGTGGGCCGAAGGCCCACCACTAATAGCCCTCCGCAGGAGCTAGCCAAAAAGTCCGCCCGGAGGGCGGCTTTGCGGCTAGTATATATATATATATATATATATATATATATATATATATATATATATATATATATATATATATATATATAATACTATATATATAGGGGTGGGCTGGGTGGAATAAATATGATTTGCGACAGAAACGGTTAGCAGATTAATTCTAAACATATCAAAACTCACCAGAAAAAAAGTTTCGTTATTCACGATAATATCACATACTGGCTATGATGTGTGTGTGGAGGATGAAAAGGGAGAAGAGGAAGGAGAAGAAATAATAGAAGAAAAAAAAAGGAGACAGCAGAGAGAGAGAGAGAGAGAGAGAGAGAGAGAGAGAGAGAGAGAGAGAGAGAGAGAGAGAGAGAGAGGAGAGAGGAGAGAGAGAGAGAGAGTCCCTCGGCGCGGTGACACTGCACTGTGACTGTAGCAGAAATACATATCTGGCAACTCAAGGAGAAGGAAGAGGAGGGAGAAGAAATAATAGAAGAAAAAAAAGGAGAGAGAGAGAGAGAGAGAGAGAGAGAGAG
>JACEEZ010012396.1:327500-330000 GCA_016584305.1 Chionoecetes opilio | reverse complement strand
CCTTGCTCAAAACACGAAATTTGGTATTCTTTGAAACCCTTATGTTTATATGACATTTCCGTAATGTTGTCAGCCCTGTGTCGCCCAAGGACTATGTAAGCTGAGGAAGGAGCAACGTGTCTGTTTATTGCTCGCGAGTCGTAAGGATTTAGTTCAGTGCGTCGGCTTGGGTAGCAGAGCCTAGAGGTGATTGGTTGGAATGACACTGCCGCTGAAGATGTTTTCTCTTTGTTTTTTGCACCGAGATTGTTTGTGTTCGTGTTTGTGTTTGTGACTATTTGCTTTTTTAGTATTTATGCTGCTGTTTTATTTTTATTTTCTGTGGAATAGGAGTTTTGGAATAGGTTTAAGAATCAGCCAAAAAAACAACTTATGATCACAAGCACATCTTTTGACATTTGAAGAAAATACAATGGTTGCTTAAAATAAAAAAAATTGTATGTGTTTTTATTAAATCAAAACTAGCTGCGACAAAACAATACCCAATTAAATACAAGAAAGTTTTTATAATGCACTTGCCTTTTGTCCCTGCGTAAAGAAAATCTCTTAACAAAGAGGGGAATTGAGGTGCAGTTTTGGGTTTCGGAAGAGATATGATACTCATACATAGAAAGTATGAAGACAGGAAGAGTGAAAACTTGTGGAAGTCAGTCAGTTTCAGAGCTGGACTGCAGCGGGAAGCGGTGAAATGGATTGACCAAAGCACTGAGCAATCAGTTTCCATTAACATTCACTGATATATCATACAAACATGGCCATACTTTAGTAGATTAAATATATTACAACATATAAATAACTTCAGAGTCATGTAATTCAACATGATTTCCGTCTCTATCAGTGAAGTCAAAGTGGTGAGTACATAGGTTATAGCGTGAGAAGGTGATGAGCCTTTCTAAGGGTTCCTCAAATTATAGCATATTTACACCATAACTTCCATCAAAGTGTTAGTTAGGAAAATGGCAAGTGATGAACAAATGTTATGTATATATAATCTAACTTTGAAATACCTTATAAGTAAAACTTATGACCACAAGCACATCTATTGACATTTGAAGAAAATAAAATGGTCGTAGAAAAAGAAAAAAAATACGTGTTTATATTAAATCAAAACTAGCTGAGACAAAGCAATAGCTGATTAAATACAAGAAGGTTTTTATAATGCACTTGCCTTTTGTCCCAAGCCCGCGTGGTGCATACCTGTTATTACGACTGCGACTTCAAGTGTGGCGGAGGGACATTAGGTGGCATCATGAGCCTAAAAACTTAGGGTTGACCATCACAGAAAACGGACCTTCACCTTCATCACAGGTGTCACTATAAAAATCCAGCCTGCGCCACCAACAAGCGGAGGGGCCAACCATCACGACCCTCCAGAATGTGCAGGGCCAACAAATTGGGCCCTAGAACAGTGGTTCTTAACCTTTTTTAGTGCTCGTACCCTTTGAGATCTAATAAATTTGTCGTACCCCCGGTCAGAAAAAAATATAAAATTAGAGTAAGGAGTAATGGTCGGCATAGAACTGTTTGGT
This sequence comes from Chionoecetes opilio, assembly GCA_016584305.1. Lineage (NCBI taxonomy): Eukaryota > Metazoa > Arthropoda > Malacostraca > Decapoda > Majidae > Chionoecetes > Chionoecetes opilio. Next base: position 328,471 of record JACEEZ010012396.1, on the reverse strand, counting down.
CCATACGACCGAATTCATAAGATCCTTTCCTTTTGGATATGTGACACATTCACAGTCAAGAGCTCCTCAGCCAACTGGCCGTCACGCGGGTGCGGCGGGGGACGGGTCTGCGACGCGTACTTGTACTTGACTCCTCAAATCCTGTTCCTGTCCTGACCCCTGACCGTATATTATGCACTTTTCAGTGCGGGACACAAACAACTACCTAGCTCAGCCCATCAAGTAATAGTTTTGAAGGGAAATTAATAAAGGTGTTCTGTTCTGTACCAAATTTCGTTCTTTTCATGATAAACCGTTGGACTCCAAGTGGTTAAGACATTTGTTGACAGACAAAATATATCATTCCAGCCTCCTTATAAATATGATATTGAAAAATATTGGTTAACATATCTCGTACCCCCAGGTGTAAGGTTTTGTACCCCCTGGTGGTACAGGTACCCCAGGTTAAGAATCACTGCCCTAGAGGAAAAAACATAATAGCCTACAGGCGCTATAGGCTTCAATGTAAAATATTATATATATATTATATATATATATATATATATATATATATATAATATATATATATATATATAGTATATAGTATATATATGAACTTTTCAATGGCTTTCCCATTGTTAAAACTGTCTGATCGCGGCTCCTCGGAGACTAGCAGACATAAGAGATCAAGAATACACTTTACTTCTCGTGGTACTTTCGCCGAAAATTTCCGCGTCGGCGATTGTCCCATCGTCGGCGACAGTTCTCGGTTGGTGTTCCGGCGACAGTTCCATGAACCCCAATTTTTGACGTCGGTGAGAGTTCCAATTTTCGTTGACAATTCCAGTTCTAGATATTACAGTACCCAATATATACATTCAATAAGCTTTTACCCGTATTACTGCATTCAGGGATTAATACCAGCAATAACTTGATAAGTTACGTTAGGCTAGGTAACCAATGTCCAGGTTAGGTTAGTGAACTAGCGGGGG
>JACEEZ010012396.1:312500-317500 GCA_016584305.1 Chionoecetes opilio | reverse complement strand
ATAGTGCTAATGCATTTATCAGAAAACGAAAAATATCAATGGAAAACAAATAAAATTTTGCTTCTATTGATAATTATGCTCTATGTTAAAAGTTGTCACGCAAAATATAAAATGGCGAAGAGTTTAAGTGAATATTATGTTCATGCATATTTCTTCAGAGTCTCATAATGGCATTTCTTTAGTGTGTTTTACTGTTTTTCATTTGATAATACTATAGAACAAACATTTACAAAGATAACAGTATATCATTTATACTGATAAACCATAGGAAGGGAAATGGGAGTGATGTTAGAAAATGTCAGGAATCGCGACATTGGCCTCTACTGGAAATAGCCCAAACTGAGTAGCAAGCCCAGTATACAATAGTCTTTGGTTGAACACTAGCAAAACACAATGTATTAGCGCGTTTTCGCGAACGTTTAGCAGGCCGGTCTAGGACGGGCTAGACTAGTCCAGGCTGCACTGATGCTCGCGAAAACACATCTAGACTGGCCCCGTCCCATTCGTCGTTCCTATTGACTGGCGGAACAAGTGGGTGGTCCTACCATCCTGCAAGTCTTACCCTCCCCCCCAAGACATACCAAAGGGTTATTAATTTGACCTCAGGTAATAACCTCCTAGTTAGCATATGAAAGGTGAACCGTGGTCATCATTCTGTGTGTAATGAGTCAGGTTTATAAATCTCTGGACGGAGAAAAAATCCCAGCAACACAATATTGCATGACCTGTCGCAGCCATGTCAAATGTTTACTATATATAACCTATATAATCATCATGTATCATATATATAGGTACTGGCATCCACTACCTGGGGATTTCCGTATATAGCAGATCTCATACTGGTGGAGTACGTGATTTTAGCGCTATTATCATGCCAGTTTTGCCTTGTGCAAATAATGTGGTCTTAATGATTCGTGTCACTACTGACTGGCGCTTCTATACTTCTTTGAAAATAACGTAATGGCAAAATGTTCTGATATATTTAATCACTACACAAAATATTGCCTGATTTTGCTACAGTTTTTATATCGTACTGTTCAGCCTAATTTTTCATAGTCATCTCTGCTACTTGACTTCCCAATGGGAAGTCAAGTAGCAGGGATGACTATGAAAAATTGAATGATGAAATCTCATTTCATTTACCGCCAATAATACCATCCGTCGTACCGTCGTACCGTCGCCACTGCACTAATGTTGCCAGGCGTCATATATTACGAGTTTAAGCATCACTACATACTTGTATGTACCACTGAAGAGACGTGCACAGAGTTTACATTATGTACATAACACTATACATGTCTTCAGTGGCATATACAAGTCTGTAATGATGCTAAAATTCGTAATATATGGCGCCTGGTGATATTACTGCAGTGGCGACTATAGTGTTATTGACGGTATATTCATTTCCCAAGATGCTGTTTCCAGCAAATTGCGATTATTGTAATTTTTCGTGAAATTACTTTAGTCATTGGGTTGGCCATCATGGTGTTTCATATGTCTTATCAGCAGCACGAGAATCTCTTGGACGTCTTCCCCGCTGACTGAAGTGCGCATGCGCCAGTTCTTCCCACAGTGGGCCAAGACGGTCCTGGTCGCTCGCCTGGACCAGTCTAGTCCGGGCTAGCCCGGGCTAGTCCGCCTCGCGAAAATAGGGTCCGCCCCGGACTGAGCCAGTCTAGACCAGGCTAGAACGGTCGCGAAAGCGCGGTTTATGTTTATTGGACCTCGAGGAAACATAGCAAATATCCCAAGCGACACTCGTATCCAGGTTGATGACAGCACCATAGTGCCGAGCAGCTCCATAAAGAATCTTGGTTTATATTTCGACAACTGTATGCTATTAGATACACATATTACGTACATCTGTAAGAGGAGTATTGGGGCAATAATGTATATACATCGCATTAAAGACTACTTTGATAAGAACACAATAATCACAGTGATACAGTCTATTGATTTAAGCATACTAAATTATGGGCTATAATAAATGAAGATCTGGGGAGCGGCAGGTGCAACTCATTTACAACGTATTCAGAAAATGCAGAACTTTGCCGCAAAAGTTGCACTGGGCGGCACAAAATTTGGCCACGTAGCGCCATACCTGAGAGAGCTCAAGTTGCTAAAGGTAAATGAAAGGTACAAGTACGAGCTTGGACTAATTCATTATAATATAATTAATAGAAGATTACCATTTTGGTTGTTCTCAGTACAATACGCATACTGTAAACACAAGTTATCATCACTAGCTATACGTTCCCAAAACTATCACTTATATAGGAAACAGGTCAGTGCCGGTGTCTACACCTCAACTATGGAACAGTCTTCCTACTGACATCAAGAATACCAAATGTATGTCTAAGTTTGAAAATAAGCTAAAAAAAACTATCTTGTAATGCTTGGATGTTAATTTTACTGAATTTTATTACATTTTCATGACAATATACCTTTGTATGATTATTTTATCATTATACGATTTTCTGACTTTTATATGACAACATGCTTGTGTATGACTATTTTACAATTCTAATATTTTACTACTTTAATGTTAGTACACACTTGTGTCGGGTTCAAAGAGGTGTGTGGCTAAGGATTGAATCCTCGTCCACTAACATACAAAGAAAAAAATAAACTGAACAAGTATCGCGCCTCACTTCACTGGACACCAATCTACACTAACGACGGTTCGAGACTCACTGGAGCATTAGCCCAAGAGTAATACAAGGGAAATCAATAGACACGTTTTAAGCTCTCTTAATTTATTTATTAAATTTCAAAAATAATCACGTGGCCTTTACACGTCCAGTTTCGGACTATCTTTCATTCAGCCATTTACTCGCCCTAAATACTTTTCACTAGATATGCTACGATAGCCATATCGCCTATGGCACTCAGCTGAAAAGGAAGGGGTTATGTTATCTCACGCTCTCTCCCGAGGAACCTGCGGCTGGATGGTCTTCTCGTCGAGACCACAATCATCCCCACGTCTACGCGCTGACTCCTCACACTTTCTTGTCCCGTATATATACTCACGCTCAGCCTGCATCCTTGCCTCGTCACAATGCCCTTCTCCTGTCCTCGCGCTGCGACTCGTCTCTTACCTATGTCAGTAGAGACAAGCACTGGGCAGGCGCGCGGAACTTGGAAGTGGGTGGCGAGGTCTCGTGGTGTCTCGGCCGGCGTCTGGAGGCAGCAGGGTCTTATGGTGGATTGGGGTCAGGCAAGGTCGCAGTTATTTGATTTCCAAAATGGTGGATCGCACTGTTGCTTGCTATATCTCAGCAACCTATCAGATTTTTGCCTGACTCATTTCTCACTCTTCGGCATGCTTTTTGTTGATCCCTACACGCAATTTCGATCATGCATTACTGCTAGCGTACCCAACTATTCATTAGGAAGCAATTTCAGCATATACTAGTTTCCTCATATTAGCGCCCTCTGACAATCCTCAACAAAAGTGTCTAGCAATGCGCAAAGCCCCAGGAATTCCAATGCCATATATAAGTCATGACCCATTGACACTTGTCTGCTTCAATGTATGTTACGATTTTACTGTGTATTAAATATTTGCATAATTGTACTCTATAATAAGTGGGGGGTTTTTTATTTTTATTTTTTATACATCACAAAGGACTGGCCAAGGGCAAAAAAAATTGGGTAACACAAAGCCGGCTTAGTTGCCAGTCCCTATAAAGAAGACAGTAAGAGAATAATATAAAAAAGAGGGGTGAGCCAATTTAGTTCGGGAGGCGTCTTGGTACTCTTCTTTTGAAAAGATTTAAGTCATAGGAAAGTGGAAAAATAGAAACAGGAAGAGAGTTCCAGAGTTTACCAGTGAAAGGGATGCAAGAGTAAAGATACTGATTAACTCTTGCATTAGGAAAATGGACAGAATAGGGATGAGAATGAGTAGAAAGTCTTGTGCAGCGAGGCCGCGGGAGGGGGGTAGGCATGCAGTTAGCAAGTTCAGAAGAGCAGTGAGCATGAAAATAACGGTAGAAGAGAGCAAGAGAAGCAACATTGCGGCGGTGATTTAAAGATTGAAGACAGTCAGTCAGAGGAGAGGACTTGATGAGACGAAAAGCTTTTGACTCAACCCTGTTTAGGAGAGCTGTATGAGTGGATCCTCCCCAAACATGTGAGACATACTCCATACATGGGCGGATAAGGCCCCTGTAGAGAGCAAGCAATTGGGAGGGAAAAAAAAAAGGACGCAGATGCCACAGCACACCTAACTTCTTAGAAGCTGTTTTAGCAAGAGATGAGATGTGAGATTTCCAGTTCAGATTTTTAGTAAAGGATAGTCCAAGAATGTTCATTGTAGAAGAAGGAGACAGTTGAGTGTCATTGAAGAAGAGGGGATAGTTATCTGGTAGGTTTTGTCGAGTAGATAGGTGAAAAAATAGGGTTTTTGAGGCATTGAACAAAACAAGGTTTGCTTTGCCCCAATCAGAAATTATAGAAAGATCAGAAGTTAGGCGCTCGGTGGCATCTCTCCGTGAATCACTTAGTTCCTGTTGAGTTGGACGTCTAATAAATGTAATAATAAAAGTACAAGAATAACCATTGTAAAATGGAAAAAGAAATTATGATTATGATTATAATTCTGATTCTGATTATCTCTTTCATCTCTATCTTTCTCTCTTTCTCACTCTCTCTCTCTCTGTATATCTTAATTTTTCTCTCTCCTCTTTTTTCGTTAATGCATTTTTTTATAACAACACTAAAATATATGAGTTGAACACACGTCAGAGAAAATGGGGAAAGCAGGGAGATAAGATCGTAGAGTAAGCGGTAGGCAAAGAAGAAATTTAAAGTAAGGAGGAAGAAGGAGGGTAGAAGTTTAGGAAAGAAGGAATTGAAGGAGAGCGACCATATGATAATTATGTTTGCGAGATGATTTGTTTGTGATTAACATAAATGAAACAATTTGGTAAAGTAAAGTCCCTACAGTATCCTATATATTTTTATCATATTTTATTTTTTACTTTGGAGCCTATAGT
>JACEEZ010012396.1:295000-297500 GCA_016584305.1 Chionoecetes opilio | reverse complement strand
TACCCGTCTCTAGGTGAGATCGTGAGTTCTGAGGCGTGCTGACGGACAAACTGATGTGTACCCTACTTCCACGCTGTCGAGACAGCGAAAGTGTGTATGACATATGTTGTGGATAATAGGGAGTTATCATAAGTGGCAAAAGTGTTCAGTGACTGACAGATTATCATAAATCTGAAACATCATTTCTCACGGATAGGAAGATGATACAATGCAATAATATAGCAATTCCTCAACTGTTCGCCTAGTCTGCTTTTAATAATTATCATTGATTATAATAAATTATTCGCATAAGACGAACTAAGTTTCGTCAAGATTGCTACATTATCAAATATGATAGTTGTATAGGCGTTGAAAGTGTGTATGACATATGTTGTGGATAATAGGGAGTTATCATAAGTGGCAGAAGTGTTCAGTGACTGACAGATTATCATAAATCTGAAACAGACATTCAGGCAAAGCTGTAACTGTCTGATACAGTCCCACAAAACTATTCGCTAAAACCATTGCACATAATACTCAAACATTTCATATAAAAAATCATCGTAGTCAACAAATGAAAACCAAGAGAGGGGATGGGGAAGCATTGGATCTACTCTTTTGAACGAGTGTGTTGACGTCCTGTAGTGACCGGGATGGACTGAAAGGGTTAGGGAGGCTGAGAGAGGGCGAGGGAGAAAGGGAGAGGGTTAGTGACGCAAGGAGAGGGTGAGGGAATACAAACAAATCCGCTCATCTATTGACCCCCAGTTCAAAATACTGACACTGATTACCAGCTATACGACCAGTTAATTGAAATGAGTAATGAGTTCGATTACGTATTCTTTGGTCATTTCAACCTATGTATATATATATCTATTACTTCCTGGAGAAATCTGCTAAACTCTCATTCGGGTCACGACTTCTACAAAGTTTCATTAGAAAGTTCGTTAACACAACATATTCACAAACCTACGCAAGGTGACAGCACATTATACCTTGTTTTTTCGACAAATGCCGATTTGGTAAATAATGTGAATGTGCCCTGTACTTGGCACTAGAGTTCATATAATTGTGTCCTTTGATATGAATTTCGAAGTGTACAGGGAAAGCGTTAGCGATGATAAATTTTTTCTGCATAAACACGGTAGCTTTGCAAGATTAGGACGATCTTATCAGACACATATTGGAACGTATTATCAAAGGAAGCGGATATAAACGAATTATGTGGGATATTTAACAATATATTAAATAATGCTGAATTTTTTTGTGTTCAAGTAGATAAAAGACGTTCACGTAATAATAAGAATAAACCCAGAAGTTGGAAGAACCAAAATTAATCAGGGTTTTTATAGAATAAACTGGTCTAGCGTAAATACTTGTCATCTCAAAATGAAAATGATAAAATGGAGTTCAAAACATTACGGCGCGATACGAAAAAATTGATAAAGAAAAGTAAGAAAAATTATATATTGCAAGTATCAGTAAATTTTTTACTGATACTTGCCCAAATATTTTGTTCAGTTACGTGCGTAAAAAGAAAGTTATTACATCGAACACAGGTTCACTTTGCCTTGAAAACGGTGAACATACTAATAATGAAATTGAGATGAGGCTGAAGTATCAAATGATTGCTTTGCTTCTGTTTTTACATTTGAAGATATAAATATCAATCAATCATTCATTGGGGGCATACGCCGGGGGGCGCGTCGCCTCGCCCACCCTACGACGCCACTCCCGGGGGTCACCACGCGCGAGTTCCCATGCAGGCTCCTTTCCCATACCAAGCAGCTCTTGACAAGAAACATCAACTTGCCCCAGCCACGAGCCTTGTGGGCGCCTCCTTGGCCTCCTCCACGCCGGATTGTCTCTTACAAATACAACCCGATGGGAAGGATCGGTTTCAGGGTAGCGTGCCACATGCCCATATAGCCGAAGTTGGCGCTGACGGACTATGCAGGTAATAGGCCTCGATTCAGTAACACGGTGCAATCGCTGATTTGACACGTAATCATCCCAGCGATACCCTATGATTCTGCGAAGACACTCATTACCAAAGGCATTGATTCGTCTCTTCAAGTCACTATTTAGTGTCCATGTCTCACAACCATAGAGTAAGACAGGGATCGCAAGCGATTTGAAGATCCGGATCTTTGTCCTCCTGCACAGGTACCGACAACGCCAAATACTCCCGCTGAGGGAGTCCATAACACCGTGGGCTATGCCAATCCGCCGTAAGACTTCTTGACGTGACCCGCCGTCATTATGGACTGCGCTACCAAGGTATGTAAACTTTCCAAGATCTCAATGTCCTCGCCACACGCATGAACAGACTGTACTGCTTCATCTAGTAAGTCTCCAAACACCTGGACCTTGGTCTTGAGCCAGGAGACCTCAAGTCCCAAAGGCTTTGCCTCCTCGTGCAGCGCCTCGAGAGCCATCACCAGGAACTCCAGCGACTCAGCAAAGATTACTGCATCATCGGCAAAAACAAGATCAGTGATCTTGGTGTTGCCGACGGATG
>JACEEZ010012396.1:277500-287500 GCA_016584305.1 Chionoecetes opilio | reverse complement strand
CTTGAAACTGCACATCTTGGGGACACTACTAAGCAAGAGATCTCTAATATGTTCATGTTATTCATCACCTTTTCCTTCCAAACACTACGCAACTCTCACATATATGCACAACAATGGAAATTCAGTAACACTTAAAGGGTTCTACTCTGTTCCAGGTCATGACTCCCGTGAAGGACCTTTGTCCGCCATTGCAAATAATCACACTGTTTTAGATCTTATGAATAAAAATACCTGAGTTCAGATTGATTTCGCCTTGAAAACCTCGTCTCAATGTTATAATAAAGAAATCAGCCTATCATAGCCTACATTTGCATCCTTGTGTTCGAATATTGTTATTGATTTCGCAAAACTAGAAACACACCTCACAGGCTCACACACGTGTTGCAGCCAGCTCTGTAAGGATGGGGAATATTGAATATTGAGAGAGATTGGCATGAGCTGACTTATCAGACACCAAAATGAAGTATCTCCGCGTATGCAGTGATAATTTTTTGAGATATATTTCGATATAATAAGAGGCATGATATACCCTCGATCATATTCTGTCCAGTAGTAAATGTTTTTATCAAGGGTAATAGAGGCTATGATAGGCTTACTGTAGCACAAGTTACTGTATATGTGTTGAGATGATTCACCAACTATCAATCATATCAGTATTAGTCATATATATTATAAGAAATTTAGTAAAGGTTAGGAAACAAAGTAATATAGTTTGAATTATTCCAATAAAAAAAAATACATATATTTTTTATTTTTTTACATTTGTGCCTATAGCGCCTGTAGGCAGTGGTGACCCAGGGCTCGGATGGTAGGCTCTGGAGGTTCACTTGAGGGCTGTGATGATGGTTGGTCCTCGCCCGTGGTGGCGCAGGCAGGATTCTTATAGTGACGCCTGTGATTAGAGGCTCATGCCGCCCCCCTGTGTCCTCTGACGCACTCGCAATCGAAGGTAGAGTTGATGGGCAGGGCATGTGGGTGTTCTTAGGCCACTCGACGGTACAGAAAGGTTTTGGGTTTCTTCGGGGATCGAACTCGGGTCACCGAGAACGCCAGTCGGAGACGCTAACCACTCCGCTACCGCCTCCCCAGAAGACATACATGCATTACACATTCCTGTCTGGTGTTGCGTTCTCTCCCATCCCTCTTTACGTCCTGTAGTGTTGCTTTTTCTGTTCTCTACGTCTTTTTGTTCTGCTATTTCCATTGGTCCATTATGATTTTCTCCCTCACTTACCCTCGGTCACACTCCTGTGTACAATTTTGCGTGTGTACGCTTTGCCTAAGAGCTCAGGCATGACACACATATCAACGAAAATGCTAGCTTTAGTGGTGATGGCTTCCCATAGACAGTAGGGCAGCGCGCCTGCTTGTACCCCGATTGATGATGTTATTTATTTAGTTAACGCTAATGTATGCATGGTGCTAATTCATTTATCCAAAAACAAAATATATCAATAGCAATCTAATACAATCCCGCTTCTATTGATATGCTCTACGTTATAAGCTGTCTCACAAATTATAAATTGCGACAAGTTTAAGTGAATGTCATATTTATTTTCTCATAATGGCATTTCTTTAGTGTGTTGTACTGTGTTTTATGTAATGATATTATAGAACAAACATTTCCGAAGATCATAGTATATCATTTATACTGATAAACATATTTGGTAGGAGATGATTACTAAATATGTTGACATCTTCAGCCTTGCCGACCAGCTGTTGGTCCTCCACCAAGAAAATCAGAGCGCCGACGGGCGGCATTTGGCTAGGTCGTGACGTCAGTGCAAGGAATCTATAGGTTAGTTTTTAACAGAACAGAGAGTAACATACATATATTGTGAATATACAAGTGTCATAATTAAGAACAAATTAGGTGCGGTTGGCCTTATATGGGTGTGATAAGTGGTGAGGAGGTCGGGGCGACCACCATCACCACCAACAACAACCGGTAATGGTGGTGGTTGTCGGCCCATTGTCTGGTGTCGACGACGCGCCAGGTGTACTCACATGCATCACTCAGGCCCAATTTTATTTCAAAATCAACGCCTTAGACAAGCGACGAACACTAACAAAGCTAATATTTTCATGGCAGAAATGATAAATTAGGCCGGTAAAAGGAATTAGATCAGTGTAAAATAGTCAAAACAGTGATGCCGTCTTGGACTCGCTTGTGTTGGTACGCCTGCACATTTCTCGACGCGTCGGGCAGTTGCCGATGATTCTTGAATGTTTGACGCCTCAGGCTACGACAGTCAGGAAAAACGACGCGCCGGGATTCGAAGAGCTTTCCTGAATATTTCTTGAATCTATGAATGCTCACTGTTGATAAGGGCATAAACTCAAAGAGTCGAGTTACCATGAACTAATGGTTTCACATATTTTCCGTTCTGTAGTGCGGGCACCATGGGAGACTATTCATTCTTTCTTAATTAATTTATCCATATAACAACCCTTTTCAGTCATGAAGTTACTTTTATATTATCATAGTAAATGATCCATAAGAATATGACATATACTTTAGTGTCCATTTTAATCACATTTTAACCATATATAATGCAATATCCTCAATACATGAATGTGTCTTCAATTGTATAATCAATAACTTAACAGATTGTGAGTTATACTGTTCGTGTCATTCAGGTAGAGTATAACTACAAGAAAGTCATGAATCCTACTGCCATATCATATGTATAATGATATTCTTCAAAACCTGTCATTGCAAGATACGCTGCCAGACGTATGAACGCCCGGTTGACTCCCAAGGGAGGGAAAGGGATTAGTCTAGTCAAAATTATGAGATATGTCACTGTATAAAGATTTACCGGCATTTTCGAGTAAAAGTTGGCAAACACACTTTTCTAGGGGTATTTTTTGTACAGAATCTATTTTTGGTGTTTGCCAAGCTGTATCTCTAACGGTGTCCTTGAAACGCCCATCTACTGCCGTGGGTGAGTTAGGCCTGGTGACACAAATTATTCATCAAATTTATTCGCGTGTGTACGCGTTGGTTTTGGTCTAAATACAGTAATGAATATATCAGTAGATAAATAATTTAGTCAGCTACGTTATGAGATGAGAAAAAATTATATATCATAAAAAAAAAAAAATTGCCAAATATTTATGTTGAGTAATGTGTCAAATTTTCACATATTTTCGTAGTTATACTCACATTTTTGGTAATTCCCTATATTTTATTTCAAATTCAGAATAAACTGTGATCGATGAAATTATCTAAGCTGCAAAATGAGACCAAGTAGAGTTCTATACGTCGCATACTAACTCCGCTACAACGGTCAGAAGGAAAACTTTCTACGCGACTTTAAAAACTGCCCACACAGAATGAATGAGGCACATCGATACTTCCTTTATGCCCAGCTTTGAAATACTCTTTCCACAGGAGGCTTGGTGCATTGTCTCTCGGGAAGTCGATTTTCAAAACAGCGAAAACCTGATGCAATTTCAAATGATTTGGTTGTTTAGGCACACATAAAAGACATTAATTATTTAATATCAGAAATTTAGGGCAAATAGGTCTTGCTGTGTCACTTCTGATTTGAATATGTCTCACTTTGCCAACAGTTAAGATATTGGGAAAATTGTGTACGTTTTTTTTTAGATTGCATGTTACATGTCGTTATTGTTGCTATTAAAATAATTGGGATTTTTAAGAATTATTTTTGTATTGATTTTTTTTTTCTGGTTTGTAATATTTTGTTGAGAGAACAGAGGATATCCTGATAACTGTAGTTATATAGTTATTTAAATGTCGAAACTATCAAAATGGAAGCTGTGTGTAGGCTGAAAAGAGATAAATGCATATCGTTTGAAAGTTGCATTTTATGTCAAGAATCTAAGCAAGACAAACTGCTCAAGCCAAGTGCACAAGGGTTACTTACAGTTAAGGAATCTGCACACAGTAGTTCAAAATTCAGAGATCCTAAAATCAGAGATGCCACTGAACGTGTTTTTGGTTTAGATGACAAAGATGAACAAAATATGGTGTGGCATCGGTCCTGTTATGCTTCATTTACAAGCAGGGCACACATATCGAGACTTCAGCCTGTCCAGGAGCCAAGAGAATCAGCTTCTATTGCTTCTTCTGCTGGTCCAAGCAGGCCATCATCATTGCTTCTTCGAAGCTCATCGGTGGCCATCAATTGGAAAGCTTGCATATTCTGCCAAGATATAAACTCGAAAGTTAAACTGTCATCAGTCACTAAAATGAAGATGAGTGACAGGATTTTGGAGGCCTCAAAATTCACTAAAATGGTGGTGGTAGTGTCCACTCAATAACTACGACTTTCGTCTCTGAAGAGTCTCTCGTTTTAGAGGTTTTTCGAAGAAAACTCTTATAGCATGGGGGGGTGATATTTTCCTTCTGCAACTATAAGGTCACTTACACCCACAAGATCGACCGATAGACGTTGGTCAAATTTTGAGGCCTAAAATATCATGTCACTCATCTTCATTGTAGTGATCGATGACAGTTTAACTTTCAAGTTTATATCTTGGCAGAATATGCAAACTTTCCAATTGATGGCCACCGATGAGCTTCGAAGCAATGATGATGGCCTGCTTGGACCAGCAGAAGAAGCAATAGAAGCTGATTAGCTTGGTCCTGGACAGACTGAAGTCTCGATATGTGTGCCCTGCTTGTAAATGAAGCACAACAGGACCGATGCCACACCACATTTTGTTCATCTTTGTCATCTAAGCAAAGAACACGTTCGGTGGTATCTCTGATTTTAGGATCTCTTAATTTTGACCTACTGTGTGCAGATTCCTTAAGTGTAAGTAACCCTTGTGCACTTAGCTTTAGCAGTTTGTCTTGCTTAGATTCTTGACATAAAATGCAACTTTTAAACGATATGCATCTACCTCTTTTCAGCCCACACACAGCTTCCATTTTGATAGTTTTGACATTTAAATAACTACAGTTATCAGGATATCCTCTGTTCTCTCAACAAAATATTAAAAACCAGAAAATAATACAAATCAATAAAAAAATTATTCTTAAAAATCCCAATTCGTTTTATCAGCAACAATAACGACATGTAACATGCAATCTAAAAAAATACGTTCAAAATTTTCCCAATATCTTAACTGTTGGCAAAGTGAGACAGATTCAAATCAGAAGTGGCACAGCAACACCTATTTGCCCTAAATTTCTGATATTAAATAATGAATGTCTTTTATGTCATTTTCCATCCTCTCTTCCTCTAAACTTCATCTTCTTTTCCTCACCGAAACTCAGTTGGCTGTGAGCACTGACAGCAGACCTTTTTTTGTCTCCTCCTACTGTCTCTATTCTAATTTTAAATTCAAAGCTGGCTGTTGCGTATATGTGCGCAATGACATCACTTGCATTCGTGCCCACGCCCTTGAATCTTCCGAATTGTCTAACATCTGGCTTCAACTTCAATGTCACTCTCTTACTAAATTTATCTGTGCTGTATATCTCTCACCTAACTCCTCTGACTATGTAAAATTCTTCGACTATTTAACATCAAAAGTGGAGCACATCTCATCTCATTTTCCTTTAGCAGAAATTTCCATTCTTGGGGACTTCAATGTTCACCACCAGCTTTGGCTATCATCTTCTTTCACTGACCAATCTGGTGAACAAGCCTACAACTTTTTTATCCTCCAAGACCTAGAGCAGCTGGTGCAGCACTCTACCCGTATTCCTGACCGCCTTGGAGACACGCAGAACATTCTTGATCTTTTCCTAACTACTAACCCTTCTTCTTACTCTGTGAAACTATTCTCTCCGTTGGGTTCCTCCGATCACAATCTTATTTCTGTAACCTGTCCTATCGCTCCGGTACCGTCTCGGGACCCACCTAAGCGGAGGTGTTTCTGGCACTTCAACTCAGCTAAGTGGGAAGATCTAAGGCAGTACTACTCTGATTTTCCATGGAATGATTACTGCTTCCATGTCAAAGACCCATCTCTTTGTGCAGAGCGCATAACTGAGGTCATAGTCTGGCATGGAGGCGTACATTCCATATACTTTCTCTAATCCTAAAGCCCGTCAACCTTGGTTTAACTCTGCTTGTTCTCATGCTGTCCGAGATAGAGAGGTGGCTCACAATCGGTACCGTAAGCATCCATCTCCTGAAACTCATGCACTTTATATTTCTGCCCGTAATCATGCCAAATCTTTACTTCAACTTATCAAAAACTCTTTCATTCATAGAAAATGTCAAAATCTTTCTGAATCAAATTCCTCTCGTGACTTCTGGCATCTAGCTAATAACATCTCTAACAATTTTTCTTCTTCATCTTTCCTTCCTATGCTTCACCCAGATGGCTCCACAGCTGTCTCATCTACTTCTAAGGCTGAACTCTTCACTCAAACATTTGCTAAAAATTTCACTCTGGCTGATGAAGAGCTTGTTCCTCCTTCTCCTCCCCCCTCTGATTATAATATGCCTGTCATTAATATCCTTCGGAATGATGTTTTCTTTGCCCTTTCTGGCCTAGATCCTCGGAAGGCTTACGGTCCTGACGGAGTCCCTCCTATTGTTCTCAAAAACTGTGCTTCTGTGCTTGCACCTTGCCTGGTCAAACTTTTCCGTCTTTGTCTATCTACTTCCACCTTTCCTTCTTGCTGGAAGTTTGCTCACATCCAACCTGTTCCTAAGAAGGGTGACCGTTCTAATCCTTCAAACTACCGTCCTATAGCTTTGACTTCCTGCCTTTCTAAAGTTTTTGAATCTATACTTAATAAGAAGATTCTTAAGCATCTATCTGCTCACAATCTTCTATCTGATCGTCAGTACGGTTTCCGTAAAGGGCGATCTACTGGCGATCTTCTAGCTTTCCTAACTGAATCTTGGTCATCCTCTTTTAGGGGTTTCGGTGAAACTTTTGCTGTTGCCCTTGCCATATCAAAAGCTTTTTGATAGAGTCTGGCACAAATTATTAATTTCCAAACTACCCTCATTCGGTTTCTATCCTTCTCTCTGTACCTTCATTTTAAGTTTCCTTTCAAACCGTTCTATTGCAGCTACTGTAGACGACATTGTTCTTCTCCTAAATCTATCAATAGTGGTGTTCCCCAGGGTTCTGTCCTATCACCCACTCTCTTTCTATTATTCATTAATGATCTTCTAAGTCTAACTCAAAGCCCTATCGACTCCTACGCTGATGATTTTACCCTGCATTTTTCAACGTCGTTTATTAGACGTCCAACTCAACAGGAACTAAGTGATTCACGGAGAGAATCCTAAGAATCCGAGAGCCTAACTTCTGATCTTTCTATAATTTCTGATTGGGGCAAAGCAAACCTTGTTTTGTTCAATGCCTCAAAAACCCAATTTCTTCACCTATCTACTCGACAAAACCTACCAGATAACTATCCCCTCTTCTTCAATGACACTCAACTGTCTCCTTCTTCTACAATGAACATTCTTGGACTATCCTTTACTAAAAATCTGAACTGGAAATCTCACATCTCATCTCTTGCTAAAACAGCTTCTAAGAAGTTATGTGTGCTGTGGCGTCTGCGTCCTTTTTTTTCTCCCTCCCAACTGCTTGCTCTCTACAGGGGCCTTATCCGCCCATGTATGGAGTAAGTCTCACATGTTTGTGGAGGATCCACTCATACAGCTCTCCTAAACAGGGTTGAGTCAAAAGCTTTTCGTCTCATCAAGTCCTCTCCTCTGACTGACTGTCTTCAATCTTTAAATCACCGCTGCAATGTTGCTTCTCTTGCTCTCTTCTACCGTTATTTTCATGCTCACTGCTCTTCTGAACTTGCTAAATGCATGCCTCCCCCACTCCCGCGCCTCGCTGCACAAGACTTTCTACTCATTCTCATCCCTATTCTGTCCATCTTCCTAATGCAAGAGTTAATCAGTATCTTTAGTCTTTCATCCCTTTCACTGGTAAACTCTGGAACTCTCTTCCTGTTTCTATTTTTCCACTTTCCTATGACTTAAATCTTTTCAAAAGAAGAGTAACAAGACACCTCCCGAACAAAATTGGCCTAACCCTCTGTTTTTATTTTATTATCTTACTGTCTTCTTTATAGGGACTGGCAACTTAGCGGGCTTTGTGCTACCCATTTTTGTTGTGCCCTTGGCCAGTTCCTTGTGATGTAAAAAAAAAAAAAAAAAAAAAAAAAAAAAAAAAAAAAAAAAAGTGTGTGCCTAAACAACCAAATCATTTGTAATTGCATCAGGTTTTCGCTGTTTTGAAAAATCGACTTCCCGAGAGACAATGCACCAAGCCTCCTGTGGAAAGAGTATTTCAAAGCTGGGCATAAAGGAAGTATCGATGTGCCTCGTTCATTCTGTGTGGGCAGTTTTTAAAGTCGCGTAGCAAAGTTTTCCTTCTGACCGTTGTAGCGGAGTTAGTATGCGATGTATATAACTCTACTTGGTCTCATTTTGCAGCTTAGATAATTACCTCGATCATAGTTTATTCTGAAATTCAAAAAAATTGTGAAAAATACCAAAAATTTGAGTATAACTTCAAAAATGTGAAAAATTGACATATTACTCGACAGAAAAATTTGGCAAAAAACATTTTTTAAAGATACATAATTTTTTCTTATCTCATGACGTAGCTGACTAAATTATTTATCTATTGATAAATAAAGTATTGCATTTAGACCAAAAATATTGCGTGTACACGATAATAAATTTGATGAATAATAATTTGTGTCACCAGGCCTAACTCGCCCACGGCAGTAGATGGGCATTTCAAGGACACCGTTAGAGATACAGCTTGGCAAACACCACAAATGGATTCAGCAGAAAAAATACCCCTAGAAAAGTGTGTTTGCCAACTTTTACTCAAAAATGCCTGTGTGTGTTAAGTTATCTCAAAATTGTCCCAGTCTAGATGTCGGAATTAAGAACAACGTGGTGTTGTAGTATGTCTTGGTCGATAGAAAGAGTCGTACCTGAGGCATCAGCACTGTGATAAACATAAATGTTTCATATATACTTTGCTGGTATTCGTCAGTTGCATTTAGATGAATGTATAAATCAAGAAAGTTCTCTCTGTGCAGGAAAAGTTGTACATTTCTATTCCTTGATTCAAAATATCATGAGTATTGGTGGCGTGTTGTAAATTATGACCAATGACCAATGTTTTCTAGTCCTTAATTAAAAAAATCATGAGTATTGGTTGTGTGTTTTTTAAAAACAACCGCAACTTTTTATTCTTACGCAAATCCGCACACGAATTCGGACTGCCGCAATTGCAGAAATTGCGGTTTGCGGAAATGTTTGCGGAAGTGCACATCTCTGTTGTGTGTGTGTGTGTGTGTGTGTGTGTGTGTGTGTGTGTGTGCGTGTGCGTGCGTGTGTATGTGCATGTGTGTGCTTTGTAGGTCATGAGTGTAGTTTCTTAATAAAACTATCTTCTTTAATTAAGCTAGAAAGGTCATGTGACTCAATTCTTAGTCATGCCAACACCTGCGTGAATGCACATATTTACGCGTGCAGGGGGGGGAGGGAGAGAGAGAGAGAGAGAGAGAGAGAGAGAGAGAGAGAGAGAGAGAGAGAGAGAGAGAGAGAGAGAGAGAGAGAGAGAGAGAGAGAGAGAGAGAGAGAGAGAGAGAGAAAGAGAAAGAGAAAGAGAGAGAAAGGAGGGGTCAGGCTGGATCTAGGATGATGACAGAGCAGGATTGACGTGGCGAAATGTTGGGAGAGAGGATGAGTGAAGAGGATTGGATTGGAAGGCTCAAGAAGGAGGCGGAGGAGCAAGGGGAGAGAGAAGTGTGAGGAAAGAGGGAGCAGTCGCTAGTTCACCTGAGAAACCAATCATTCACACGCTGGTGTCCTGAAGACCACCAATGGAATAGTCACGAGAACGATGGTTTTTCACGAAGCGTTACATACATGTTTCACCTGGTGCCCGAAGCGTTGCTCGCAGGATCACCTCCAACATCCCACTTAAATCTTAATACATGTCTTTGACCTTGTTCATTCTATACCATGCCCTTGTTATAAATGCACCATCAAACCTCGCCCCCATGGCCCTA
>JACEEZ010012396.1:257500-267500 GCA_016584305.1 Chionoecetes opilio | reverse complement strand
CACGACTTACGTAACAAGCATACATACATGCGTATGTATGCATGCCAACATTTTTTTTCTAGATAACTTATCGATATGATATTCAAATGACATGTATCTATCAATGTACAGGCATAATTTTTTAACATGTGTACTTGGACGAATGCTGGTTTCATCAAAATGGATCACAGTATCCTCAGGTAAATGTGACAACAATTGTCTGGAACCAATGACAATACACTGTCTTACTTTGGTTGACCATCACACCATTCCTAAGAAAATATACTTTTGCTTTATCAAAGTCGCTTTTTTTTCATTAATGATGCTGTTTAAGCTTCCGAATAGTTTTGATATAACAATTGTGTTTTGCCATCATACTGCATTATTGCACAGTCTATTGCATATTTTCTTCCATGTCATTAACATACATATTGAATAGAATTGGTCCCAGGATATTGCCTTGAGGGACACCATATTCTATATTGATATTATTAGAGGTTACAATTTTGAGTTTGACATACTGAGTTGTGTTACCTAAGTAGCATTTAAGCCAATGGGGATCAATGTTTAGCGTGGGATATTTTAACAGGAGAATGCTGTTTCTTACACTGTTAGGCATCTATCCATACAAATACAGAGACAAACTAGGGGGGGGGGGGGGCACTCAGTAGAGCGCATACCTCCGCCCGAATATTTCATTAATTGGTTGCCATGGCAACAGTTGTGATTCGATTCATAAAAAAAACTTTTTAAATAAAAAAAGAAAAAAAGAAAAAGAAAAAAGAAAAGGAAAAAAAAAAAAAAAAAAAAAAAAAAAAAATATATATATATATATATATATATATATATATTATATATATATATATATATATATATATATATATATATATATATATATATATATATATATATATATATATATATATATATATATATATATATATATATATATATATATATATATATTTATATGCACTCAGTATGAGCGCATACCTCCGGCCGAATATTTCATCAATTGGTTGCCATGGCAACAGTTGTCAATAGAATTCATCCAAAATTAAATCAGTTCTTTCTTATACCAAATAGACTTGGTATACCATGTTTGGTCCAAATCTATTCGTAACTTTTCGAGAAATCCTGTACAAAAACAAACACAACAAACAAAACAAACAAAAAACAACAAACAAACAAACAAACAAACAACAAACAAACAAACAAAACACAAACAAACAAACAACAACAACAACAAACAAACAAAACAAACCCAACACAACAAACAAACAAAAAACAAACAAACAAACAAACAAACACAACAACAACAAACAAACAAACAAACCAAACAAACAAACAACAAACAAACAAAACAAACAAACAAAACAAACAAACAAACAAACAAAAACAAACAAACAAACAAACAAAAATCAAACAAACAAACAAACAACTAACAAACAAACAAACAAACAAAAACAAACAAACAAACAAACAAAAACAAACAAACAAACAAACAAACAAACAAACAAACAAACAAACAAACAAACAAACAAACAAACAAACAAACAAACAAACAAACAAACAAACAAACAGATCGGGATGAAAACATAACCCCACCAACTTGGTTGGCGGAGGTAACAAAGAAACAGAAAACCACTGACGAGGGGAGAAGGAAGGAAAGAAATCGAAAACGCGAAAATGGAAGTGGGCCAAGAACAGTCTCCACGCAAATATGGAGTGACATGAAGGAGGGCTAGGTTGGGGACGCGAGGTGTGGGGATTTGGGCAGGGCGGAAGGGTCATAAATTGATTAGGATAATGTTAGCAATCGGGAATGGGTGAGTAAATAGTCCCCAGTTCGAACGAGACTCAGACCGGCCAGACTTAAATTATTCAAACGACGGTAATGTTCAACTCCAACCAGATCTCTGTCTTAATACATATATATTTTTATACTATTGTATGTTACCTTCACCAAAAAAACTCATGTAGTACATCTCCATTTACCCATGTCACTAACTTATTGATTTTTCATTATTATCATGTATGACATTTACGTATTATCCTTGTGTAAAAGAGGTGGAACAAACACATTGTTTGTATATTATCAGATAATTCAAGGTGTTCCTCCAAGATTTAGTTTTTCATTTATGTTGCTCACTCACGTTCTAGTCAAGTGCTTGAATACTTGGCCAGGCCAGGTGGGAGCAAGGTAGTGGGTCACCAAGACACCGCCAGTAACTCGCATCAAACGTATCGATTCTAACCATGAGAGTTTTGCACCTCATTTGGACTAGACGCACCTTTATGTAACTACACGCCAGATATTGATACGTAATTACGGACGTTACCCAGCCCTCATATTCTCCTCGTCATCTTCTGGACCATTATCATTCAGCTCTTAATGGCCTTGCCAGCTTCATGCACATAATTATATTGTCGTTACAGCCACTGCTTTCATTCATCCATACCTTCACTTCAACCTTATTCACTTCCCTTTTTCTTCCCATTCCTCTTCAGAGTCTCCGTGGTGTAGTGGTTAATGCACCTAACTACGAATCCCGAGTTGCAATCCTGGCCAGGTATAATCGGCCTGCAGCCCAAACAACTGTTCATCCTTTCTTTCGGGGTTGGTCAATGAGTACCGAGGGAGACCTGGGTAAGTTAAATGTGGTAACCCGGATGTCACACTAGCTCTGTGCCCCGGGGTAGCGGGTTGTCACCAACGACAGGCTGAATGGCAAATGCGACGGAGATGAGCACCGATGCCACGCGCAGCTTAGGGTATGCCCCCATCTTTACCTAACCTCTTCAGATCGGTTATACATCTTCCTTCTCTTCCTCCTTCTTTTTTCCTTTTCCCTCCTTTTTTTCTCCATCCTCTTAAAATGCGAGTGACAAAGAAAAAGAAGAGGTATTAAGGACGTCTTCAAAATAATCAAACACAAGACATTCATTGTGAGGTTTGCCTTCTTACCGATGAGCGTTTTGAAGAGAACCGGGGCTACCAGGGGCGCTAAGGGTGGTGAAGCGGGAGAACGGAGAGACACAGGAACGAAGGGGTGAATGTGTTGATGGACGGAGGGGCGAGTGCTGAGGGCAGTGGTGGAAGGGAGGGTGGCTGTGGTATTGCGCAACCGAAACTTGGGTGACGTGACTTTGGAAAGTGAGCGACACTGTCGTGCAAGTTATATATGTTTTTATAGTGTAGACTGTTATCTTTTCTTTGATGTTTTGCTTCCCTAACCTTTATCTCTTAGCAATCGTATTGACAATAACTTGAAGATTCCTTTATTTCTACTGCTTTTATTTTCCCCTCCATGTGGGTAGTCTCCCTTTATAAAGTCAATTATAGACTAGTTCATGTATTTAGTGGCAATTACAGCTCAAGTACGACGCCGTAACTCACAATATTGGGAGGTCACCACTGTTATTACGCTCTTGTAACACCTTGCGTCATCCTTGATTGTTCCTGTATCTCACATATTTGTTCACGTCGTTTATTACACACTTGTTGGTTATTAACGCACGGCACTCTCCTCGTCCTCGTGTTGCGGGCCTTCTCTCCTTACCTTACTGTCCTCCCCTTCCCTTCTCCTTAATCAACTCAAAACGATGAGCTTTGTGAAGTAGAGGAATCCAAAGGAATACAAAGGAAGAACAGAGAGCAACAGCCCTACTGGGCCAAACGAGGCTGTCTGTGTGACTACTTTCTACCACTATAGTTTCTACGTGTTAGAGGTAAAATAATAGTAAAGTTGAAGTCTCCTCCCCACCCACCTCTTCCTCCGGCCGAGGTCGGCAGGAAAAAAGTGAGAAAAATCACCATGCAGTATATAAAAAACTGCCATGGAATTTTATAGGAAAGATTGAAAAGGAGAGACATACTCTAAACTAAAGCTAACGTTACAAAAAAAAAAAAAAGAGTTTACGTAGGGCCGAAGTAATCGAGTTGGGCAGTTGATGCTAAGTATTTATCTAGTTTGTTCTTAAACGCCTCAACCGTGTTATATTAACTACTTGTGCTGGAAGAGAGTTCCATATATTGACAACTCTATTAAAGAAAAAGTGCTTCGCTTCATGTGACCGAAATCGCTTACCAATGATCTTGTATCCATTACTACGAGTAGTGCTTGTCCAATCAATATTCAAATAGTCGTTTATGTTAACATTATCGAAGCCATGGAAGATTTTAAACAATTCTATTAAGTCTCCTCGTAACCTACGTTTTGACAAACTGAACAAGTTAAGTTCCTTCAATTGCTCTTCGTATGGTTAGTTTCGCAAGCGCGGAATCATTTCTGTAACTTTTCTTAGTACTCTTTCCAGTTTGATTATATCTTTTCTATAGTAGGGTGACCAGAACTGAACGCAATATTCAAGATGAGGACGTACGATCGCATTGAAAAGTGTAAGAATGACTTTTTCAGACTTATATTCGAAAGTTCTTCCTATGAAACCAGTTAATTTGTTAGCCCTCTTAACAACTACTGAACAATGTTTACTGGGCTTGAGGTCGTTGCTTATAATAATCCCCAAGTCTTTTTTGTAGGTAACATTGGAAAGTTCATGTCCATCCATTGAGTAGTTAATTTGATCGTTATTACTTCCTAAATGCAAAACCTTACACTTATCGGTATTAATTTCATCTGCCACTTCTTTGCCCAACTAACTAAGCGATCAAGGTTAGATTGCAATTGCATCTTATCGGCAGATGTGATTACTTTATTCGTTATATTAATATCGTCCGCAAACTTTGATATCTTACAGGTGAGGCCTTCGTCAATATAATTTACATAGATTAAGAAAAGTACAGGACCTAGTACAGATCCCTGCGGTACACCACTTAAAACATCTTGCCAGCTAGATGCTTTTCCATTAATTACGACGCGCTGTTTTCTCTCAGAAAGCCAGTCTCCAAGCCAATTTAAGATATTTCCAGTTATGCCGTGAGACTTTAATTTCTTAAGTAAACGCTTGTGGGGGACTTTGTCAAACGCTTTTTGCAAGTCAAGATAAATCACATCTACTGCTTTTGTCTCGTCGAACGTGCTGTATGCATCATTAAAAAAGTCTAGCAGATTTGTGAGGCAAGAACGTTTATTACGAAAGCCGTGTTGGGAGTTTTTGATCAGATTATTCTCTTCCGAGAATTTTACCACATTGTCTCGTATTAATATTTCCATTAATTTACAGACTACGGATGTGAGGCTGATCGGTCTGTAGTTGCTCGGTTGTGTCAAATCACCTTTTTTCTGTATTGGAGTAACATTTGCAAATTTCCAATCGCATGGGACTTTGCCGGAATTTAGAGATTTGTTAAAAAGTATTGAAAGAGGTTTGCAAATCTGGTGCTTCGCTTCTTATAAAACTCGCGGTGCAATACAGTCTGGCCCGGGGGATTTGTTAACTTTAAGTTTATCTATTGCTTTAATTATTGTGTCCTCAAGGAATTCGCAATTGATCAACGGAATTACGTTACTTTGATCGCAGCCCACTTCTTCCAGTCCATTTATTACTTCAACTGTAAAAGCAGAAGCAAAGTAATCATTTAATACTTCAGCCATCTCGATTTCATTATTAGTAAGTTTACCGTTTTCAAATGCAAGTGGACCTATGTTAGCTGTGATAACTTTCTTCTTGCGCACGTAACTGAAAAAATCTTTGGGGTTTGATTTACTGAATTTGCATTTTAAATTCAAATTTTTTTTACTTTTCTTATAAATTTATAAAACCTGAGGGGGAAGAGGGGGATTAATAGGATTCATGGGAAAAACAGCACCAGGGACTATGTCCATAGCGAGGGATCTCCCTAAAACTACAATACTAACTATCAACACTTTAAGAAAACTTTGGGAAAATGATCCCCATGCCCCAAAAAAGAGGATGGGAAATGGAATTTTTCATGTCAGAATGATAGGTATAAAAAAATACAACTACAACTACCACTACCACAAAAATAATCGATAGGGGGGGCTAGATACAAATTGCACTTCTCCCCATTTATTTTTACAGGCGGTCAAGTCTGTTTTTGAATGTAGTTTTTGTGCGGCTCGACAACATTTGGGGTAATTTTGTTCCATCGATAAACGACTCTAAAGAAATAATTTTACGGAAGGTGAGAAAACTTGACCGTTTATTTTTAAACCTTATTTCTTGTTGTCATTTGATTTGAAAGCTCAAATATTTTCTTGTTTAATGACTTTAAACTTTTGGGATTAAAGGTTTTATCAAGCCCCCACGGATTCTCGATCCTTTAAGAAAACATTTTAAAATTTTCCGCGTCTCTTTCATAAGGGAATTTCGCAAGAGGGAAATTTTTTTTTTGGTTGCTTTCTTTGCATGATTCCAAATTTGGCTATCTTTTACGAAACAGGGCGACCAAAATTGAACGGATATTCCAAGTGCGGTAACCAAAGGACGTGTATAATTGTTCATACTTTGGGAGTTTTTATGTTCGAGTTACGTTTAATAAAGCCCAAATCATATTTGTTTTTACGGGGCAGTGGGAAATGCGGGCGGTTTTTAGTATTACTGATGATGACATCTAAACCCTTTTTCCTGCTGTACTTCAGTAAGATTTTTTTTGCTTTTAAAGTTTTTTTTGGGTTATCGTTGCCTATATGCATTATTTTAAATTTTATGGGATTGAATTTTAATACCCCTTTATCACCCCAATCTGAAGTTTGTCGAGATCCTTTGTATGTTTTGCAGTTTTGTTAGTATAGCTTTACCGCCTAATTTGGTTTCATCTGCAAATTTCGTATTTTAGATAAAAGTCCGCAGTTGATCTTTGATTATATCAAAAAAAGAGAAAGGCCCCAACCCCCGAGCCCGGGGCCCCCATAGAAACATCTAACCAAATCAATGCCCGCCATTTTTCTACCCTTTTGTTTACGTTTTAAAAACCAATCGCCAACCCATGAACAAAATTTGCTCTCCAAAGCCATGTGCCTTAGCTTGGTCAAACCGCTTAGGGAACTTAAAAAGTTTTTCTAAAAATCAAGGTATATTACACCGGGGAAATTTTTTAGCGCCCCATTTTTAAATAAATGACAAAAAAAAACCAGAGGTTTGTTAAGCAGGATCTTTTTTTCGAAATCCATGCTGGGAGTTTAGTTTTGAGTTATTTTTAACGAGAAAAAAACTTTTTTTACCCCCCGAAAATTTTTTCTCAAATAGTTTAACAACAGGAAAGACAAATTTGGGGCGATAATTATTTGCGGGGCCCCCCCCCCCTTCCCCCCCTTTTCTGAATATGGGTGTCTTAACAAATTTTCCAATACTGGGAAACATTTCTGTCCCTTAGGTTTTATTGAAAATAATCTTAAGGGGAGCAAAATTTTGACTGTGACATTCGGAATAGTCGCGGCGAGATTTGCCCACCCCCACGGATTTTGGGGTAGTTCAGCAAATACTTTGAATTCTTACTGTTATTCTCCTATTACCATCTATCCTTTCGATCCCGCATACATGTTTTTCTGGGTTTTGGTATGGGGTTTCGTCTTCTTTTTAATAAATACCCCCATTAAAAATTTATTTGGTACGAAACCCATATTCTTATTATCATTTCCAGGATATTATTATTATCTTTCAGTGGCCCTACTTGTTTTTACGTTTTTTTTACTTTTAAAGTTATTGAAAGAAACCTTTTTTGGGTTTGATTTGATTCCTTGCAATTTTTTTTTCATACTCACGGGTTTTGACTTAATTTGTTCTTTGCGCGAGTTTTTCTCATTGATTTTCAGAATCGCAGTCTGCATTTGATGTTTTTTAAACTTTATACGCTGCCCCCTTTTTGCAATGATTTTTTGGATTCTTATTATCCAACTGGGGGGGGGGGTGGGGGGGGGGGGGGGGGGGGGTTTTTTTGGGGGGGGGGGGGGGGGGGGGGGTGGTTTTGGTGTTTTGGGGGGGGGGGGGGGGGGGGGGGGGGGGTTTGTTTTTTTGGTAAACAATCAGATCAATGTCGGGTAGTGAAAAAATAAAAACTAGGATACTATTATCCCTTTTAGGCTCACGGACCCACCTGAATTTAAATATACTTGTTCACCATATCAAGGCAATCGCCCATACCTTCTCTTTCAGCAGAATTATTTCCCGTTTATACGAGGTAGTTTAAAAAACTCCCCAAAAATTGTTCGTTTTTTATTGTTCACAACTACTTTTTCCTCTAAGGGGGCAATTACTTCCGCATTGATTTTTGGGGGATGATTATTGTCCCAAAAGTAAGCAATTTACCGTTTAGCTAATCTTTTGGAGACTGAGTATAAAGATCTTTTTTTTACTTTATCGATTTCGTGCTTGCAAATTTTTTTTAATGAAAAAAATACCCCCACCTGCTTTAGCGTGCGACAATTTAGGAATGTCTTATACTGGAAAGGTATTTTAGAATAAAAGTTTATCTTTTGTGTGAACAACCTATGATACTGACGATATCTGGGGTTTCCGGCAACAACGTTGCAATAAATTCGTTAGTTTAAAATAATGTTTTGGATTTTGTAGAGTAATTTTGTTTCCTTTATAGTTTTGGTAACCCTTGCGTGGGGTTTACCGGAGGGCGCTACGGTCATTTTCAGGGCGCTTGATTACTTACTTTTATTAATTTGCGGAAAGGGAGTGCCCCGCGTTTTTTGTGGGGGAAGAAAGGGGGTTAAGGTGGAGGAGAAAGGGGAGGAGGAGGAGGAGGAGGGGGGAGGGGGAGGAAGAGGAGGGGGAAGAGGAAAGAGGAAGAGAAAAGGAAAAGGAAGAGGAAAAGGGAGGAGGGGGAGGAGGAGGAGGGGAGGGGAGGAGGAGGAAGAGGAAGAGGAATAGGAATACATAGGAAGAACAGATACCAGGAGACCTATTGGTCTATAACAGCGGTCGGCAACCTGCAGCTCCGGAGCCGCATGCGGTTCTTTCAAGAGACCTGTGCGGCTCCTGCCACCTACTTAAAAATATCCAAATTATCGTAGAAAAAAAGAAGAAAAAAAGAGAAAATACTGGCATAGATAACCGCAGTGCAATAGTGTGTGTGACCTAGGTCCTGGGTCCTGGGTCTCTAGAAAAATGTAAGGATGATTTTTTTTTTTTAATTGACTTTTTCGTAATTTTTCCCTTCATAATTTACACTGCAGCTCCATCAGCATTGCTTTGCTGCCACGTTTTAAGAAACTGGCTCTTCTCAAATTCTGGGTTGCCGACCTCTGCTCTATAACGAGGGTATCTGCTGTACTACAGACTACTAGCTATCAAACTACATGTAGGAAAAATTTGGAAAAGAATACCATGCCCCTAAAGAAGATAGAAACATGGAAGTTTCGTAGTGAAGAATGAGAGGATATGAAGTATGTTAACTAAGGCTACCACTAACACTAGTTAATCCGTTGGGGTTATAAGTATACATCCATTTACTTTACAGTACTACTCGTCCAGGGAAAACATATTAAGTTTTCGCAGCCTTTCTTCATAAGATTAATTTAGCAGGGTTGGAATAAGTTTGGTTGCTCTTCTTTTAACTGATTCTAATTTAGCTTGATCTTTTACGAAACAAGGCAACCAGAATTGAACACCATATTCTAAGTGCAGCCTAATCAAAGACGTGTATACTATAGTCGTGTCATTACTTTAGGAGTTTTATGTTCTAAATTGCGTTTAATGAAGACCAACATCATTTTCGTTTTTTTACTAGCAGCTAAGCAATGCGTACTGGTTTTAAGATCATTACTAAGGATGACACCTATTTCCTGTTCCTGCTGTACTTCAGTTAACGACTTATTTTGCATATGATAGTTATATTTGAGGTTATCGTTACCTATATGCATTACTTTACACATATCGAAATTATATTTTGATAGCCACTTATCGCGCCAATCCGATGTTTGTTTAGATCACGTTGTATGAGTTCACAGTTTTCTCTAGTAATATATGCTTTACCGCCTAATTTGGTGTCATCAGCAAATTTTGATATTTAAGATACAAGTCCGCAATTCAGATCATTGATATATATCAGAAAAAGAGTTGGACCCAAGACCGAGCCCTTAGACAC
>JACEEZ010012396.1:247500-252500 GCA_016584305.1 Chionoecetes opilio | reverse complement strand
CATCTAGTTAATAACATCTCTTAACAAGTTTTCTTCTCATCTTTTCCTCCTATGCTTCATCCAGATGGTTCCACAGCTGTCTCATATACTTCTAAAGCTGAATTCTTCGCTCAAACCTTTGCTGAAAATTCCACTCTGGTTGATGAAAGGCTTGTTCCTCCTTCTCCTCCACCCTCTGACTATATTATGCCTGTTATTAAGATCCTTCGTAATGATGTTTTCTTTGCCCTTTCTGGCCTAGATCCTCGGATGGCTTACGGTCCTGACGGAGTCCCTCCTATTGTTCTCAAAAAATGTGCTTTGTGCTTGCACACTGCCTGGTCAAACTTTTCCGTCTTTGTCTATCTACTTCCACCTTTTCTGTTAGCTGGAAGTTTGCTTACTTCCAACCTGTTCCTAAGAAGGATGACCGTTCTAATCCTTCAAACTACCGTCCTATAGGTTTGACTTCCTGCCTTGCAAATGCTGTTGAATCTATACTTAATAAGAAGATTCTTAAATATCTTTCTACTCACAATCTTCTATCTGATCGTCAGTACGGTTTCCGTAAAGGGCGATCGATCTATTGGCGATCTTTTAATTCTCTTAACTGAATCTTGGTCGTCCTCTTTTAGGGGTTTTGGTGAAACTTTTGTTGTTGCTCTTGACATATCAAAAGCTTTGGATAGAGTCTGGCACAAATCTTTAATATCCAAACTACGCTCATTCGGTTTTTATCGTTCTCTATGTACCTTCATCTTAAGTTTCCTTTTAAATCGTTCTATTGCAGCTACGGTAGACGGACATTTTTTCTCCTAAGTCTATCAATAGTGGTGTTTCTCAGGGTTCTGTCCTATCACCCATTATCTTTCTAATATTCATTAATGATCTAAATGTATCTCAAAGCCCTGTTCACTCCTACGCTGATGATTCAACCCTGCATTTTTCAACGTCAAACTCAACAGGAACTAAGCGATTCACGGAGATATTCCACTTGGCGCCTAATTTCTGATCTATCTATAATTTATGATTGGGGGTAAGCAAACCGTGTTTTGTTCAACGCCTCAAAAACCCAATTTCTTCACCTATCTATTCGGTAAAGTAGTCGTCATCCCTATCTGGAAAGAGAAAGGGGAAAGTCAAGACTGTACAATTTCCGCGGTATTACACTGCTCAGCGTGCCAGGTAGGGTGCTTGCCTGAGGTGCTGACACGGATCCGCAGCCATCTGCTGAAGCGTCAGAGACCTCAGCAAGCTGGGTTAACGCCTGGTAAGTTAACAAAGGACCGTATCCTAGCGCTTCGTGTCCTGGTGGAAAGCCAACGTGAGTTTCAGAAGGGGTTTTTTGCAGCGTATGTTGATTTCAAGAAGGCGTTTGCCTCAGTGCATCGTGAGTCACTCTGGGATATTTTGCGTCTTCGCGGTATTCCTGCTAGGACTATTGGTTTGATGACTGGTCTGTACTCTGGGACTGAGATTGATGTGAAGTGTGGGGGATGTGTTATCCAACTTTTTTCATGTGAATACATGAGTGAGGCAAGGGTGCGTCCTTGCCCCATCACTTTTCAATACTTGTATGGACTGGGTACTGGGCAAAGATGTAGGTAAATCAAAGTGTTTGTGGAGCATCCCTCGGCAACACCAAGATTCCTGATCTTGTTTGTGCCGATGATGCATGTTCATCTTTGCTGAGTCACTGGAGGTCATGGCGATGGCTCTAGAGTTGCTGCACAAGGAGTCTAAGCCTTTGGGACTTGAGGACTCCAGGCTCAAGATCAAGGTCGAGATGTTTGGAGGCTTACTATATAAAACAGTACAGTCTGTCATGCCTCAACATGTCTGTCTCATCTACTTCTAAAGCTAAACTCTTCGCTCAAACCTTTGCTAAAAGTTCCACTCTGGTTGATGAAGGGCTTGTTCCTCCTTCTCCTCCACCCTCTGACTATATTATGCCTGTCATTAAGATCCTTCGGAATGATGTTTTCTTTGCCCTTTCTGGCCTAGATCCTCGGAAGGCTTACGGTCCTGACGGAGTCCCTCCTAGTGTTCTCAAAAACTGTGCTTCTATGCTTGCACCTTGCCTGGTCAAACTTTTCCGTCTTTGTTTATCTACTTCCATCTTTCCTTCTAGCTGGAAGTTTGCTCACATTCAACCTGTTCCTAAGAAGGGTGACCGTTCTAATCCTTCAAACTACCGTCCTATAGCTTTGACTTCTTGCCTTTCTAAAGTTTTTGAATCTATACTTAATTAGAAGATTCTTAAGCATCTATCTGCTCACAATCTTCGATCTGATCGTCAGTACGGTTTCCGTAAAGGGCGATCTACTGGCGATCTTCTAGCTTTCCAAATTGAATCTTGGTCATCCTCCTTCAGGGGTTTCGGTGAAACTTTTGCTGTTGCCCTTGACGTATCAAAAGCTTTTGATAGAGTCTGGCACAAATCTTTAATTTCCAAACTACCCTCATTCGGTTTCTATCCTTCTTTCTGTACCTTCATCTTAAGTTTCCTTTCAAACCGTTCTATTGCAGCTACTGTAGACGGACATTGTTCTTCTCCTAAATCTATCAATAGTGGTGTTCCCCAGGATTCTTTCCTATCACCCACTCTCTTTCATTATTGATTGATTGATTCATTACTGATCTTCTAAGTCTAACTCAAAGCCCTATCCACTCCTACGCAGATGATTCTACCCTGCATTTTTCAACGTCGTTTATTAGACGTCCAACTCAACAGGAACTAAGTGATTCACGGAGAGATGCCACCGAGCGCCTAACTTCTGATCTTTCTATAATTTCAGATTTGGGCAAAGCAAACCTTGTTATGTTCAATGCCCCAAAAACCCAATTTCTTCACCTATCTACTCGACAAAACCTACCAGATAACTATCCCCTCTTCTTCAATGACATTCAACTGTCTCCTTCTACAATGAACATTCTAGGACTATCCTTTACTAAAAATCTGAACTGGAAATCTCACAACTCATCTCTTGCTAAAACAGCTTCTAAGAAGTTACGTGTCCTGTGGCGTCTGCGTCCTTTTTTTCTCCCTCCCAATTGCTTGCTCTCTACAGGGGCCTTATCCACCCATGTATGGAGTATGTCTCACATATTTGGAGAGGATCCACTCATACAGCTCTCCTAAACAGGGTTGAGACAAAAGCTTTTCGTCTCATCAAGTCCTCTCCTCTGACTAACTGTCTTCATCTTTAAATCACCGCCGCAATGTTGCTTCTCTTGCTCTCTTCTACCGTTATTTTCATACTCACTGCTCTTCTGAACTTGCTAACTGCATGCCTCCCCCCCTCCCGCGGCCTCGCTGCACAAGACTTTCTACTCATTCTCATCCCTATTATGTCCATCTTCCTAATGCAAGAATTAAGCAGTATCTTTACTCTTACATCCCTTTCACTGTTAAAATATGTAACTCTCTTCCTGTTTCTATTTTTACACTTTCCTATGACTTAAATCTTTTCAAAAGTAGAGTAACAAGACACCTCCCGAACTAAATTGGCTCACCCCTCTTTTTTATATTATTCTCTTACTGTCTTCTTTATAGGGACTGGCAACTAAGCGGCTTTGTGTTACCCATTTTTGTTGTGCCCTTGGCCAGTTCTTTGTGATGTAAAAAAAAAAAAAAAAAAAAAAAAAAAATGCGTGCGGCGAGGACATTGACATCTCGGAAAGTTTTACATATCTTAGTAGCGCAGTCCATAATGATGGTGGGTCACGTCAAGAAGTCTTACGATGGATCGGTATAGCCCACGGTGTTATAGACTTGCTCAGCATGAGAATTTGGCGTTTTCGGTACCTGTGCAGGAGAATAAATATCCGGATATTCAATTCGCTTGTGATCCTTGTCTTACTCTATGGTTGTGAGACATAGACACTAAATAGCGACTTGAACAGGCGAATCGATGTCCTTGGTAATAAGTGTGTTGGCAGAATCATTGGGTATCGCTGGGATGATTACGTGTCAAATTAGCGATTGCACCGTGAGACTGAATCGAGGCCTTTTACCTGCATAGTCCGTCAGCGCCAACTTCGGCTACATGGGCATGTGGCACACAACTCTGTAACTGATCCTACCCATCGGGTTGTATCTGTAAGAGACAATCCGGCGTGAAGGAAGCCAAGGGGGCGCCCACAAGGGTCGTGGCTGGGGCAAGTTGATTTTTCCTGTCAAGAGTTGTTTGGTATTGTAAAGGAGGCTTTAGGGGACTCGCGCGTGTTGACCCCTTGGAGTAGCGTCGTAGGGTGGGCGAGGCGACGCGCCCCCCGGCGTATGCTCCCAATGATGATTGATCAGGAATCCATTTGTACCACAGCAATCCTAAATTAAAGTAATAATGACGTCACAAAAATCATACATAAGAAGCGAGATGCAGGTGAACCATGGCCTTATGTCAATTGCAGCTGTCACAACAGCAATTCCTATAATACTATGAGTTAAAGTGTACATACTGACAAGTGCTGCAAACATCGCTGCACCGTATCCGAACCTTTTCAATATTCTAAATAAAACAGCACATGGAACACGATCATAAGCCATAACAAAATCAACAATTGTTATATAATATTTACGATTTTTCATTCTTGCCAAGTCAACCAATAACCGAAAGTCAATACATGCTCAATGCAACAGCTTCTCCTTTGGCTGCCCTCCAGTTTTTTGTAGGTACAGACCATGAACTCAACCTTGCACTCTGGGTTGAGTAAAAAAAAATTGCCAAAAAGTACATTACATTGATTCCGCTATAGTTTTTATGAACCTTCCTCTTCCCCTTCTTAGCAATAGTAGACATACGAGCAGGACAGCAGGATGATGGGTAATAACCTGATAAAAAATAATATTTAGCAATGATATAATATTTACAATCCATTGAGCAGCTAGTAACTTAAGATACCGGGACTAAGACCATCACACACACATACACACACACACACACAAATACAAACACACACACACACACACACACACACACACACACACACACACACACACACACACACACACACACACA
>JACEEZ010012396.1:212500-232500 GCA_016584305.1 Chionoecetes opilio | reverse complement strand
GCTGAAATTTCCATTCTTGGGGACTTCAATGTTCACCACCAGCTTTGGCTATCATCTTCTTTCACTGACCAACCTGGTGAACAAGCCTACAACTTTTCTATCCTCCAAGACCTAGAGCAGCTGGTGCAGCACCCTACCCGTATTCCTGACCGCCTTGGAGACACGCCCAACATTCTTGATCTTTTCCTGACTACTAACCCTTCTGCTTACTCTGTGAAACTATTCTCTCCGTTGGGTTCCTCCGATCACAATCTTATTTCTGTAACCTGTCCTATCGCTCCGGTACCGTCTCGGGAGCCACTTAAGCGGAGGTGCTTCTGGCACTTCAACTCAGCTAAGTGGGAAGACCGAAGGCAGTACTACTCTGATTTTCCATGGAATGATTACTGCTTCCATGTCAAAGACCCATCTCTTTATGCAGAGCGCATAACTGAGGTCATAGTCTTTGGCATGGAGGCGTACATTCCACATACTTTCTCTAATCCTAAAGCCCGTCAATCTTGGTTTAACTCTGCTTGTTCTCATGCTGTCCGAGATAGAGAGGTGGCTCACAAACGGTACCGTAAGCATCCATATCCTGAAACTCATGCCCTTTATATTTTTGCCCGCAATCATGCCAAATCTTTACTTCAACTTACCAAAAACGCTTTCATTCATAGAAAATGTCAAAATCTTTCTGAATCAAATTCCTCTCGTGACTTCTGGCATCTAGCTAATAACATCTCTAACAATTTTTCTTCTACATCTTTCCCTCCTATGCTTCACCTAGATGGCTCCACAGCTGTCTCATCTACTTCTAAAGCTGAACTCTTCGCTCAAACCTTTGCTAAAAATTCCACTCTGGCTAATGAAGGGCTTGTTCCTCCTTCTCCTCCACCCTCTGACTATATTATGCCTGTCATTAAGATCCTTCGGAATGATGTTTTCTTTGCTCTTTCTAGCCTACATCCTCGGAAGGCTTACGGTCCTGACGGAGTCCCTCCTATTGTTCTCAAAAACTGTGCTTCTGTGCTTACACCTTGCCTGGTCAAACTTTTCCGTCTTTGTCTATCTACTTCCACCTTTCCTTCTTGCTGGAAGTTTGCTCACATCCAACCTGTTCCTAAGAAGGGTGACCGTTCTAATCCTTCAAACTACCGTCCTATAGCTTTGACTTCCTGCCTTTCTAAAGTTTTTGAATCTATACTTAATAAAAAGATTCTTAAGCATCTATCTGCTCACAATCTTCTATCTGATCGTCAGTACGGTTTCCGTAAAGGGCGATCTACTGGCGATATTCTAGCTTTCCTAACTGAATCTTGGTCATCCTCTTTTAGGGGTTTCGGTGAAACTTTTGCTGTTGCCCTTGACATATCAAAAGCTTTTGATAGAGTCTGGCACAAATCTTTAATTTCCAAACTACCCTCATTCGGTTTCTATCCTTCTCTCTGTACCTTCATTTTAAGTTTCCTTTCAAACCGTTCTATTGCAGCTACTGAAGACGGACATTGTTCTTCTCCTAAATCTATCAATAGTGGTGTTCCCCAGGGTTCTGTCCTATCACCCACTCTCTTTCTATTATTTATTAATGATCTTCTAAGTCTAACTCAAAGCCCTATCGACTCCTACGCTGATGATTTTACCCTGCATTTTTCAACGTCGTTTATTAGACGTCCAACTCAACAGGAACTAAGTGATTCACGGAGAGATGCCACCGAGCGCCTAACTTCTGATCTAGCTATAATTTCTGATTGTGGCAAAGCAAACTTTGTTTTGTTCAATGCCTCAAAAACCCAATTTCTTCACCTATCTACTCGACAAAACCTGCCAGATAACTATCCCCTCTTCTTCAATGACACTCAACTGTCTCCTTCTTCTACAATGAACATTCTAGGACTATCCTTTACTAAAAATCTGAACTGGAAATCTCACATCTCATCTCTTGCTAAAACAGCTTCTAAGAAGTTAGGTGTCATGTGGCGTCTGCGTCCTTTTTTTTCTCCCTCCCAATTGCTTGCTCTCTACAGGGGCCTTATCCGCCCATGTATGGAGTATGTCTCACATGTTTGGGGAGGATCCACTCATACAGCTCTCCTAAACAGGGTTGAGTCAAAAGCTTTTCGTCTCATCAACTCCTCTCCTCTGACTGACTGTCTTCAATCCTTAAATCACCGCCGCAATGTTGCTTCTCTTGCTCTCTTCTACCGTTATTTTCATGCTCACTGTTCTTCTGAACTTGCTAACTGCATGCCTCCCCCACTCCCGCGGCCTCGCTGCACAAGACTTTCTACTCATTCTCATCCCTCTTCTGTCCATCTTCCTAATGCAAGAGTTAATCAGTATCTTTACTCTTTCATCCCTTTCACTGGTAAACTCTGGAACTCTCTCCCTGTTTCTATTTTTCCACTTTCCTATGACTTAAGTCTTTTCAAAAGAAGAGTAACAAGACACTTCCCGAACTAAATTGGCCTACCCCTCTTTTTTTATTTTATTATCTTACTGTCTTCTTTATAGGGACTGGCAACTAAGCGGGCTTTGTGTTACCCATTTTTGTTGTGCCCTAGGCCAGTTCCTTGTGATATGAAAAAAAGAAAGAAAAAAACAGTACATGCTCATCGGCATCATGACGACACAACTTTTATTCATATGGTTATTACTCATGGATTAGTTATATACGTAAATGGGACACGTTCGTTTGTAATAACTGAGTTCTTGAATAGCCAGATTTTACTGATGACAACGCCACGTTGGAGCCACGATGCGTAAAGTTTCTCAATCACAAACTGGATCGATTGTGCTCGATTGGTTTGTTTATTTAGCTTAATCTGGTTTCTACACGTTCCGTCTTTTGCGCTATAATCATGGGTAATTTCGTCGTCACTATACGAGTCCTATATGTGTAACTTGAAATCTGCCTGTCTTTCTGTCTGTCTTGTCCCATAAATCCTCCGAGCAGCACACCCCTGCTACGCCTTGGTAATCCAGAGGGACGAGGGTGGTGTAAAAATGGTTAAAGAGTTGCCTTGCCTATATATGGTGGGGAAGGCGTGTATGCAGAGAAGAGAAATGATATGATGGCATGATAGACATGGTAGACATGATGCCTATATGTGAGCGTGGCCGTATCAGTGAGCATACTCTGTTTTCACTAACCTTATATGCTTGGAAATGTAACACCTTATCCATGCAATGCCTTGAATCACCATCACCGCTCGCCCCCCACCACCACCACCACCACTGCCCTCATGTTCCTTTTCTTTCCCACACACCTCCCCTCTTCTCTTTCCATCCCGCCCCTCCCTCTCTACTATGATTAGTGGTGGTGGTATAGAGGTAAACCGTCATAAATTTGGATAATCTAACGTAAGGTATCGTCCGATTTAGTGTGACAGTACATTAGGTGAAAAGTCATTATATAGGATGGTGGGTGAATTGTCTCATTCACACCCTCCATCACCGACCCACCCACCAACTTACCACCTCAACCATCACACACGACTCTCATCCTCTGCTTCTTTTTGTATCCTCCTTAATCTTGTCTTATTTTCTTTTACTAACTCCTTCATCCTTTCTCCTTTCCTCCTCCTCTTCTTCCATCTTTTCCCCACCTCATCTCTTACATAGCTACATCGTCTCCTCTTCGCTTTTTTTTCCTATTTGCTTAAAAAAAAATCTTTCCGTTTCTCTCGTATTTCATAATCTGTGCTAATAGGAAGAGGGAAAGATAGGGCAGGCAAAATGTGTGTCCGATGTTACCAGGGAATTGCAGCCGACAACCGGATTACGCGAGTGGGATGCACTGATTGAAATCGACACAAGGCAATGAAAAACCAGTAAAAAAGTACACCTAAACAATTACCTGAAACACACGAGATGCAGGAAGAAATTTAATAATAAATTAGCGAGAAGGAAACTTTGAATATATCGCAAAAGGATTAAGGGCGTAAAAATAGCAGGTGAGGAACGTTACCTGAAAGGGGTAATGATAAGGTGAGTGTAAATATAATCAGGAGGGAATATACATTATAGAGGGAAAAGTAATTGCTGCGACTGTTTACCTCCTTCTTCCTTGTCACAGCTGCGTAAGGATGGAACTCGAGTATGTAGCTATAATGCTTGTTTCTCGTCTTGTGGGACGTGCAGGCAGCTTAGGTCCATGGTATACCTTGTTTGTGCCCTTTGCTCTATATTCTTCTTTTACCATGTCTCATATTATTTCTTTCCTTCAACTTTTCCTCCTTCTTCTTTTCCTTTTTTCTTACTTTTCCGTTCCGTTCCTCCTTTTCTACTCCTCTCCTCGCAGGGTAATACGTAGATCACCATTACTTTTGTATTTAGAACATGAATGAAAGGTGTTTCTACTCCATGACGCTCCCCCTCTGTGCTCTGTTCTTTCACCTGTGTTTTGGGGGTTTAAAAGTGGACATTGGAGGGACATGTTTGCACATACACACACAAAAAAAACACAAAAAAAAACACGCAAATACACACACACACAAACTTCCCCTTCTACTATAAACTCACCAACTTTCCTTTCCTCTTTCTCCTCTTCCTGCCTCACAAATCTCCCTCCTCCTTCCCTCCTACCGTTTATGCCATATGCCACAAAGTGTTCATAAACATAACACAACGAACAACGTCTTTAGGTTCCTGGAAACCAGGTGTGTGTGTGTGTGTGTGTGTGTGTGTGTGTGTGTGTATGTGTTTGTGTGTGTGTGTTTGTGTTTGTGCGTGTGTGTGTCGGCATGTGCGTGTGTGTACTCACCTACTTGTATTCTTACATGACCCGTCTCCATATCTACATTTTATAATTCATCCTTAGTGCTTAGTGTTGGCCAAAACCATCACCTCGGGAGGCGGGTTACAAACCCCCGGCTAACACCCGGGACTCATCCACTGCTGGGTGGACAGGGGCTTGTGTTTTTAAGGAAACCGCCCATCTTTCTTCGCTCCGCCCGGGGATCGAACCCAGTACTTCTCGACTGTGAACCGAAAGTGTTAACCACTACACTACGGAGTACCTTAAAAGTGTGAGTGAGTGTTTGTGTGTTTGTGTGTGTAATTCACCCATGGTCTTGTTCACGCCAGTTGGACTTGCGATCGATAGTTTTATCCACCCGGACCGAGGTATTAGTGAGCGAACTCTGTGTGTGCGTGCGTTCGTGCGTGCGTGAGTGCGTGCGCGGTTGTGTGTGTGTGTGTGTGTATGTGTATGTGTGTGTATGTGTGTGTGTGCGTTTGTGTGTGTGTGTGTGTGTGTGTGTGTGTGTGTGTGTGTGTCGGTATGTGCGTCCCGAGAGGCTTCCACTCTCCGCTTCAATTTGAATTTTTTTTTTTTTAAGCTTTTCCTCTATGGGTGAAGACCCTCCCCCTTACGCAGTTTTATGGGGAATATAGGATGTTTATATTTAATTTCCCATTGGGATTTGTTTTTATTTTAACATATATATATAAATCTGTCACTGTTCTTGTTTTATTTTTATTGACGTTATCATTATAACTATAATCATCAATTTTAGTCCTAGTATAAATAGTAGTAGACGTGGTAGTAGTAATAGTAGTAGTAGTAGTAGTAAGAGTAGTTGAAATAGTTTATGCTGTGGTACGAATATAAGCATACCTGTGTATAAGAAATGGTAAGGAAGGAGAAGGAGGAAGAAGATAAGTGGGATGGAATTGTAGAAGCTAAGGATTCTTAAACTATTGTTGTACGTAAAATAAAATGTCAAATATCTATATATAGTGAACTGCCACAGCAAAACATCACCACCACCATTATCATTATGTAGAAAACAGCAGCAGCGGCAGCAGCATGACCCCTCGCTACTGCACTATGTATAACGTCGACCTTATACATACATCAGATTGGACAGTTATTAATTATTTGCCGCGCGGCTGACCATGATGCGGGGCTTGATGGTGTACACGGCGATGCTGGTAGTGGTGGTGGTGGGCGTGGTGGTGGTAGTGATAGTGGTGGTGGTCGTGGTGGTAATGGTGGATAATATGCAAACTTCTGCTGTTGTCGATTAATATGGTATCCGTGAAGGTATAAATAGTTTTTGATATAACTAAAAATAAACTCACACACAAAAACTCACAAACATACTCATACACACACGCATATACATCCCAGCCACGCACATTACTTCTTTTAAGTACACGCATTATCATGAGTTTTGACCCAACATATAATTTTTATTATAATCATTATCACTGTTATTATTATTTTCATTATCATCATCAATATTGTAGTTATTATATTTATTATTATCATCATTGTTCTTATCATTATTGTTATTATCAGGATTGAAACTATCATCATTATCATTATTATCTCAATAGTAGAACATTTTCATTAGTAATATTAAAAGTACGCGAGGAAAGAAAGAGAGAGAGAGAGAGAGAGAGAGAGAGAGAGAGAGAGAGAGAGAGAGAGAGAGAGAGAGAGAGAGAGAGAGAGAGAGAGAGAGAGAGAGAGAGAGAGAGAGAGAGAGAGAGAGAGAGAGAGAGAGAGAGAGAGAATTTTTTTTTTTTATCAATTTATTACGCTCAAAGAGCGACAGGCCGAGTACATGAAATATTGCCTAACATGTATAATTAATTCGTGACACACAGGGCACACCGTCATACATACAGAGATGCTGTACATCAAATCATCAGTGGAATTGTGTCTCGCAGGGCACGCTGTTGTATGGCAAGGTAAATATTAGCACCCACCAAAGTGTGGGTGACGTACTAATACGACATCCAAATTACTATCCGTCAGGAGAAAGTCGCACACAGCTAGTAAGGGCTGTCCCTGAGGCAGCATGTCCCTGACTGAGGGACACTCGAGGCAGTAGTGCTGAAGACTGTTGGCACTGGGGCGATCACACAGCTTGCAGGAGGAGAAGTGAGGAATGTCCCTCGCCTCAGAGACCTGCCACACAGGTCGGTATCCCAGCCGAAGTCGGGCAGACACAATGTGGTGTCTGCGAGCCATGAGTCCGCGTCGGCGATACTTGGGAGGGGTTAGACGGAAGTGGTCGTAATGCTGTATAGACACGCTTTGAGCCCGCTCAGCGTTCGTGCGGTGGAGTGTGGGGAGAAAAGCGGCCGAGTGTATCAACTGTTTGAAGCATAGGAGGGAGGGTGTAGCACCATCAGGCAGAGGCAGGCCGCAGGCAGTTTTGGCGAGGAGATCCACTTTGTCGTTGGCTGCTATTCCAACATGGGAAGGAATCCACAAAAACCGTATAGTGAGAGAATTGTCACGAGCTGCGACTAACTGAAGCAAGATCTGATGAACCAGGCAACGGTGTGTGGGTTGTGGAGATGAGATGGCCTGAAGGGCAAACTGAGAGTCACACATGACCACACCATTCAGACGCCTTTGACAGAGGAGACTGACAGCCAGCAAGAGTCCCTGTAACTCGCAGTAGGTAGAGCTGGACAAGTTGGGTAGTCTGCGGCCAACCCAGCCTCCCTCCGGTGGCGCCACGTCGAGTGAGTAGACAGCGCACCCCGCGCTCCCATCTGACTGCAGGGAACCGTCGACGTAGAGATGGGGAGCGGCAGGGACGGAGGAGGACACTGCGGCAATGTGCTCCAGAGCCAGTTGCTTCTGGAGGAGTGGTGGGGCTGCCTTGGAAGTGGGAGTGAAGGAGACTTGAGGCCGAGGAATCCTCCATGGAGGAGGACCATGATCCACTTCAGCCACGGGAACATTAAGATCAAGTCGCAGCAGGGTGGAGCAGACTGTGTTGACGAGGGTGCGGACGCCGGGACGAAGTAGAGGTCGGGGTGCGGCAGGGTCAAGCGAGGTTCCCAGGACACGTGAATAATGTGGAGTAAGATGGGGAGAGTGGAAGCACTTGACGCTGAAGGAGGAGACATTGGCGTGAATTCTCTCAACAATAGGGGGGAGATCGAGCTCAGCCAACATGTTGACTATTCTGGTGCAGGCAGGACACCCAAGAATGTACCTCATCACTCTGTTCTGAAATTTTTCTACAGGATCTAAAGAGGTCTTAGAGAGCTGACAGAGGGCAGGGGAGAAGTAGTCTATAACTGACCGTATGAAGGCAATGTAGAGGGTTCTAGCCACAGGAATAGAGACTCTGGCAGCATTGCTTGTGAACCATTTGAAAGGGATGAAGCGCTGCTGTAGCCGGTGTAGGAGATCTCCAACGATGGGATGAACGCGCTGCCGCGCAGGTATGGCTGGGGTGATCCGCACAGGCGCTCCCAGGTACAAGTACTGCGTGCACAGCGGGATAACAATATTTCCAGCAGTGAAAACCGGAAGTGTTCTGGGGTTTCCGGGGGAAATATTTCTCTTTTCTCAGGGGAGAGAATGAGGCCACAAGCGGAAGACGACTCGTAGAATGACAGAAGGAAGAGGCGAAGATATGCAGGAGAGTTGGAATGAACACATATATCATCAGCGTAGCAGGTAACAGTCGTCCCAGGAATGTCGGGAAGAAGAGTGAGTAAGCGGTGCACGAGGACATTAAAAAGGAACGGACTTAAAACACCACCTTGCGGAGTACCAAGCTCGAATTCCTTGGAGGAGCTCCACGCCCCCTTGAAAAGCACATGCGAGGTTCTGTTACGGAGGTAACCACGGATCCACCTCAGGAGACTCCCTTTGACACCAAATTCCACCAGCTGATCGAGGATAACCTCTCTGTTGGCAACATCAAAAGCACTCTTGAGGTCAAGAAAAGCTACCACAGTGGTGGGGGAGAGGCGGGTATACAGATCCATCAGACAATGGTGCGTACTTCTCTGTGGCAGGAAACCATACAGTCTGGGAGATAACTTGTCCTCCAGCCGAAACATGAGACGGGTGAGGAAGATACGCTCGAGCACCTTACAGAAGCAGGAAGTGAGTGAAATTGGTCTGAACTTATCAGTGCCAGGTTTAGGGATCGGCACAATCGTGCTGGAGGTCCAGGCATAAGGCACGTGTCCCAAGCGGAAGCAAAGATTGTAAAGCTGCAGCAAGGGATTGTCAGGGACCTTCAGGAGTAGAGTAAGCAAAGGACCGGGTAAGTAAGACCATCATCCCCGGGGGCTGATGCCTTACACCTGGTGAGAGCACGTCGCAGTTCATTCTCAGTGATCAGCATGTCGTCATCCTCATCCGTCCGCAATAACGCAGCCATCAAACGTAGAGTGCGAACATTTATGTGGGAAGAGAGAGCCTCTTGAATATGGGCGGGAAGGTTGCGTGTTTGTACTTGTTCAGACCAGGTACGAATCAAATCCTGTGCGTACTCAGCTGGGCTGTGGTGGAGAGCGCTGGGGGGTTTCCTCTTGATAACCCTGTTTATCAGGTGCCACATGGATCCGACGCTTGTTTGGTGATTTATGCTGTCGGCGTACTTCCTCCAAGAGTCAGTATACACGCACTGCTGAAGGGCGATAAGATCGTCTCTGGACGCCTGGTACTGGTGTAGACGAGCAGGTGTTGGTTGCCTCTGGAAAGCGAGACCATCTTCCATCGCCTTCTGTTCCGCATGAAGGATGCGTTGATCTAGCGTCCAGGCATGGGCTTCAGGGCGTCTTTTAATGTGCGGTCTGGTGACACAGCGGGCGTGGAAGTCACGTGTCGAGTCAACTAGGGAGGAATACAATTTGTCAGGTGACGTCTGGGGCAGAGTAAACATTCCTGGGGCAGAGTAAACATTACATAATCGAAGCCTCCCATCACCCACAGTGATCTCAAAGAGCTGAAAGGTCATGTCATCATCAGCAGAGCGGCGCAAAAATTGATGGGG
Source organism: Chionoecetes opilio (assembly GCA_016584305.1). Lineage (NCBI taxonomy): Eukaryota > Metazoa > Arthropoda > Malacostraca > Decapoda > Majidae > Chionoecetes > Chionoecetes opilio. The sequence goes on along the minus strand of JACEEZ010012396.1, from coordinate 222,754 downwards.
TACGGAAGAATGGATGTAACTGACAAGACCATTTCTGACGTGATGGACATACGAGACGTAGCCAGGGAGCGAGGCAGCCTCTACCCCAGGTACAGGGCAACCAACAAAAGCTTCTTGAATGAATATAACATGTGGGTGGTGGCGACCTTCATAGCTCTTGAGTGAAGTAAGCTTTGGAAAATTTCTGATTCCACAGGCATTCCAAGAGATAACGTGAAGCGGCATCCGGCTAGCGAAATTTGGGTTTAGGTTTCCGGGAAGCAGGCGGGGACGAAGACGTTGAGGGAGCACCACTTTGAGGTGAGCGATGTAATGGCTCCTCGAGCAGTTTATCACCGAACCTTTCGGCGTGAGCATCCAGTTTCTCTGTGATGGTGGTGACAAAAGCGAGGATGGCCTGATGAGACTCAACACGAGTAGCAAGGGTGCGCTCGGTGGTGGCGTTCTGAGTGGCTATACTGGCGACGCTTGCCTCAAGCGCATCAAAACGTGCTGCGGACGCAGTGCACCGTGAAGTCAGAGAGGCAACGGCCTCACGAAGGGCAAGGATTTGTGCAGAATCAGGAGGGGGAGAAGCTGGAGATGATGTGGTGGCGCCCGGTCGCGGCCGGGGTGGTGGTGGAGCGTGAGGCGACGCGTAGGCAGGGAAGGAGGGGGCAGGGCGTGCACGTTTGGCACAGCCATGCCATACGTTGACTCCGGGTTCATGACAACGGGGGCATGTCCACTTTGAGGTGTCTGGTGCGGGTGATGGAAGAGGGTCCGAGGTATAAGTGGTAGCAGTAGGGGTGGGCAGGGAAGGGGTGCGATATGGGCAAGTCCGGGAGGCGTGGTTAGCAGCGCACCACCCACACCGGTCCGAAACAGCAGAACAATACCGTGATATATGCCCGATATCCCAGCATTTGAAGCACCAATGCTGCTCGTCCTTCATCCGTCGTAGCTCACATGATGGGAGGCAAGGGAGGAAACTGAAGTCGACATATGGTGGAGGCGGGTCAGGGAGGCTCCATGTGACAACGAGCCGATTGATGGGTGTCCCATTTTGTTTGAAGCGACGAACAGTGTAGACGCTAGGTAGCTCCCTGGCCAAAGAAGGGTCAACGCCGACAGGGTAGCGGGTGATGAGGTATGTATGGAACTTCCTGGGCCTCTCGACCGAGTCCTGAACATCCAGGGACAAGGATAAGAACTCACCATTCCTGACACTGTCTACGATATCTGTACGTCGTCGTGAATTCTAGACGAAACGGGAGGAAACAGCAGACATCTTAACCTCAGCCAGCCAACTCCCGATCGAGGCGAAACGTCTTGGTGACGTCAGAAAGCCACCGAAGCTTCATATCCACAGTCGGGTTCTCTCTGAAAAGGAGCTTGACATATTCAGTCCTCGGGGCAAAAGCTGGAGGGACATGCGCAGGCTGGGAAGGTGCCCTCTGGGGATCGAGGCGGGGGCGGGAGTAGTCAGGAACCGTGGGTTGGAAAGAAGTATCGTTGCACCTGGATGTTTTTGCAGCGAGAGACGAAGGTTCACCGCCAGAGTCCGAAGCATCGTCAATGGGGCGTTTGGTGGAGGCCTGGGTGACAGGGGAGGGGGCAACCTCAAGGGGTTGCCCGGGAGTGGCCGCGGCTGCAGCAGAGGTGGACCCCTGGCGTGTGTGGAGGGCCAGAGGGGGCCAGTTTTCTTCCGACATGGCGTCATCATCGGCGAGAGCCAGACCAGCCTCAACATCAGCGAGGGAGCCAGGTCCGGAGTAAGCCATATCGCCTCAGCGAGTCAGCAATATGGGTGTGCTCAGAGCGTTGGCAACCCGCACCAGCGGGGGCAGAGTGACGTAGTCATGACGAAGCCAAAACGTCACACTCCTCGCACTGCGCATGCGCAGACGCGAAAACCTCGAACAGGAGGGGATTGGCCAGGAGTATGGAATTCTTATGGCAAAATATCAGCAAAGTCCAAAACCCTCAAACACTTCGATGGCACTAAACTGACGACTGGGTCTTACTGTCGATCTCAGCCAAGGCAGAAGGGTAGCAGCTCGCTAGATCCCGCAAAACTTCCCAGAAACGGGAGAGCTCTATCGCGGTCTTGTTGACGTCCAGAGCTAGCAATGGCGTTCGAGAGAGAGAGAGAGAGAGAGAGAGTGCGTAAACATGTACCGTGTTTTTGTGCATATAAGCAGAAAACTCTGCAATTGCCTGTGTATAGTTTTGACTGGATATTCTCTACACTCCCTGCTTTTAGTTCTTAAAGATCATATGGTTATCAGTTTGGCGGAACAATGAAATGAAGCAGTAGGCTGTTAATACTTTTGATTAATTACTTAGTGATAATTATATGGTTGGGCAGGTGGCGAACCACGATGATCTGCGATATTTATTGATGGACAAGATATATTGGCATTGACAGCTTTTAATTACAAGGCCAAAGAGATAATGCTGCTTTCTGTCCTGCTGCGCTCAGGGGAAGAAGGTACAAGAAGAGGAAGAGTTGAGGGGGGAGTAAGAGTAGAATGAAAGAAGCAGTTAGGAACGATAGAGTATAATGGAATAGTCTCAAGCTCCCGTCACACATTCCATAATCGAACCACGGCAGCACCACTAATTTGATTATTGATGCTATCGTGCAATTTGACCGGGATAAACGCCGATCACAATTGCCTTACAACAATGTCACGATGTCTTTGTGTATGTGTCAAGACGGTCGTAAGATGGTCACGATGGAGTCATGATAGCTGTAAGACTAAGTCACGAATGGCAGATTTTGAAAAATAATGGTCATTTTGTCGTCACGATAAAGCCACGATAATGCCATGACGGTGCAATGAACGTATCACGATAGCTTCAAGAGCTATAATAACATGCCCCATTCAGAAGAGGGGGGGTGTTGGGAATGGGGTGCTGGTGATGAAGAAAGGGTTGGTGGGAGTGGTGAGGATGTGGGTAGGGAAATTGGGGTGTGGGTGTTGGTGATGGAGAAGGGTAGTTTTTTTTTATTCATTTTTTCTATTCGTGCCTATAGCGACTGTAGGCAGTGACCTCCAGGACTGGGATGGTAGGCCCTGGAAGTTCACTCGGGGACTGTGATGGTTGGCCCTCGCCCATTGTGGCGCAGGCATAATTTTTATAGTGACACCTGTGATTAGAGGCTCATGCTGCCTCCCCCCTGTGTCCTCCGATGCACTCGCAATCAAAGTTAGAGTAAATGGGTAGCATGTGGGTATTCCTAGGCCACTTGATGGTTGCAGAAAGATCTTAAATGGATATTCGCTCTCATCGGGGATCGAACTCGGGTCACCGAGCACGCCACTCGGAGACGCTAGCTACTCTGCTACCGTCTCCTCGGTATGTTGGGATGAAAGTGAAATAACGGGGGAGGGGGGGAGAAGGGAGTGGTGGTGGTGGAGATGTTGGTGGAGAAACGGGGGTAGGTGCTGTTACTGGAGAAGGGGGTATTGGTGTGTTGGGATGCATGTGGAGAAACTGAGGTGGGTGTTGGTCACGGAGAAGGGGATGGTGATGGTAGTGGGTATATTGGTGGGTGTTGGTGGTGGGAATGTGGATGGGGAAACGAAGGTGGGTCTTGTTAATGGAGGAGGGGTTGATGGTGATGGTGGGGATGTGGGTGGGTGTTGGTGGTGGGGATGTAGGTGGAGAAATGGGTTTGGGTTTTGGTGATGGAGAAAGGGGTGGTGATGTGTGGGATGAAGGTGATGAAACGGGGGTGGGTGTTGATGATGGAGAAGGGGCTGGTGTTGGTGATGAGGATGTGGGTGGGTGTTGGTAATGGAGTAAGGGGTGGTGGTGGTGGTGGTGGGGATGTGGGTGTTGGTGATGGAGAAGGGGATGGTGGTGGTGGTGGGGATGTGGGTTTGGAAACGGGGATGGGTATTGCATGTCTTTTGATAGAGAAAGGGGTTGGTGATGGTGATGGAGTAGGGGGTGAGTGGTGGTGATAGAGAAGGGGTTTGTGGTGGTGATGGCGTATGGGGTGGTGGTGGTGATGGAGTAAGGGGTGGTGGTGGTAGTGGCGATGTGGGTGGGGAATCAAGGGTGGGTGATGGAGATGGGGAAGGGAGTAAGGAGACGGGGATGGGTGTTGGGGATGCAGAAAGGGGGGGGGATAGGGATGAAGGTGGGTGTAACGGTGTTTTATCGTCACGATAGACATACGACAATCACGAAACTGTCACGTAGCTGCCAGAATAACTAAGATAGTTCTTATCGATAGTTTTTATAAGTTCTTAGTTACTTTGGTAGCTGCTACAAAGTTAACGATATCGTCACGTTAGACTTACGATAGCGCTGCGTTGGGTACAAAAATCTGGGAGCTTCCCCGGTGATGGAGTAAGGGGTTGTGGTGTTAGTAACGATGTGGGTGGATAAACAGGGGTGGGTGATGGAGATGGAGAAGAGGATTAGGAGACATGCAAGTATGTGGTTTCCGAGTGAAAACGCTTAGCTGTAGCTCCGAAACTAACGATAGGATTTTCTCGAAAATATCCTCATTGTGATTCCCACACAAAGATACTGATAACTTTCCAGGAAACCTAACTTAATCCAACCGTAACTTAACGTAACCTAACCTGACGTGCTCAAAAACAAAAGTAAGCGCAACATACTTTTCCAGAAACGGGAATATGCGCCAAGGTAAGTCGGCGGCCAGCCCAAACAGCTGTAAATCCCTCCTTTAGGGGTTGATAAATGGGTACCTGGGGAAACCTGGAGAAGGTAAATGTGTTAACCCGTTTGTCACACTAGCCCTGTGTCCCGGGGTAACGAGGTGTCACCCACCACAAGCTCAAAGGCTAATGTGACGGAGATTAGCACCGAGGCTACGCATAGCATAGCGTATGCCCTCCGCTTTATCTTTTTTATAGACATACGACGATCATGATACTGTCACGTAGCTACTACAAAGATAATGATATCGTCACGTTAGACTTACGATAGCCCTGCGATGGGTATAAAAATCAGGGAGCACCCCGAATGCACTAACTTTATGTGGTCTCGGCCAAGTCCGCCACGAGCGTCACGATCAGGCACGATATACCTATATTCAGGACCATGATGATAATATGACTCATTGTATTATTGGTGATATCGTGGTTCGATTATGGAATGTGTGACGGAGGCCTTACTAATTGTGTTATCTTTCTCCATTACTAATTAGGAAGAATGTATCAAGAACACAGTAACGGTTATGCTATTTTGTGACCATACCACCGATACTTTCTTTACTTGTTACTTTGTTTCCTGCATTTTTTCTTCATCCTTCTCCTTTTCCTCCTCCCTTTACCATTTTATTCTCTCATGCACAAGATTCGTCTAGTTTTCATCTTGATTCGCTCAAGTTTACAACTTCCATCGACCTCTCTATTTTGCTTCAACCATGTCATGTTGTACCCTTGAACATCCTAGCCCCCGAGAGTTTCATTTCATCTCGTTAATTAAGTCCTGCTTCTCCAAATGAACTCTTAAAGGACGCTGCATATTTCATAGCGTTGCCATGATGCATAGAGCTACACATAACGCAGAGTTAATTATTTTTCGGCTCCAAGTACGATGTCGAGGAGGTTGTTAGTTTTTATTATTATTTATTATTACTTAAATCCATGAAAAGGCATATAGGGAAATCATAAACTGATATAGACTCAAGCAGAGTCCCCTCAATGAGCAAACATGGATATGAAAAAATGAAACATTAAAATAATAATAAGAAAAAATACAAACAAAACAATGGCTAATGAGTTGATAATAAGGTGTTGAGTTGTGCTTTTAATTCATCAATTCCACAAGAGAAAAACTCATTTGGAAGTACGTTCCACACTTATATTTTATTGGGGATAAACGTGTGGGAGAATTGGTTGGTTGAGCACGAGACTGGTTGAAAAATACTCACATTGGTATGTAAATTACGGCGTGTTCGGTAAATAGGCTGAAATTGAGCCGATAACGCGCCGTGAAGAAGGGTGTTCATTATTATTGATAATCTTAGAAAACAGGGCCAGCGCATCAACCATTCGTCGGTGGTAAAGTTGTATATTGATGTTGGGTAGTAAAAACTTAATATGGTTAAAAAACATTCCAATTAAAGCTTGAGATGAGATGGAGCAGCCGACATCAAATCTGGACCAAGGTACTCAAAAAAGGACAAAATAATAGATAAAAGACTGGTTAAAACAATCTTATCATCATTAAAAATGGCTCTGAACCTCCTCAACATACCAGTCTTTTGGGAGATTAGATACATAGTTTTCCTTATGTGATTCTCAAAAGTCATTTTGGAATCTAATGTTACCAGAATAGTTTTAAAGAGTTACAAAAGCAGATTACTTGGTTGTCAATTGAAATATCAGAATGTGGGGGATCAGCAGTCCTAGAACGACTAAATATGATACCCTTAATCTTGGTAGGATTCAAATTCATACCCCAACTCTGATATCTAGAGGAAATCCGAATAGGATTCGCATTCCATTGAGTGACTACATTATCTACTTAAGACTCATAAAGGATCAGGAATAGTGGAATAAGGAAGTATCATCGGCAAAAAGCCCCCTACACATATTTCATAATCGAACCACGATATCGCCAACAATGTAAAGAGTAGCGCCATCATGGTCCTGATTATGGGTCCATCATGACCGATCGTGAGTCACGCTCGTGAGGCACTCGGCCGAGGCCACGAAAAGTTAGTGCACGTACTAAAAAATCGGGAAGCTCCCCAAGTTTTGTACCTAACGCAGCGCTATCGTAAGTCTAATGTGACGCTATCGTTGTCTATGTAGCAGCTTCGTGACACTATCGTGATCGTCATATGTCTATCGTGACGATAAAAAGCCGTTAAGGCCCTTTCACACATTCAAGACTAGCGTGCCGAGTAGCGCCGAATCCCAACTAGGCGTCTACTCGTGGAGAAAAGGCCCCGACACTGTTTTAACGGTCGTTTCTCGTGTACCCAATCACGAATTATTACGAGTTGGTACGACTTTGTTAATAGCTTGTACGTATAGTTACGAATACTCACGAGTGTCTCCACGAATCAGTATACGAGTCACTACGAATTGGTTGTAATTTCAATTTTTTTGACGAATTGCTACGAGTCGCTACGAGTTGCTATGAGTCGTTTACGAGTTGCTACTACATTGCAAGATTTTTCTACGAGTGTGTACGACCCGTTGGCTTGACCTGACTGTGGACCTTATACAGGACTTATAAAGGGTGTGGCGGTGTTGTGCAGCCACGTGTGTGCCCGCGAAAAGTTCGTTGGTCTAGCGTGACTCCATCATGACCCATATTTCGCTCTATTATGACGCAATCTCCGTATTCTTAGTGTTACCATGACGCCTTCCTAATAAAATCGTGACACATTTGTGTAAATTGTTTAATGACTGTCAACATTATTAGCTCTACCGTAACTCATGCTTGCGTTTATCGTGACGCATTATGCTTTTTATTAGGACTATTGTGATACAATGTAACGTTTTCTCTCGTGACATCTCGTCACGATTGACATACGACGATCACTATAGTGTTACGTAGCTGCTACAAAGATAACGATAGAGTTACGTTTGACCAAAGACGTATACTGTATACTGGACTTGCAACTCAGTTTGGGTTATTTCCAGTAGAGGTAAAAGCCGTGATTCCTGATATTTTCGAACATCACTCCCATTTCCCTTCCTATGGTTTATCAGTATGAATGATATACTGTTATCTTCGTAAATTTTTCTTCTATAATATTATCAAATAAAAGACAGTAAAACACACTAAAGAAATGCCATTATGAAACTGAAGAAATATGCATGAACTTAAAGACTTCACCATTTAATATTTTGCGAGACAACTTTTAACATGGAACATATCAATAGAAGCGGCATTCTATTTGCTTTCCAAAACATTTTTACTTTTTACTTTTTAACTAAATAAATAACATCATCAATCGGGAAAATTACCCTATTGATGATGTTTATATTTATTTAACGCTAATTTATGCATGGTGCTAATTCATTTATCAGAAAACGAAATATCAATGGAAAGCAAATAAAATACTTATATTCTTATATTCTTATAAAATACCGCTTCTATTGATACGCTCCATATTAAAAGTTGTCTCGCAAAATATTAAATGGCGAAGAGTTAAAGTGAATATTAAGTTCATGCATATTTCCTCAGTCTCGCAGTGGCATTTTTTTTGTGTGTTTACTGTTTTTTATTTGATGAAATTATAGAACAAACATTTACAAATATAACGGAAGATAACATCATTTATACTGATAAACCATAGTCTACTGTATTCATGGAGCACTTTCTTACCTTGCCGATCCGATTGATAATGTCATATATTTAGTTAACGCTAATTTATGCATGGTGCTAACTCATTTATCAGAAACACGAAATTTATCAATAGAAAGCGTATGAAATTCCGCTTCTATTGATATGCTCCATGTTATAAGTTGTCTAGGAAAATATTAATGGCGAAGAGTTTAAGTGAGTATTAAGTTCATGCACATTTCTTCAGTCTCAAAATGACATTTCTTTAGTATGTTTTACGGTTTTTTATTTGATAATATTTTTGAACAAACATTTCTGAAGATACAGTATATCATTTATACTGGTAAACCATCTAATATATTATAAGAGTAGCCGTGTGTCTGTCTCTCTGTCTGTCTGTCTGTCTGTCCGTGTCTGTCTGTTTTGGGTAGCCGAAACTGTAAATTCAATTTTGATACGAGTATGCTAAAAAAAAATCGCAAATAAATCGTAGGTGGTAGGCGGCTTGGTCCCATGTCGATTGAATCGTTTTGAAGGGGGGTTTTGGGCTAAAAAACCCTTTTAAAAGTATTAGATTACAGGAAGAAACTGTGTGATAACACCTTGACGCATTTCACTAACTCCGTAGACTCATGAACTTACCGTTTGTGAGTGTGTGTGTGTGTGTGTGTGTGTGTGTACTGTGGTGTGTGTGTGCATGTGTGTGTGCGTGTATTCATCTAGTTGTATTCATCTAGTTGTATTTTACAGGGCCAGAGCAATGCTCGTGTGGCCCCGTCTCCATATCAACATTTTTATCATTCATCCTTAGTGCTTTGTGTTGGCCAAAGCCAGCACCCCGGAGAGCAGGTCACAAACCCCGGCTAACACCCGGTACCCATTCACTGCTGGGTGGACAGGGGCTCGGGTTTTAAGGAAACAACCCATCTGTTTCCGCTCCGCCCGGGAATCAAACCCGGGACTTCTCGGTTGTGAACCGAGCGTGCTAACCACTACACTACGGAGTACCCTACTACACTACGGAGTACCCTAAGTGTGTGTGTGTGTGCATGTGTGTGCATGTGTGCATGTGTGCATGGGTGTGTGCAACTGTGCATGTGTGTGTGCATATGTGTGTGTGTGTGTGTGTGTGTGTGTGTGTGTGCGTGCGTGCGTGCGTGCGTATGCATGTGTGTGTGTGTGTGTGTGTGTATTCATCTAGTTGTATTCATCTAGTTGTATTTTACAGGGCCAGAGCAACGCTCGTATGGCCCCGTCTCCATATCAACATTTTTATCATTCATCCTTAGTGGTTAGTGTAGGCCGAAGCCACCACCCCGGGAGGGGGTGTCATAAACCCCCGGCTGACACCCGGTACTCATTTACTGCTGGGTGGACAGGGGCTGGGGTTTTAAGGAAACAGCCCATATGTTTTCGCTCCGCCCGGGGATCGAACCCGGGACTTCTCGGTTGAGAACCGAGCGTGCTAACCACTACACTACGGAGTACCCTGGAGTGAGTGTGTGTGTGTGTGTGTGTGTGTGTGTGTGTGTGTGTGTGTGTGTGTGTGTGTGTGTGTGTGTGTGTGTGTGTGTGTGTGTGTGTGTGTGTGTGTGTGTGTGTGTGTGTGTGTGTGTGTGTGCGCTTGGGGTCGATATTTTAATATACTCCACGCACAGCCAACTATACGTCAGCCTGTCAAGGGTTGGCTGTGCTGATACCGTCGAAGTGTGGCGCCCCGTGGAATCACACGGAACGTGGTCTACCCCGAGGCACTCTGACCAGTGACCAACGTCAGCTACAACACGATTTGGAGTTTGCACTCACATTGTTGTCTAATATATACTACTAATATAAGCATCAAAACATTGGTCCGAAGGGCCCACAAGCACTTGTAGTCTACTGTATTCATGGAACACTTGTTTACCTTGCCGATCAGCCTTCACTAGTCATGGGCGGGTTGGCGCGGAGCACCAGTAACAAGCCCAGTATACAATAGTC
>JACEEZ010012396.1:195000-210000 GCA_016584305.1 Chionoecetes opilio | reverse complement strand
GTTGGCGTTAACATTTCTACATCCATGATTTCAGGAAAGTTAAAAGGGGCTATCTGGAGAGTCTGTGTTTGGTGGGCCGAAGGCCTACCAATAGCCCTCCGCAGGAGCTAGCCAAAAAGTCCGCCCGGAGGGCGGCTTTTCGGCTAGTATTAACATATTTGTCTGGTAAAAGCTACTGAGGGTGGTTAAATACTGAGGAGAATGAATATGTATTGCTAAGAGAGAGATAGTGAGAGAGCGAAAAAGAGAGAGTGAGAGAGAGAGAGAGAGAGAGAGAGAGAGAGAGAGAGAGAGAGAGAGAGAGAGAGAGAGAGAGAGAGAGAGAGAGAGAGAGAGAGAGAGAGAGGAGAGAGCGAGCGAGAGAAGAGAGAGAGGAGAGAGAGAGAGAGGAGAGAGAGAGAGAGAGAGAGAGAGAGAGAGAGAGAGAGAGAGAGAGAGAGAGAGAGAGAGAGAGAGAGAGAGAGAGAGAGAGAGAGAGAGAGAGAGAGAGAGAGAGAGAGAGAGAGAGAGAGAGAGAGAGAGAGAGAGAGAGAGAGAGAGAGAGAGAGAGAGAGAGAGAGAGAGAGAGAGAGAGAGAGAGAGAGAGAGAGAGAGGAGAGAGAGAGAGAGAGGGAGAGAGAGAGAGAGAGAGAGACTTGTGTGAGGTATTAAATATGTCCACATGAATAGCAAAGTTGCAGATTCACACATTATACATTTACCGCTTTTCCAGCCTAATCATATTTTCCTCCATTTTTTTTAGTCCAATTTATTTTCTTCTTTTATCTTTTTTTCGTCACATTTCATCCATGCGCATCGTTTACTTCACCAATATTACCAATACCAACTTCACCAATATTACTCACCACGGTTTTTCTTATATTTATTTTAACCTTATATATCAATCAATCAATCATTTGGGGGCATACGCCGGGGGGCGCGTCGCCTTGCCCACCCTACGACGCCACTCCCGGGGGTCACCACGCGCGAGTTACCATGCAGGCTCTTTTCCCATACCAAGCAGCTCTCGACAAGAAACATCAACTTGCCCCAGCCACGAGCCTTGTGGGCGCCCCCTTGGCCTCCTCCACGCTGGATTGTCTCTTACAGATACAACCCGATGGGAAGGATCGGTTTCAGGGTAGCGTGCCACATGCCCATATAGTCGGAGTTGGCGCTGACGGACTATGCAGGTAATAGGCCTCGATTCAGTCTCACGGTGCAATCGCTGATTTGACACGTAATCATCCCAGCGATACCCCATGATTCTGCGAAGACACTTATTACCAAAGGCATTGATTCGTCTCTTCAAGTCACTATTTAGTGGCCATGTCTCACAACCATAGAGTAAGATAGGGATCACAAGCTACTTGAAGATCCGGATCTTTGTCCTTCTGCACAGGTACCAACAACGCCAAATACTCCCGCTGAGCGAGTCCATAACACCGTGGGCTATGCCAATCCGCCGTAAGACTTCTTGACGTGACTTGCCGTCATTATGGACTGCGCTACCAAGGTACGTAAAACTTTCCAAGATCTCAATGTCCTCGCCAGACGCATGAACAGACTGTACTGCTTAATTTAGTAAGTCTCCAAACACCTGGACTTTGGTCTTGAGCCAGGAGACCTCAAGTCCCAAAGGCTTTGCCTCCTCGTGCAGCGCCTCGAGAGCCATCACCAGGACCTCCAGCGACTCAGCAAAGATTACTGCATCATCGGCAAAAGCAAGATCAGTGATCTTGGTGTTGCCGACGGATGCTCCACAATCACTTTGATCTACAACCTTGTCCAATACCCAGTCCATACAAGCGTTGAAAAGTGATGGGGCAAGGACGCACCCTTGCCTCACTCCTGTATTCACAGGAAAGAAGCTGGATACACCTGCCCCACACTTCACAGCACTCTCAGCCCCAGAATACAGACCAGTTATCAAACCAATAGTCCTTGCAGGAATCCCTCGAAGTCGCAGAAGATCCCAGAGTGACTCACGATGCACTGAGTCAAACGCCTTCTTGAGATCAACATAGGCTGCAAGCATCCCCTGTCGAAACTCACGTCGGCGTTCCACCAGGACACGAAGCGCTAGGATACGGTCCGTTGTTGATTTACCAGGCGTGAACCCAGACTGCTGAGGTCTCTGATGCTTCACCAGATGACTGCGAATCCGTGTCAGCAATAGATGGGCAAGCACCTTGCCTGGTACGCTAAGCAGTGTAATACCGCGGTAATTGTTGCAGTCTTGACGGTCCCCTTTCCCTTTCCAGATAGGGACGACCAGCCCCCTTTTCCAGTCAGGAGGAATGGTACCTGATTGCCACACGGCAGTCAGGACAGCATGCAACCCGCGGATCATGGCCTCACCCCCAGCTTTGAGGAGCTCCGCACTGATATTACAAACACCAGCTGCCTTTCCACCCCTCAACTTTGCTACAGCCTCTCTGACTTCGTCAAGAGAGGGTGCGGTTTCGAGGATGCCGATCCTCCCGTCAATGGGAGGATCGGCATCCACTGCCAGTAACCCAGTGGTGTGAAGCTGCTCAGTTGGAGGGTCCACCGTGAACAACTGCCCAAAGTACTCAGCCCAACGAGCCACTGCCCATCCATGTCCGACACGAGGCGCCCATCTGCTGTTCGAATAGCACTCGCCCGAGAAGGAGACTTGGAACGGAGCTTCTTCAGGGCTCGGTAGGCGGGTCGGAGGTCATTAGCGTTCAAATGAACCTCGATATTCTCAGCGAGACTCCTGACATACCTCTCCTTGTCTCTCCTCAGGAGGGTTCTATTCCGGCGTGACAGAGCCCTGTGCTGGTCCCGGTTCCCAGCCAGCCTGGCAGCGCGACTCTCCTCGATTTTCTCCAGCGTCTCCGTCGAGACAAAACCACGCCTTGACCTCGGGCGCTCCCCAATACACTCCTTGGCAGCCTGTAGAGTTTCACGTTTGAAGGTATCCCACAGTTCTACAGAGTCCCCGAGAGCACCGAGCACATCAAACTGATTTGAGACTGCCACCGCATACTCATGAGCACATGTCAAGTCCTTCAGTTTCTCAAGATGAAACACAGTATGGTTACCTCTTGAGATTCTTCTGGACTTGACATGAAGCTTAAGTGTAGCAACAACAAGTCTGTGATCTGTTCCAAAGAACTCAGCACTCCGGTAAACCCTGCAGTTCTAGAGGATCCTCCAACGAGTAGTAACGAGGATGTGTCGATCTCCTTAGCTACCCCTCCGGCATTACTATACCATGTCCAGCGGTGCAGCTCTGGCCTCTGATACCAAGAACCTGCAATTCTCAACCTTCTGGATCTTGTAAAGTTCAGAAGTAGAGAACTGTTGGTGTTTCTGGTACCGCAGCCATGGGGACCAACACATAACTCGTAGCCATCTCTTACAGTGCCAGTAGTAGCATTGAAGTCACCCAATACAATGAGTGTGTCCCGAGGAGGACACTGGTCTAAAACAGAGTCGCGTTTGGCGTAGAACATCTCCTTCTCTTCAGTTTTACGCATCTCGGTAGGAGCGTACACTGCAACAAGAGACATGAAACCCAGAGTGTGTTTCATCCTCACCCGCATTATACGCTCATCAACCGGAGTAACCTCAACAACTGACGGCTGCAGTTTGCTGGAGATGCCTATAGCTACTCCCCGTACACGGTGCGGTGACCATTGCTCATGCCGGACCAGTAGTAGGTGTAACCCCCACTGCTAGTCTCGCCACTGCCAGGCCTCCTCGTCTCAGAGAGATACAGACAGACTATATATACCTTATATATAGTCTGTTTTAATTATCCTCATGACAAAATACACCCTTTAATCATTCGTAAACATTTTCTCCTCCTTCCATCCAACTTGCCACTTTCTACGTTCTCCTTTTTCCTCTTTGCGGAGTGCCGCACCCTTCAAAATGTCAGCCCTGGAGAGAGGGCAGCCAGGAGAGGACTCAGCTCCATACACAAGGATTGGTGCCAGATAGTATATTTCGTGGTGGAGGAAGGAATTGCGGGTTAGCCTCAATCCTCGAGTTAGCTAGGTGCGTAAGGAGATTAATGCATGTTTAAGGGAAAAAAGTAGTTAGTTCTAGAGAAAAGAAAGCATGCAGGAAAGTATTCATGGAAAGGTATTGAATTAGTTTTAGAGAATAATCATAATGCAGAAAAGTATAAATGGAAATGTATTGAGTGCGTAAGGTGACGCCAGGAAGCGATGTGCAACAGCTTCATGCGTGAGGCGTGGCCTCACAGGCGAACGTTTTAACGGTGATATTTAACAACTCTTTCCACCCGTCATCCTGACAACACACGTCTTCTCGCCTAGGCTTCCCAGTACTTTATTTCCGCTCCCCAAGTCCCATGTCTGGCTCATCGGGGCCAAATATTATTGTCCGCTCAAGTTATATTCAACAAGGGCTGCATTCGGATAACAAAATTAAGTTACGAGCCTTAAAGAGAAGCGAGTTTCAGTGTGATTGCGTGTAACTCACGCACACGTAACTCACGTACACGTGTCCTCGTGTGTAACCGCCACCACGTGGTACTTCTCCAAAGGGGTTTGAGGAGCATTTCTTTACAGCACATATTGAAAGGCGAGTTTGTGGGACACGTGCCGTGTAGTGTGGCCAGGCTGAGGAATTAAGGACTAGACGCGGGACATGACCACGTGTCCTTCGTGTCATCTCATCAACGACAAGGGTATGAGCGACACTAATCCCCTATATTTATCGGTGGTGTAGTTTTTGACGCGTGCAAATATTTTGATTTGGTTAGAAATTTGAGTGCCTGGTTTTGAGTGAGTGCTTTCATTTGGCTTGCTGCGTGTATCGTTGCTTATCTTAATAAACGTGAGATAAAATCGTCGGTGTGTGCATTTATCCTTCTTTTCCCTTGTACGTATGCCCACACTCGCGCTCTATAAATCTTGTTGGTAAGTCGGACGTGTAAGTGCAGTGAGGCAGATTTATTTTCACTGATATTACAGTATTTATAGATTTTTGTTGTTGTTTGTGAGACGATGATTAACCCTCATCCACACATCCCGTCGCCTACAGTAATATCTACTTCAACAATTATACCCTCGTTAAAGGCCAAAGGGTCTCTTGGTATATCCAACCAAGGTATAGCCCTCTTGGCTCATCCTATGTATTCCTATGTATTCCTCCTCCTCCTCCTCCTCTCCTTCTCGTACATTAGATTTTTGAGCAATTGAGAATTTCTTGAGGACACAGTATGTAAAGAAATAGATAAACATAGTAAAGTTAACAAATTTTCTTGGCCACACTGCATTGCACCGCAAGTTTAAAATAAGTGAGGTGTCAGATTTGTAAACCTCTTTCAATATTTTTTTTAACAAATAAACTCCGGTAAAGTTCCTTGCGACTGGAAATTTTCGAATGTTACTCCAATACAATTTTTTTTTTTTTTTACACAATCGAGCAACTAATATCACCGTCATATCTGTCATCACAGTCATTAAATTAATGGAAACTAAAATACAAAAATAGTTGGTAAAATCCTTAAAAGAACTCCCAGCACAGGTTTCATAATAAACAGTCCTGCCTAATACATTTACTAAACCTTTTCAATAATGTATACATACGTTTAACGAGACAAAAGCAGTAGATGTGATTTATATTCTTTCAAAAAGTGTTTGACAATGTCCTTCATAAGCGTTTATTTGAGAAATTAAAGTCGCACGGCATAACAGGAACTATTTTCAAGTGTCTTGGCTTTCTGAGAGGACAAGCATGACTCATAATAAACTCAAGATCATTGATACATGATTTTGGTCACATGAAGCGAAGCACTTTTTCTGAATTTAGTTGTTAATATTTTGAACTACCTTTTAGCACTCATCTTTTATAAAGTAGTTAGTTTAGTAGTAGTTTATATTAACATGGTTGAGGCGTTCAAGAAGATACTGTATAAATACTTAACATCAACTGCATAACTCGACTACTTTGGTCTGAAGTAAATTTGCTGCAGTTTTTTTTTTTTTTTTGTTGCTTAAGCCTAGAAAATGTCTCTCCTTCAGCCTTTCCTAATAAAATTCCATGCTGGTTTTTCAGTAATGCATGATGTTTTTTTCCATTTTTTCCTCGGCCGGAGGAAGTGGAGTGTGGGGAGAAGCCTTCAATTTTGCTATTTTCATATTTTTAACACGTAGAAACTATAGTGGTCACAAAGGCAACCTCATTTAGCCCAATAGGGCTGTTGATGTTTGTTCTTCCTTTGTATTATTTGTATTCCGTCTCCTTTTCCTCCTCCTCTTTTGAATCCATCTCTGCGAGATTCATCCTATGAAGAGAGGTTGCAAAAACTTTAAATGTTTTCCTTAATTAGAGAAAAATGGATATGTTTAAGCTTAAGTTTTCATTAATCAAAGAATCGTATATAGCATGGATAATTGATAGACACTTTTTAGAACCTTAAAGTATTCGATATTATCAATCAAGAGAACCTATACGAGCTTTCTTCTCAAGTGAAAGAAAAAAAAAAAACGGTTCCAAACTGAATGGACAGCATTTTATCACATATCTCCGGAATAATTATTTCAATGTCAGAGTAATGAACCGGTGGAACAAACTTCCATATGATGTTGTCAAAGCCGGCACAATAACTACATTTATAAATAGACTAGACGGGTACTTCAAAGTAAATCGGTTTTGATATTGCCCAGCGAGTTATCTTATAGGCCCAGATCAATTATAGTCAAGCAGCTCAGTGCCTCATTTCAAGCAGCTGGAGATATGTCGGATAAAAGCACAATATTTTTTATCTTGTACTCCATAGGGTCCTACCTTTGATTATGAGACCAGCGCCAAACAATTTGAGCACTCTGCTGCCTGTATGAGCAATCTTTATAATTCTGTGATATTTTCACCGACGTATAAAAATCAGGAAAATAATGGTAGTTGTTTTACATGTTCCTGCATGCACCATAACCAACACATTTATTAATTTTATGTATTTTCTTATTATTTCATAATTGCAGGCGGATAGCTAGACCAAGAAGAGTGCTGCATAATTAAATTATTAGTACATAGCATCAAAGGTGACATTCAAGCGCGCCCATTGCAATGTTACATGAATGGTTCAGTTTTTAATGTTTCATTGTTTGCAGGTTTCAAGACAAGTGCAACTGATATGACGATGGGTTGGTCATTGTGTGTAGTGTGTCAACACACAACCGTTGAACCCCTCCGCTGTCCTTTGAATGCACATGTAGCAGGCGAGTCAGCACCAGCTGCCTATGCATCCTTCATGAAAATAATGTAGCATATTTTAGAGAACTGAGCTGTCTGCCAGTACCACTGGTATTTGATGCTGCCATTTACGTGAATGAGTTAATTCAGAGTCGGGTACACTGGCACAAATCATGCAATGTAAAATTTGATGCAAATATAATGGCAAGGCTTAGGAAAAGGGAGAGTGATGAGATCTCTGAGAGTAGGACTGCAGAAGACAGACCCCACAGATCACGTATATCCATATAGTCTAGTGCCATTTCTGAAAAAAAGAGCCTCTAAAGTCTAAAAGCTTCGAGGGGCATTTTTGGGTAAAAGTTGGGAACCACGCTTTTTAACCTAGTTCAGGTGTGCTGAATCCGATGAACTCTGTTCCCAAGCGAAATTTTGAGTTTTTAACCATCTAATTTGCATATTCAAAACGGTCACCAAACATCCAGTTTTTGACCTATTTTGATGCATTTTCTGCAGTAATGCTGTTACTAGGCAAGACAAAATAACAAATGAAGTGTCTATACCTGTTTGTTGAAGACCAGGGAATAGGTCAAAGACATTTCTGAAATAATTAGTGGGAAACTATACAAATAAATATGTAAATTAGTCGTCACCCGAACGGAAAAACAGTTCTTCGATATCTCTGTAATTGTAAGTACTAAAAAATGAAAAAATGAAGTGTCTAGACCTTATCAATACAAGGTAGGCCCCGTAACTAAGAAAAAATATACGCATGAGATATTTGAAGTAGCCTACATGTACTCAGTGAAAAACAACAGGCTATTCATGGAAATTAGCAATGTGTATTTAGTAATGCAAGAGTTTGAAAAATGGATTCCCTGATGCATTTTCCGGCCGGGGATTCACTGAATCGGGTTTCCCTGCACCTTAAGCATTAAAGCCCCACAAGTCTAATAACAAGATGATTGACGTTCCAATACATGTGCCCCAACAGAAGAGCAACGCAAAAACGTTTGCATCCCTGTATGAAGTGGTGAAGGACAGTAAAGGCAAAGATAAAATAACTATCCTGAAGGCAGACATAAACGTCCTCCAACGCCTTGTCACTGCCTATGAAGCAGGCCGTCAAGTTGATTTACCAGCTGTTCTTAAGCACGAGTTCCAGCCAGTTCCTATATCACTTGCTGAAATGAATAGTAGACTCCGAACTGGGAACAGATCCATTCTGGCAGATGAGTTAACTAAAGATATAGACTGTCCTGAAGCTATTGAAGTTCCCCAATCGTCATTTTGCCTCATCATGTGATGCACAGGCATTGGTGGTAGCCCTAGGAAAGCCGAATAATGCTGCAACTTTTGGAGATCTAGCGGACACATACGTTAGAGCAGTACTGAAGGCAGGTTCTGACTATCAACGGATATATGTTGTCATTGACCGATACCGAGACGAGACAATCAAGGGTGATACCAGAACACGACGTAAAAAAGCAGCTCGACCCATCAGACGCCCTATCGAAAGTCGTCATGTGCCTCTTCCAAAAAACTGGACCAACTTTCTGTCACTTCCTAACAACAAAGTATACCTTGCACATTTCCTTTCTGAAGAACTGTATTTTCAGGCGCCTGATGATAAGGAGATTGTAGTTGCTCGGGGATTCAGAGATGAACTTGAAGTTAGGTCATCAAAGTCAACCACTGATTTGTCCGAATTGAGAGCTACACATGAAAAGCTGACACTAGGTTATGCTGTACATAGCTAGTTTAAAACAGTTGTTGTGTCATCAAGAGACACTGATGTTCTTGTGCTTTTGCTTTCTCACTTCCCACATGAGCAATATGAACGCCTCTGGATGTTGTCTGGCACGGTCAAGAAACGACGGTACATTCCTATTGATGTGGTTTTCAGTAACCTACCAAGAGATTCAGCAACACACCTGTTACCATTTCACGCACTGACCGGTTGTGACACCACGTCCTATTTTGCAAATCACACAAAATGGACCCCTCATTTAAAGTCTTCAAAAAACACCATCAACTGCTTCACAACTTGGGAGCTGGTGAACTGACAGAGGAGACTATTCAATCTTCGGAAACATTTGTCTGCAGAATATATGATGTGCACAGAACAGACTCGGTTGATGCAGGGAGACATATACTCTTTTCCAAAACTGGGAAACCAGAAGCAATGTCTCCAACGAGTGATGCTCTCCGCTTCCATTTGAGGTGTGTACACTACCAATCAATGATATGGAGAAATGCTCACTGTGCCGTACCTGAGCTTACTGCGCCCGTGGACATGGGATGGAAGCATGGCAACTCAGGACTACAGCCCATACTGATGTCATTGAGTCCAATCCCAGAAAGCTGCCTGAAAATGATTTCGTGTGTTTGCCAGAAGCAATGCAGGACGCGCCGTTGCAAATGCCGCAGTTCCAAGTTACCGTGCACAGCAATGTGTGCATGTCAACAAAGGACTGATGATGAAACTCCCTGTATGAACATGGTGTAGTAAGAGTCCTCACAAGACTAAAAAAAGTGAGGGAGCTGTGAGACCAATTGTCCCACCACAGCTGTATTAGCATTAAGGAATATGGGTTTAAGTTGGGAACCTAAATATTTGCCATTGATACATGTACATGTACATGTATATGTATTTGTACATAGTCTGCATATTGGCTTATCGCTGATCCAATTTTGGACCCCCAAACATTTCATTTGTCGTTTCTGCTTGCCTAGTTACAGAGATATTGGAGAAAAACGATTTTTTTTCATAATGGATGCCACAAATTTGCATATCTATGAATATTAATTACCACTAATTACATCATAAATGTCCTAACCCTATTCCTCAACCTTAATCCACATACTTAGACCTCCATTTGACAATTGGCTGGCCTTGGTTACAACGTTATTGCGGAAAACAATTTAAGAAATGTGCAAAATTTGAATGTTTTGCGGCCAATTTGTATATGCAAATTAGACAGTTAAAAACACAAAATTTCGCTTTGGAACCGGGTTTATCGGATTCAGCAGACCCGAATTATATTAAAAAGTCTGGTTCCTAACTTTTACCCCAAAATGCCTCTCACATTAACATTTTTCAGAAATGGCACTAGACTACCGTAAATAACAGTCAAGTCGTCACCTGCAGTCATGTCGCTAGGCGCCATATATTATGAATTATAGCATTACTACTGATTTGTATGTGCCACTGAAGATAATACACAGTAGTTTATATCATGACTGTATAATCTACTGTTTCAGCGTTGTTTTATGCTTTGTAGCTGCAAGTATAGACGGTTTCAAATTTCACTACGCGTTTTTTTTTTCGGGCGACGACGACAGCGGTACGACACTCAGTAAATAAACACTAGATGGCGACTTGACTGTTGGTAGCCACTTTGTAGATATTTTTTGTAATTTGTTCATTTATAGCCATAATATGACACAGATGAAAGCACAAAATGACACAGATTCTCCAGATAGCCCCTTCTAACTGTCCTGAAATCATGGATGTAGAAATGTAAGTATTAACGCCACCACACGTTTGTAAACAGAAAAAAAGTTGTCCTGGCGACTTTACTGTTATCTACGGTAATAGATAATGCAAACTGTATATGCTGTACAAACAGGATGGACTCCTGCATGAGTTCAGCACTTTAGGGCCAGATCATATATTCGATCCATTGCCAGAGATCTGCAAGAGACAGACTTATTGATCAAGATTAAAGAATTTGGGATTTCATTGCTTTAGAGGCAAAATATCACATGGCTTGCCTAGCTGGACTGCGAAATTGCCATCAGTCCTTAATGTGCCACAGGGAAAATTCCTAAGAGGCTAAGACATAAGCGAAACACCTCCCAGCAAGGGGTTTTGTTGAACTCATTACCCACTTTGGAAATTAAGTAGAAGTGGCACATTCTGCTTTACGATTGCCTCACTCCGGCAACTGTATGAAAGTCGCCTTGCTGACTTTGGCATCATGATTGAAATCATCAAGACTCGCTTCAAAGAAATAGTTTTGAAACACTGCTGGAGAGCAAAGTGATGAATATAATGATATACTTGTGATTTAACTAGGAATACAGCAGATGTTAAAGCAGGTTATGAAGTGCGACTAAGAGGAAGATGCACTAATTTTGGCAAAGGCTGCCAGAATTGTGCGCGATAAAATCTTCCGCTCTACAGGATTCAATTTGATGGCTTCGTCTCTCATGATTGCCAGCAGAGCTCATTCTTACCCTCTCTCAAGCTCTTGGTGACCATGCTAATGAGAGGGGCTGGCCCTAAAGATCAGGAGTCCATAGATCCCCAGGTCTGTCTCACAGCCTCACATAATATAATTTTGTTAAACTGCTAAAAGAAAGCTGGTGGGAAGCAGAAACGTTTAAGTGCTAAGTCACGAGATTCTCTAGAATATCAACCATCTCCAGTACATTGGTCTGAAAAGTAACACACGTACCAGGTCCAAGAAGCTAATTACACATTTGTATGAGCTGGGTCCATGTGTCAGCAATACCCGGGTGCTCCAAGTTAACAGTAATATGGCTACTGCCGTCTGTCAAAAATGAAAGCAAAAAGTGTTTTTATGTCCTGCCAAGATGCACCAAGGCATTTTCACAGTTGGTGCCCGAACAACGTTGATCACAACCCCTCAAGCACAACAGCAAAAGTTCTTTTCAGAGGACAGGCATCAGCCTCTTTCAGTTACTCACCAAGTGCCATGAAGGTCAGGTGCAGGACAGAATAAGCCTACTGTCTCTATAAACAAAGGCAAACCATCAGCTTCCAGACAACTATACTACTGTGCCATCTGTAGCTTTTTCATAAGACTACTGTGGCTGTTCCAAAGCCACCACATAACATAAAACCTGTCCATGGACACTTAGAAAAGATCCGAGATATATCTCAGCCGAAACAGTGGCTGGAACATGTCAGTCAGCTGATGGGACATGGTGAGCTCAAGGGTTGTGCTATTGCCTGGTCAACCTACCGTGTCACATTTTAAGGCAGTCCTGCTGACTTACTGCCTGTCATCTCTCAATTCATGCCACTCTTTAGTGAGAAGGCCGCTACACCTGCCATTACCAAGCATGGGATGGTCTTGCACAAAGCTGCACAGTTCCTGAATCATGGAAATATTCCAGTCATTGCCTTGGATGCTTCACTATTTGCCCTAACTAAAATGGTTCAGTGGCGCTGGCCTCATGCACATGGTGAAGAAAGGTATGTGGTCCTGTTTGGTGGTCTTTATGTCGAAATAGCAGTCTGGAAGACAATAGGTGACTACTTAGACAATAGGTGCAGGACTACTTAGAGGCTTCTGGCTAGACGACTGTTCTGACCGAGGCGAGTATTGCATTCTCTGGCACAGCTGACTGTTTTCTGAAATCATCACACCTGACCAGGACTAGACATGTCCACCAAGTCAGTGATCTGGCAATTGGTCAAGCTTCAAAATGACGCCTTTCTAAAGATGGTGGCTGAAAGACCTATTGATGAAGCAACCTAAGAGGCATGGAAACGAGGCATGATGGTAGAGTCCAACATTCCAGTACTGGGAGGCCATATTAAGCATGGAACTTCTGGGGTTGATCTTTGTCCGAGCTCATAGAGAATGAGGCTTCCCCCTGTATGTTGAGTCACTGAAAGCTTTGATGCCATGGTTCTTTGCACTTGATCACCACAACTGTACCAGTAGATACCTATGTATATTCGCGACATGGAGAACCTTCATCCAATAACCAAGGATGCATTTGAAGCCAATGGCAAGTGGGTATTTACAAAAAAAAAACCAGAAGATTTTCTGTCATACCAATTGACCAAGCACATGAGCAGAACAATTAGCTTGCGAAGAAGACTGGAGTTGCTGCACCGTGCTTCAGGCCTACCTGAAAACCCTTCAGCCCTTAAGGAATGGATGATAGCTGATCCAGAACAAGCACGACTTATGACATAGTTTGATAAGTAATACTTTCACATCTTGGAAGATGACAAGCAGCTCCACCATGAGGAAAGCCTATCTGCTCAAAAGACAGTTCAAGAGCAGGCACTGGGTCTTGTCCAGGTCATCAGTGAGATAGGCAACCCGTTTTTAGATGAAGGTCCTAAGCAGCTTCTTTCACTTGGGACACAAAATGTAGTTGATGATTATGTGGTAAACAAAGTCCGCACTGTGGAGGTGGTGGGAAGGGATTAATACGACTCTTACCAAAAGTCAGAGATAAATGACCTATCAAAATCTATCAATGAGACAATCAAGAAAAACTATCTGCCTCTATTCTCAGCGTCCTCACCAAAGACGAAAAACAGGCAAGCATGGCAGGTTACAATTTTGAATAAGATGGGAGCACTATTTTCCTGCCTGTAAATAGTCATACAGCACCGCGATGCAGACTTGGAAATCTTTTTCATAGATGAAAATCACCCATGTCCACCCTCTCTATCACAAAGAGGGAAATTGCGACAGAAAAAGAAGTCTGACCTTATATGTACTCTGACGCAGGACCTACAGAGGAGCCACCTACTTCTTTTGATGTGAAAGTGTTAGATGGTGCTACAGTGGTACATTTTCTCCCAGTCACCAATATCAGTACGTTGGATGACTATGGAAACATAGTCTTTATTATATACTTAATCAAGCAGTTAGACACCTTCTGAAGAGTTGATGTAGCTTGGAACAGCTATATCAAGAGCAGCATTAAAGAATCAACGAAAGAGAAACATGGAAAGGTGTAATGAGCAAGTTAGCAGGGCAGGCAAGAGTTCCAAGCAATTGGCCTGATTTCCTTCGTGATCCTGACAATAAGCAGAAACTCTTCCAATTCATCTCAGACAAGATTGGCTCCACTGACTGCCAAGAAGGAAAGCATATGGCCATAACATCTGGGGCCACAGTGATCAGCAGAAGTACTAATCACTGTATGCCACCATTAAAAATGAAAAGGCTGACACAAGGCTTGTGATTCACCTGCTGAATGCACTGGAGAGTGGATAAGCCAGTTGTTTGGTACTGCACTCTTGATATTGATGTCATTGTCATTTTCATTGGCTAGTTTAATTTTATAGTCAGCAAGTATCCAGCTGCACACTGAGTTGCACATCTGACTGCACATCTAAGTTGCCTTTAGCAGTGACAAAAACTTCACGTATCTGCACATCTATATTATCTGTCATGCTCTGGGGAAAAACAAGTCCATGGCAATTCCAGTATTCCACAGCTTCACAGGGTGTGACACAACATCCACATTCTTTGGAAAAGGGAAGAAATCGACCTGGGAAGCATGGCGTGCTTACCCTGAGGTCAATGAAGCCTTCAATTACTTAGTGGCACATCCCAAAGCCGCAGTGACAGTTGATTCTCGACAGTTCCAGCTACTGGAACCTTTCACCGCCATTATATATCATGACAATACCAGCAGTTTAGAGTATGTGAATGAAGCATGCAGAGAGCTCTTCCGCCAGAAGAACAGGACAATAGAAAAGATTCCTCCAACACAGCAGGCTATGTTGCAGCACACATAGCGTGTTGCATACCAGGTTGGAATATGGGCAATATGTGATCAAGACCAACAGCAGACCCCAACTCCAGATGGGTGTGGTTGGATACTTGACACTAAGTCGAAGTCCTGGCTTCCTGTCTTGAGCAGTCTGCCCCTGACGGCAAATGCTTGTAATGAACTTGTCATACGTGTCTGAAAAAAGTGCAAGTGGTTGTGGGCAAGGTGTATGTGCATGAATTCAGGATGGAGATGAACTGAACTCTGCACCTGCATATGTGAAACGTGACTAGATAGAAAAGAAACCTGTACACAAGTCGACAC
>JACEEZ010012396.1:160000-190000 GCA_016584305.1 Chionoecetes opilio | reverse complement strand
TAAATTGGTGAGACATGACCTACCCTTGGTGAATCCATGTTGTGAATCATTGATCAAATATGTTTTTCTAAATGTTATCTAATGATTTTTTGCAATAATATATTTCAATAATTTACCTACCACTGACGTTAGACTAACGGGACGATAATTTGACTTTAGTCCTCTGTCTACCTTCTTAAATATGGGGACTACATTTCCTTTCCTCCACATTAACGGCACTTGGCCTTTCTCAACCGATTTCCTAAAAAATGTGAACTAACGACTCACTAGCAACCTCTTTGCATTCTTGTAATACTCTGGGATAAACTTCATCTGGTCCTGGTGACTTAAAATTCTTCATTTTATCTATACCATCTTCTTCCATTTTTCTAGTCATCACAATATCTTTGAGATTATCCTCATCGCCTGCTTTCAGCATCTGTTCACTGCCAGGTATCGTCTGTGTATCCTCCTGAGTAAAAACATTTAAGAAATAATCATTTAAATTTCTCCATATATCCTCATCCGTAATTACGACCTCACCCTGCCCTAATCTTAACGGCCCCATTAATTCCCTTGTCTTCATTTTATGTACCTGAAAAAACCCATTAGGGTCGTTCTTTGCCTGTCCAGCGACCTTAATCTCATAATTGTTCCTAGCTACTCTTATTAATCTCATCACTGTCCTCGCCACCACGTTATACTGTTCTTTGCTCACCTGTTCAGCCTTGAACCTTAAGTAAATGTTTCTTTCTACTCCAATGTTGTGTTTTAAATTCGTGGTCATCCATTTCGGGTCATTCTTCCTTGATCTTATCGCCCTATAAGGAATATTCTTTTTCTGTCCTGCAGTTAAATTCCTAACAAATAATGTATAATCCTCATCCGTCCAGACCTAGTTCTTAGTGTTGGCCGAAGCTACCACCCCGGGAGGCAGGTTACAAACCCCCTGCTAACACCCGGTACCCATTCACTGTTGGGTGGACAGGGGCTCGGATTATAAGGAAACAGACAATTTATTCCTCTCCGCCCGGGGATCGAACCCGGGACTTCTCGGTTGTGAACCTAGCGTGTTAACCACTACACAACTGAGTACCCTATGCACACTGTGTGTGTGTGTGTGTGTGTGTGTGTGTGTGTGTGTGTGTGTGTGTGTGTGTGTGTGAGTGTACTGAAATCGCCATTTTGTCACAGGTGGGGAAAAAAAAATTACGCACAAGGAACTCACATAACAGTCAAAGGAGGCCAAATTAACGGACTATAGAAGCCCTAAATAGCAACACAAACGGGAAGAGAGATTTTCAACGCTCAAGGGAAAATATCACAAGGCAGATAAGTGACACAAAATAAAGACCAAAACACATTACCGAGTGAACAAAAGCAGGTTCTGTTGCGCCCTTCATACGCAAACTCAAGCACATGGAGTTAACGGAGGCAGGAGGCCAACTGCAGGAGGCGCGACGGCAGGAGTTGCTGACGAAAGCGCAGCAGGAGAGGGCAGACTGAAGACACGGGGCACCAGAGCAGGAAGTGACATCGAAGCAGACAGCATGGGCGGCATCAGGAGTCGTATCGGCAGGAGAACGTGCGCAACAGGGGTATGGGCACAAGGAAGCTGAAGGTAGCCGGCGAGGCAGGAACATGTACGCCATAGTTACAAAGTGCACAGCAGCAGGCGTTGAAGGAGGGCGGCGTGGTCAACCAGAAGGACGCTGGAGAAGGCGTGCACATACCATGGGAAGACGTAGCGGCCAGGGACATCCGTTGAAGGGCACAGCACGGGCAATGTGGGCGGACATGGAACGGCAGGACAGGTAGCAGGAAAACGCGACCCACATCAGGAAAACCATGTGGAGTCCAGGCCCAGCAGTAGTCACACATAAGGAATCACTCACCAAGTCCCTGTCACCAATAATGAAATGGTTGATCATGGGGAGTAGTTGTAGATACTGCAGTGACATGTGTAAGCAGCCCAGGGTAGCAAACTCGGTGTGTCGCAGGTAGCAGGTAGCGAGCGGAGTCAGGACACGTGGTAGTTCAATCACGCTCATAATGGGCGTGCCTGGTGAGCGATATTACCGTCTTCAAAGTTGATGATGATGCAAGTGATACAGTACACATATATTGAGTGTATGTACGTATATTTTTGTACTAGTTGAGTAATGTACACGTTGTTTGTAACAGACGCCAAGGATTATGCGTCCACCCCTAGCGGGTGAGTCCGAGGGAGTAGGGTCAAGTGAGAGCGTGCTTGCTTGACCTGTCCGAGGCACAGGAAGGGTCAGGTTGCCAAATACCAACATTGTTTCCAAACACCACCATTACATGATTGCCCATCGCCGGTGGTGGCGCTGGTAGGATTTGTATAGTGACTCCTGTGATTATAGTCTCATGCCGCCCCCCTTTGTCCTCCGATGCACTCGCAATCGAAGGTAGAGTTAATGGGCAGCATGTGGGTGGTTTTAGGCCACTCGACGTTGCATAAATATTTTAAGTGGATTTTGGTTTTGATCAGGGATCGAATTCGAGTCTAAAGAGAACGGCACTCGGAGACGCTACGGTGTGTGTGTGTGTGTGTGTGTGTGTGTGTGTGTGTGTGTGTGTGTGTGTGTGTGTGTGTGTTGCGTGTGCTTGTGTGTGTGTGTGTGTGTGTGTGTGTATGTGCTTACATCACAAAGGACTAGTCAAGGGCACAAAAAAAAGGTAACACAAAGCATGCTTAGTTGCCAGTCCTTATAAAGAAGACAGTAAGAGAATACAAAAATGAGGGTGGGCCAATTTAGTTCGGGAGGTGTCTTTTTACTCCTCTCTTTGTTTGTGTCTGTGTGTTTGAAGTGTTTTTACAAGAATAAACTATGATCAGTATCGTCTTATTCAAACTATGTCAAGCTAAAATAAAGAGTTTTTAGAGAGTTGTGATATCAGGTGGCCGAGTGAACAATTTACGTAATTTAAGAAATATAATTATAGTTTGATATTGAAAGCATCAGTACCCTTCCCCAAAAATGTTATCAACGGGTAAAATGTATGAGTTTTTTTTCTCTCTTTTTCGCTATCTCTCTCTTCTCATCATACTCATCTCTTCTCTCTCATCTCTCTCATCTCTCTTCTCTCTCTCCTCTTCCTCCTCTCTCTCTCTCTCTCTCTTCTCTCTCTCTCCTCTCCTCTCTCTCTCTCTCTCTCTCTCTCTCTCTCCTCTCTCTCTCTCTCTCTCTCTCTCTCTCTCTCTCTCTCTCTCTCTCTCTCTCCTCTCTCTCTCTCTCTCTCCTCTCTCTCTCTCTCTCTCTCTCTCTCTCTCTCTCATCTCTCTCTCTCTCTCTCTCTCTCTCGTCTCTCTCTCTCTCTCTCTCTCTCTCTCTCTCTCTCTCTCTCTCTCTCTCTCTCTCTCTCTCTCTCTCTCTCTCTCTCTCTCTCTCTCTCTCTCTTCTCTCTCTCTCTCTCTCTCTCTCTCTCTCTCTCTCTCTCTCTTCTCTCTCTCTCTCTCTCTCTCTCTCTCCTCTCTCTCTCTCTCTTCTCTCTCTCTCTCCTCTCTCTCCTCTCTCTCTCTCTCTCTCTCTCTCTCTCTCTCTCTTCTCTAGCACGGGCTACGAGAACACCCCATCACCCCCTTTCTTTATACCTACCACCTTTTTTTTCCGTTCCTTTGATATCTAAGCTTCAAGGAAAAGGTTTGTTATTCAAGCGATTTCCTGTTACCTGTAAATAGATATTTAAGATAGCAACTGGCACAGGGGGGAGGAAACTGAATACAAATCGATTTCTCAAACGGCAAGACTAAAAACAAGCGTTACTTATGTATTCAAACTTTTTTGGTGATAATACATTTTTTGGAATTGTTATTTTGGGGCTTCAAAATAATTTAACTTATTGGTAAACACCAATAGGCGCTGAAACTACCAAACTTAGATCGCGGCCATAGATCTAACTTCCAATCTGTGGAACATCACCTCTCCTCCTCGAGACCTCATATTATTTTCCTCACTGTTACCTAATTGTCTCTGTTCACTGACAGCAGTCCCATTTCAGTTTCCTCTTTCTTTCTCTATTTTAATTTTCAATCCAAAGCTGGCTGTTCCGTATATGTAGGCAGCGACATCACTTGCTTTCGTGCCCTCAGTCCTGATTTTTCATAATTTTTTACCATCTGGCTTCAATGTCGATGTCACTCTTTTACTAAATTAATATGTGCTGTATATCTCTCACCTAACTCATCAGCCTATGTAAAATTATTCGACTATTTAACATTCAAAGACGAGCACATCTCATATAATTTTCTTTATGCAGAAATTCCCATTCTTGGGGATTTCAATGTTTACCACCAGCATTGGCTATCAACTTCTTTCACTGACCAACCTGGTCAACAAGCCTACAACTTTGCTATCCTCCATGACGTAGAGCAGCTGGCGCTGCACCCTACACGTATTCCTGACCAGCATGGAAACACGCTTAACATTCCTAACCCTTTTTTTAACCTCTAACCCTTCTGCTTACTCTGTGAAACTATTCCCTCCATTGATCTTTTCTGATCACAATCTTATTTCCGCAACCCGTCCTATCGCCCCAGTGCCGCCCCGGGACCCAGATAAGCGGAGGTGTTGTTAGCATTTCAACTCAGCTAGGTGAGACGACCTAAGGCAGTACTAATATAATTTTCCAGCGATTGACTATTGCTTTCATTTCATAGAGAAAATCGTTGCGTGCAGAGTGCATAACTAAGGGCATTGTCTCTGGCATAGAGGCATACATTCCACACACTTTCGTTAATCCTAAAGCCCGTAAACCTTGATATAACTGATTGTTCACGTGCAGTCGAAGATAGAGAGGCGGCTCACAGACGATACTGTAGCCATCCATATCTGATGTAAACATATTGCAAAGAGACTTAGATCAATTCATTGAGTGGGGGCTAGAAATCGAGCTAATAGGGTCTTAGGATTCATTACCAGGAGTTTTAAAAGTAGAAGTGCTGAGGTTAATATAAAAGTTTATTTGCTTCTAGTCAGACCTTACCTAGATTATGCGGTACAGTTTTGGTCTCCATATTACAGGATGGATATAGCCTCGTTATAATCAGTGCAGAGAAGGATGACCAAAATGATACAGGGGATACGTAACTTTAGTTCTGAATAGAGACTGAAGCAGAGACTAAATTTACATTCATTCGAGAGGCGTAGAGTAAGGGGCGATCTATCTGATAGAAGTTTTAAGTGGTTAAATGGATACAATATAAAAATGTAGGAAAAAGTTCTTTTAGTTAGTAATCAGGGTAGAACAAGAAATATCAGAATCAAGCTTGAAAAGCGTAGATATAAAAAAAAAATAGTGAAAAACTGGTTCACAAATAGGGTGGTAAATAATTGGAAAGGACTCAGTCGTCAAGTGGTCAGTGCGGAGTCAATAGGGAGCTTAAAAAGGGGGCTGGATAAATTCATGGATGGGGAATAAAGTTTCATAAATATTTTTCTACCAAAATTAATTACGCTACACTTATCAATATTAAATTCCATCTGCCACCTGACTACCCACTCATTTAATTTATTTAGAACTGGCAATGCGAGAGATGGCAATGTGTTGTTCCCATGGCTCCGGTACCTGAAATTTTAACATTACTCTCCTGAATTTTGCGAGATCCAGAAGGTTGAGAATTGCAGGTTTTTGGTATCAGGGACCAGAGCTGCACCACTGGACATAGTATAGTAATGCCGGAAGGGTATCTAAGGAGATCGACCACATCCTCGTTAGTACTTGTTGGAGGATCCTCCAGAACTGCAGAGTTTACCGGAGTGGTGAGTTATTTGCAGCTGATCACATAATTGTTGTTGCTACACTAAAATTCATGTCAAGTCCAGAAGAATCTCAAGAGGTAACCATACTGTGTTTCATCTTGAGAAGCTGTAGAGCTTGACATAAATGACATGTGCCCATGAGTTCAAGTTGGTAGTCTCAAATCGGTTTGATGTGCTCGGTGCCCTCGAGGACCCTGTAGAACTGTGGGATATCTTCAAACGTGAAACTCTCCAGGCTGCCAAGGAGTGTATTGGGGAGCGCCCGAGGATAAGGCGTGGTTTTGTCTCGACGGAGACGCTGGAGAATATCGAGGAGAGTCACGCTCTAAGGCTTGCTGTGAACCAGGACAAACACAGGGCTCTGTCACGCAGGACTATAGAACCCTCTTGGGGAGAGACAAGGAGAGGTATGTCAGGAGTCTCGCTGAGGATGTCCAGGCCATTTGATCGCTAATGACCTCCGACCCACCTATCGAGCTCCGCAGAAGTTTCGCTCCAAGTCTTCATCTCGGGCGAGTGCTA
Source organism: Chionoecetes opilio (assembly GCA_016584305.1). Classification (NCBI taxonomy): domain Eukaryota; kingdom Metazoa; phylum Arthropoda; class Malacostraca; order Decapoda; family Majidae; genus Chionoecetes; species Chionoecetes opilio. The sequence continues at coordinate 183,713 of JACEEZ010012396.1, read as the reverse complement.
TCCGAGCAGCAGATCGGCGCTTCGAGTCGGACATGGATGGACAGATGGCTCGTTGGGCTGAGTACTTTGGGCAGTTGTTCATGGTGGACCCTCCAATTGGGCTGCTTCGCACCACTGTATTACAGGTAGTGGATGCCGATCCTCCCATTGACGAAACCGCACCTTCTCTTGACGAACTCAGAGTGGCTGTAGCAAAGTTGAGGGGTGGATAGGCAGTTGGTGTTTGTAATAACAGTGCGGAGCTCCTCACAGCTGGGGGTGAAGCCATGATCCGCGAGCTACATGCTGGCCTGACTGTGTGACAATCAGGTACCATTTCTCCTGACTGGAAAAGGGGGCTAGTCGTCCCCTATCTGGAAAGGGAAAGGGGAACCCAACAGTCTGGGTGCACGCTTGGAAAAGTCAACAATGGACCGTATCCTAGCGCTTCGTGTCCTGGTGGAACGCCGACGTGAGTTTCGACAGGGGATGCTTGCAGCCTATGTTGATCTCATGAATGCGTTTGACTCAGTGCATCGTGAGTCACTCTGGGATCTTCTGCAACTTCGCGGGATTCCTGCAAGGACTATTAGTTTAATGACTGGTCTGTACTCTGGGGCTGAGAGTGCTGTGGAGTGTGGGGCAGGTGTATCCAGCTTCTTTCCTGTGAATACAGGACTGAGGCAAGAGTGCGTCCTTGCCTCATCACTTTTAAACAATTGTATGGAATGGATATTGGGCAAAGTTGTAGATGAAATGATTGTAGAGCATCCCTCGGCAACACCAAGATTACTGACCTTGTTTTTGCAGATGATGCAATCTCCCTGCTAAGTCGCTGAAGGTCCTGGTGATGGCTCTCGAGGCGTTGCACGAAGAGACACAGCCTTTGGGACTTGAGGTCTCCTGGCTCAAGCCAAAGGTCCTGTTGTTTGAAGGCCTACTAGATGAAACAGTACAGTCTGTTCATGCATGCGGCCAGGACATTGAGATCTTGGAAAATTTTACACACTTTGGTAGTACAGTCCACAATGATGGCGGGTCACGTCAAGAAGTCTTACGGCGGATTGACATAGCCCACGGTGTTATGGACTAGCTCAGCACGAGTATTTGGCGTTGTCGGTACCTGTGCAGGAGTACAAAGATCCGGATCTTCAAGTCGCTTGTGATTCCTGTCCTACTCAATGGTTGTGAGACATGGACACTAAATAGCGACTTGAAGAGGTGAATCGATGCCTTTGGTAATACGTGTCTTTGCAGAATCATGGGGTATCGCTGGGATGATTACGTGTCAAATCAGCGACTGCACCGTGAGACTGAATCGAGGCCTATTACCTGAATAGTCCGTCAGTGCCAACTTGGGCTATATGGGCATGTGGCACGCTACCCTGAAACTGATCCTTTCCATCGGGTTGTATCTGTAAGAGACAATCCGGCGTAGAGGAGGCCAATGGGGCACCCACAAGGCTCGTTGCTGAAGCAAGTCTATGTTTCCTGTCGAGAGTTGCTTGGCATGGGAACGGAGCCTGCATGGGGACTCGCACGTGGTGACCCCCGGGAGTGGCGTCGTAGGGTGGGCGTGGCGACGTTCCCCCCGGTGTATGCCCCTAATGATTAACTGATTGATGAAAGGTGGATGTAGGTAGTGTTAAGTAACAGAAACTACCACGAGTAGGTCTCGCGGCCTCTTGTAGCTTCATATTTTCCTATTTTCTTAACTCATGCCCTTTATATTTCTGCCCTTAATCATGCCTAATCATTTTTTCTACGTACCTAAAATCCTTTCAATAATATAAAATGTCAAAATCTGTCTGAATCAAAATCTTCTTGTGACTGTTGGCATCTAGCTAAAAAAAAGTATCTAACGATTTTTCTGCTTTATCTTTCCCTCCTATACTTCACCCAGATGACATTCTACAGTTGTCTCATATCTACAGCTGAACTCTTTGTTCAAACCTCTGTTAAAAATTCCACTCTGGTTAATGAAGGGCTTGTCCCTCCTTCTCCACCCTCTGAATAAATGCTGAATCATGCCTGTTATTAAGATCATTCGTAATGATGTTTTCTATGCCATATCTGGTATAGATCCTCAGACATCTTACTGTTTTGACGCTGACGGTTCAGTCCCTCCTATTGTTCTCAAAAACTATGTTTCTGTCCTTGCACCCTACTGCCAATATTTTTCCGTCTTTGTCTATCTACTTACAGCTTTTCTTATTGCTGGAAGTTTGCTCACATTCAACCTGTTCCTAAGAAGAGTGACTGTTCTAATCCATCAAGCTAATGTCCTATAGCTCTGATTTTCTGCCTTTCTAAGGCTTTTGAATCTATACTTATTAAGAAGGTTTTTTCAGCATCTATCTGCTCACAATCTTCTATCTGATCATCAGTAAGGTATCCGTAAAAGGTGATCTACTGATGATCTTCTAGCTTTCCTAACTGAATCTTGGTCATCCATCTTAGGGGCTTCGGTGAAACTTTTGCTGCTGCCTTTGACATATCAAAAGCTTTTGATAGAGTCTTGCACAAATCTTAAATTCATAAACCTCTCTCATTCGGTTTATATCCTTCTCTATGCACACTCATCTTAAGTTTATTTTCAAACTCTTATATTAGAGCTACTGTAGACGGTCATTGTATTTTCTCCTAAGTCTGTCAATAGTGGTGTTCCTCAGGGTTTTGTCTTATCACCTACTCCCTTTATATTATTTATTTATGATCTTGTACGTCTAATTCAATACCTTATCCACTCTTACGTTTATGATTCTACCCTTCATTTTTCAACTCCGTTTATTAGACGTCTAATTCAACAGGAACTAAGAGGTTCACGGAGAGATGCCACAGAGTGCCAAACTTCTGATCTTTCTATAATTTATGATTGGGGCAAAGCAAACCATTTTATGTTCAATGTCTCCAAAACCCCAGTTCTTCACCTATCTACTCGACATAACCATCCAAGCAATTATCCTCTCTTCTTCAATGACACTCGACTATCTCCTTCTTCTACAATACATTCAACATTCTTACACTATCCTTTACTAGACATCTGAGCTGGAAATCTCACATTTCATCTCTTGCTTAAACACCTTATATGAAGTTAAGTTTCCTCTGGCATTTGCGTCCATTTTTTTCTCCCTTCCAGTTGTTTGCTATAGGTTAAGTTTAAGTTTAAGGCTAAGGCTATAGGGGCCTTAACCCCTCATGTATGAAGTATGCCTCAAATATTTGGGGGGGGGGATTCACTCAAACAGCTCTCCTAAACAGGGTATAGTTAAAAGCTTTTCGTCTCATCTACTCCCCTCCTTTGAATGACTCTCTGTAATCTTTAAATCACCGCCGCAATGTTTGTTATATGGCTATTTTTTACCGTTATTTTCATGTTCACTGCTGCTCTGAATTTGCTAACTGCTAACTGATTTCCAGTGGACGCATCCAGAAAGGATGCCACGGACTTTGTGTCAATTTTTGTTGGTAACTCACCCCGACTTTGGGAATGATTATGTAGAAGCTGAAGAACTTTAACCACCAGTTCTTAGACATGAAGGTGACCATTTTTATGAACCTGAAGATAATGACGTTCAGTAATTTATGTTGTGCAACCAAAGGTTTTTATTTCTGTCCATCGATTAAACACATTTTGGCATGGGTTCTAGATTTTTGGCAAATTAAAAGACGTTGAAGCCCTAAAATAGCAGTTCCAATCAATATATCTCCCTAAAAACCACTGGAATACATAATTAACTCTTGTTTTTAGTCTTGCTTGTGGAAAAATAACATTGTATTAAGTTTTCCCGCGTCCGGAAGCAACCAATTTTGATATCTATTTACAGATACTAGCCACCAGAAATCGCTTGACTAACAATGCCTTTTTTGAAGGTTAGACATCAAAGTAACAGAAAAATAATGGTAGTAGGTATAAAGAATGGAGGAGGACTTTTTCAGCCTTTGGCACATGGACTGCTCTCTCTCTCTCTCTCTCTCTCTCTCTCTCTCCTCTCTCTCTCTCTCTCTCTCTCTCTCCCCTCTCTCTCTCCTCTCTCTCTCTCTCCTCTCTCTCCTCTCTCTCTCTCTCTCTCTCTCTTCTCTCCTCTCTCTCTCTCTCTCTTCTCTCTCTCTCTCCTCTCTCCTTCTCTCTCTCTCTCTCTCTCTCTCTCTCCTCTCTTCTCTCTCTCTTCTCTCTCTCTCCTTCTCCTCTCCTCTCTCTCTCTCTCTCTCTTCTCTCTCTCTCTCTCTCTCTCTCTCTCTCTCTCTCTCTCCTCTCTCTCTCTCTCTCTCTCTCCTCTCTCTCTCTCTCTCTCTCTCTCTCTCTCTCTCTCTCTCTCTCTCCTCTCTCTCTCTCTCTCTCTCTCTCTCTCTCTCCTCTCTCTTCTCTCCTCTCTCTCTCTCTCTCTCTCTCTCTCTCTCTCTCTCTCGTCTCTCTCCTCTTCCTCTCTCTCTCTCTCTCTTCTCTCTCTCTCTCTCTCTCCTCTCTCTCTCCTCCTCTCTCTCTCTCTCTCTCCTCTCTCTCTCTCTCTTGTGTGTGTAGAATACAATCACCAGATGCCCTTTATGTTATCTTATTTAGTTTACGTATACTTGAGTCAATTAGCCTCTGTATGGATGAATTACGTAGGGATTTCGCAGTTTAGTTCATGTCATAGGTAACGCCGCTCACTACGTCCCGCGGTAATGTTTAAAGTATTTTTTTTTTAACAAGACATTGTATTAACGTAAAAAAGATAAAGAAAACAAAAAAATATCGTTATTTTTATGTAGATTTTTTCTTTTTACACACACACACACACACACACGCACACGTGCACACGCACACGCGCACACGCACACACACACACACACACACACACACACACACACACACACACACACACACACACACACACACACACACACACACACACACACACACACACACACACACGATGGTGTGACTGACCATCCGCTGCTATTCTGTGATAGGCGGTTTGAATCCCCGCTGCTCATGGGCATTTTACACTGATAAATTTGGGTGTTTACTGAGCAAGGGGATGAGGGTGTGTGGTGTGTGAGGTCCCAGCATTACCCAAATATCGGTAATAATGTGCTCCAAGCTCGCACCGAGGTGGTAAAACTGGCGATCGCGAGTCAGCTCGCGTGGACAAGACCAAGGGTGAATAACACCCACCCACCCACCCACCCACCCACCCACACACACACACACACACACGCACACACACACACACACACACACACACACACACACGCACACACACACACACACACACACACACACACACTGGTACTACGTAGTGTACCGGTTAGCACGCTCGGCTCACAACCGAGAAGTCCCGGGTTCAATCCCCGGGCGGAGCGAAGACAGACGGGCGGTCTTCTTAAAAAATCCGAGCCCCCGTGCACCCATCAGTGAATGGGTACCAGGTGTTAGCAGAGGGCTTGTGACCCGCCTCCCGGGATGGTTGCATCGGCTGACACTAAGCACTAAGGATAAATTATAAATTGTAGCTATGGAGACGGGGCTATACGAGCGTAGTTTTTGTAAAATACAACTAGATATGAACTAGATGAACTAGATGAATACACACACAACATAACATAACATTTAACCCTTGCCTCCCCTCTCACAGTAGCGACCGAGAGTCTTCGTCTGCGAGAGTCCGTCATCCCGCCGTACAAGCTCCGCGGCGAGACAGTGGAGCTCCGCTGTGAGTACGAGCTCGGCAACTCCTCCATCTACTCCGTGAAATGGTTCAAGGATGACGAGGAGTTTTACCGCTACGTGCCTCGAGACACTCCGCCTTACCACCTCTTCGCGAGGGGTGGAGTAACCTTGGACGTGAGTATCTAAAGGGGTCAAGAGCCGAGGAAAGAAAATTGAGGAACTTTTTTTACTTCATAGAATTTGCATATTACAGATTGTTCATGTATTTTTTCCTTTGAGCTCATTGCATATTGAAGAGGTTAATTATGGTTAGGGATGTGTTCTGTGTGTTCTGTTGCGGTTTATTGATTTCCAATTTTTTGTAGTTATAGGCCTTTTGTGATCTCATAAGCGATTATCATTATTAAATGCCCCTGTTTTGCATGAGCGCACCCGACATGCATATCAATTATCACTTTAATATATTTGCTCCACAATATGGCGTGAAGCCTAGTAATATGAGCTCAGAAATGAGAGGTTTTATAGCTTTTTTCTCCAAATTATTACCGACACTCATGAGGACCTCGACAATATTATCAAAAACACTATTTCCATAATCATTTTTTTTAGTGGAGTAGTGGAGTGTTGCTAATCCTATATATGTATAATCAGTAGGGATTTAGTGGATATCCATTTCGTCAGATTTCGCCACAAATGCATATACTGTGACCACGTCATTGAATACATTCGTTTGGAAATATAATGTAACTGTACAACATATCAATATTTTATAAAACCCTAATTTGTCGATGATCTATAATTGAACTTTCGACCATTTTTTTATCTTATGTTGCTTAGCTGGAAGAGTAAAACAAAGAGAAGGGATTATGAAATGTAATTCATAATTCACGTTACTTATTTGTATCAATGTGCTTGTGTGTGTGTATATGTGTGTGTGTGTGTGTGTGTGTGTGTGTGTGTGTGTGTGTGTGTGTGTGTGTGTGTGTGTGTGTGTGTGTGTGTGTGTGTGTGTGTGTGTGTATGTGTGTGTGTATGTATGTCGTCTCAAGAATCCGCAACACCTAATCCCAATACCACGCAGTCCACCATAGCCTCTTCGTATGAAAAAGAAGAAAAAAATCAATTAATTAGTCAAAATAGAGAAAAAATATGCGACGCAAAAAAAATCATCATGTACTTGAGCTAATGAGAAGAAAACTTAAATACTATATGTTTGGAAGATAAACTTAAATACGACTTTCTTGATTGGGAAGGGAGGGAGGGAGGAGAGGAGCGACGGTAATGACTGGGCTGTTGACAGGATATACAGTATACACACAAGGTAAAAGAAGGAAGAGAGGCGTCATTGTCCTCCCCTTTTGATGAGTAGGACGAAAAAAGGTTGAGGAAGGAAGAGGGCTCACAGCGCACTTGCAAATAATTACATGAAGGCGAAGAAATATCGGCGTTATAATGTAAATGTAATGAAGATGTTGTAAGTTAATACTTTGTACATAGTGGACCCATTTACTCTACTTGAGGTAACGATAGATTGGAAATCTTCAAGCCTCATATAGTTAGGCAGTGATATTGAATTTTCGATGTGAACAGGATTTTTGATGATAAGAGCCAATTTAAGTGTAGGGAAATTTATGCGCACTAAAACGATCGACGCCATGTTGTGACGTCCCCAACTTACTTCTGCTCCGGACCAACACAGCTGTTGGGCGGCTGCTCCAGAGTAACATTAACTTGCATTACCCCTACTACCGCAAGATTGCCTGTAATCCTCTTTCAAGTGATGTGGTAGATTTTCACTGTGTTTGTGAATATATAAGTTGCAGTTTATAAGGAAGAAGTGGATAGACAGGGATAAGTGGCTCATGCCACCAGCATGAGTCAAAGTCAAGTGTTGACTTTTGGCATCACAACTCCTTACAGGGAACTCAAATGAACCTACAATGACATGTACAGCTAGACAGATGGACGAACTCATAGAAGAACAGGTATAATAAGAGCGCCATCCACACACACATACAGCCTGTCAAGAGCATACTGTAAATATAGTGCCTTCTACACACACAAACACACACACACACCCACACCCACACACACACACACACACACACACACACACACACACACACACACACACACACACACACACACACACACACACACACACACACACACACACACACACACACACACACACACACACACACACACACACACACACACACACACACACACACACTGGTCAAGAGCACATAGTGAATAAAGCGTCTAGATGAAGGGGAAGTGATCACTTGCACACTCTTGGATGCGTTTTCGTGCACGCAGCTGCATGTGTGTGTATGTATGTGCTTGTGTGTGTGTGTGTGTGTGTGTGTGTGTGTGTGTGTGTGTGTGTGTGTGTGTGTGTGTGTGTGTGTGTGTGTGTGTGTGTGTGTGTGTGTGTGTGTGTGTGTGTGTGTGTGTGTGTGTGTGTGTGTGTGTGTGTGTGTGTGTGTGTGTGTGTATGCGCGTGTGTGTACGTGTGTATATGTGTGTGTAGGCATTTGTTACCTCGAGCAGCATACACATACAATGGTTAATATTCCAAAGGAGTTGGCGGGCTCCACAGGCCTTACAACTTACTTTTACTGTAATATTTTCGGCTCAGTATAATGTGCAGTAGTTATTCACTTGCGGAAACAAAAAATATAAAACATATTTTTATATAAAAATAGCTAGGTTAGGTTACATGTAGGTTTGATTAGGTTAAATTTAGGTAACATTTAGGCTTGGTTTAGGTCAGGTTGGGTTTAGGATAAGTTGTATTATTTTAATAAGTTTTGGTAAAGTTTTAAGAGTTATATAAGTTAAATAAGCATATCTGATGGTGCGCGATTGCTCGGCTACCGCGGCTGGTTGGCGCCTCCAATGGACCCTACCCATAACTACGTCACGGTTTGTTTACATCGGTGCATTGTGAGGATAAGGCGGGGTCGCCGCGGGTGGACCTACGAAGGGAAAACTACGGCGATGGAAGAATTTCGAGTTATTTTGCGCGAAATTGATATTTCAGGTGCTATATTACTGTGCTCTGTACTCGCTGACAACACTATAGAGAAGACCTGAGGTAATGGCTGATGTGCAGAGGATTCTAAACCAAGAAAACAGAGTTACAACAGAGCCTCGTCATAAGGTAAGCAACTGGTTGGTACGTAATGTGTCCCTACCACTTGCTTACTTCTTAATGAGACTCTGCTGTGACTGTTTTCCTGGTTTAGAAGCCTTTGCACATCAACCATCACCTCAGGTCTTCTCTATGTTGTCAGCGAGCACAGAAATATAGCACCTGGAGTATCAATTTCGCCCAAAACCACTCGAATTTTTTTCATCGTCGTAGTCTTCTCTTTGTAGGTTGTACATATTCATGGTTATGACAGTATTAAAATACCTTATTAATTGAGTTCCTTTTGTTGTCTTTTCTCATAATAAGTAGTGGTACATCATGATTTAAGTGTTACTTGACGAGCCAATGAATACTCTTGAGTCTATACCAACATCACCAACCTTTGCTTTGATTTATCTTATTACTCCATCCATAAAGAAGTTGCATAACCACCGTGACATTATCCATCCTTGCCTCATGGTACCTGGTACTGTCGTCTACCGATATTTTTATCCCTACACAAATCGGGAAAACTCGCCGACGGTAACGGTTAGGTTAGATTTTGCTTTGATTTATCTTATTACTCCATCCATAAACAAGTTGCATAACCACGGTGACATTACCCATCCTTGCCTCATGGTACCTGGTACTGTCGTCTACCGATATTTTTATCCCTATACTAATCGGGAAAACTCGCCGACGGTAATGGTTAGGTTAGATTTTGCTTTGATTTATCTTATTACTTCATCCATAAAAAAGTTGCATAACCACGGTGACATTACCCATCCTTGCCTCATGGTGCCTGATACTGTCGTCTACCAATATTTTTATCCCGACACAAATCGGAAAAACTCGCCGACGGTAATGGCTAGGTTAGATTTTGTTTTGATTTATCTTATTACTCCATCCATAAACAAGTTGCGTAACCACGGTTTTTTTTGGCACAAAACAACATAGTATGTTCTCTTTCTATGGGACATGTTGAAAGGATAGGTACTGATGGTCTGCTGATGCCATGTGTTTACCATTTTGGCATACAACACACGATGTATATGCTATTTTATGCCATCAGCAGACCGTCAGTACCTATCCTTTCAACAGGTCCCAGACAAAGAGAACATACTATGTTGTTTTGTGCCAATCTGCAAAAACACTACAATTAAAACACAAGAAAAAGTGTTCATATCTGTGTCCAAGGACAAAAAAAAAAGTAAACAATGGTGGATGTCTACTAGGCGTTATTTCCATATGAGTAAACACGAATGTTACGCATATATGTGTGTGTGTGTGTGTGTGTGTGTGTGTGTGTGTGTGTGTCTGTGTGTGTGTGTGTGTGTGTGTGTGTGTGTGTGTGTGGAAGGCGCTACATTCATTGTGTGCTCTTGAACAGCCTGTGTGTGTGTGTCCATCACCCACAGACCAAACAAGGTCAGATATACGATTGTCAAAGTCACGGGATAATTGACTTTGGGTGACTGGTCATCTGGCGAGAACTGGTGAAAGAACCCATCAGCTGGACGAAAACTGGGTGGGAGCGATGAGCCGAGGACGAGGAGGTAGCTGCCTACGTCACAACCAATCACAGCGCGTTCTGCGGCCATGTGATATTTGGGACCCAAAAACTGCATATACGTATCTCATTCATGATGCATTTTTCAGCAAAAAGTATACAGTATAAAGTATAGAGTACAGTGATATGTAGCCTATATTGCATCCAAAGCTTCATAATACTCAGCGTTTTAGGTATGAGTAAGCGGTTCCATTGCATTATGTTTGTGTATATGCGTGTGTGTTTAAATAAGAAGTCAAACATAAGTACAAAAAACCAGGACAGCGATAATCTTTAAATATAAAGATACACAAGAATATCAACAGCGTTTATATCCAAACAAATACTGCAGCAATTATAAAAGTAACGGTGGGGGTGGCTGGATACAAGGTGACTGACCAAAATGACAGATTTATACATATGTCGCCTTTTTTCATAACATGCCTGCTTCTCCTTCCACACAGCTAATCCACAGAACATTTGTTGACTTCCATGTTTCCCTCCCTTTGTAGCCTCCACAGTACACATCCCTCACTCAATCTTTCCCTTTCCTTGTTTTCTTCCTTCTAATCTCATATTATCTCATTACAAGCTCCCTTCCCCCCGACCTCCCACTCCCACACACACATTCCCCTCTATACTCCTCTCTCCACACATAACCCTTACTTATCCAACCTAAACTCCCTTATACATAATGTCCCCACTCGCACTTTCTGTAGCACTCCCCTATTTTCCCCTACACCCTCTTTCCTTAGCACAGCGTCAGCAAAAAAGCAGAGGGGGCCTGACACCACCATATATTGGGCAATTTATTCTGACGGATCCTCGGTGTTAGTTGACATGAGTACCGGAAAATCCTCGCTAAATTATGTTATACCTATTGCCAATTTTACGCGTTCAATCCAAAATATATATCACATCCCGTTCATTATGATGTATGTATGTATTCATCTAGTTGTATTCATCTAGTTTTATTTTACAGAGCCTGAGCTACACTCGTATGGTCCCGTTTCCATATCTCCATTATTTTTTAATCATTCATCCTTATTTCTTCGTGTAGGCCGAAACCATCACCCCGGGAGGCGGGTCACAAACCCCCGGCTAACACCCGGTACCCATTCACTGTTGGGTGAACAGGGGTTCGGGTTTTAAGGAGATATCCCATCTATCTCCGCTCCACCCGAGGATCGAACCCGGGACTTCTCGGTTGTGAACCGAGCGTGCTACCACTACACTACGGAGTATACCCCTTTATCATAGTCGCACTCTCTCTCTCTCTCTCTCTCTCTCTCTCTCTCTCTCTCTCTCTCTCTCTCTCTCTCTCTCTCTCTCTCTCTCTCTCTCTCTCTCTCTCTCTCTCTCTCTCTCTCTCTCTCTCTCTCTCTCTCTCTCTCTCTCTCTCTCTCTCTCTCTCTCTCTCTCTCTTTCTTTTTCTTTTTTTAATTTATACCTGGTAAAACAGTTTACAGAGAAGTTATATTCAACATTAGTGTACATTGGTGTATATTCACTTCTTTTGTTTTTTTTGTTTTTTTGTTTTACATATGTGCCTATAGCGCCTGTAGGCTGTGGTGATCCAGGGATCGGTTGGTAGTCTCTGGAGGTTCACTTGAGGGGTGTGATGGTTAGGCCTCGCCCGTGGTGGCGCAGGCAGGATTTTTTTTTATAGTGACGCCTGTGATTAGAGGCTCATGCCGCCCCCCTGTGTCCTCCGATGCACTCGCAATCGAAGGTAGAGTTGATGGAAAGGGCATGTGGGTGTTCTTAGGCCACTCGACGGTGCAGTAAGGTTTTGGTTTTCTTCGGGGATCGAACTCGGGTCACCGAGAACGCCAGTCGGAGACGCTAAACACTCCTCTACCGCCTCCCCATAACTTACAGGCTAAAGGTTACATTTTTAATGCTGCTTATCTTAAAGCCTGACTCTGGTCCTTATACTAGTCACTAATCACTATATCTATTAGCTCTGCCCAGCAACCAGTTATTAACCATCACTCTAAATTCCTAGACATTCGCTCCGTCAAAGTATGTTTGTGATGATATCAGGGTATTTCATCAACAGATATAATGTGTTCGTGAATTGGCGCTGATGGTGCCACGTCCGGCAGCGGGGCTGCAACATCTCACCAGGAGCCAGGGCAACAGCACGCGTGGTCATCGGGGCCAGGCAGTGTGACTGCCACAACGCCTGAAGGTGACTCACACGCTTCACTTGCACCTTGAACACCACGTTAAGTCCCGCCACGTAACGTCGGTGTCGGAGGGTGGTGAGACGTGAGTCCTGTCTGGCATTGCTGTCCTTGATTATCCTCACCGCTCGGGCCTGTACCTTGTTCAGGAGGGCGAGGTGTTTATTGGCCACGCCGCCCCACGCGAGGCACGCGTACTCCAGGGAGGAGCGACCCTGCGCCTTGTAGAAGATTTCCAGCCCCCTACCGTCGAGAAGCCACGACATCCTCCTCAGAGATGCCACCTTCCCTGAGGCCACTCTGGCGAGCCGCTCGATGTGGGTTCTGAAGGTCAACCTACGGTCGTAGGCGACCCCCAATACCTCCACTTCGTCCTGCGGTGCCAGTGTGTCCCTGTTGAAGTTAAGGCGCAAAAATGCACTCGACTTGGAGACGTTGAGAAGCTGCGTTTTATGGGAAGCAAACTTCACTTGCCATATGCAGCCCCGGGCTGCGATGCAGCTCAGCCTGTTGTTGAGCTGGGACGTGGTAGCAGTCTCCTCCTCTGACCTGTAGGTTCAGGGTGAGGGTGATGTCATCCGCAAAGGGCTTCGCCCTTGGGATGAAGTGTAGCAAGTCATTGATGTAAATACTCCAGAGCTGGGGGCCGAGGCAGCTTCCCTGAGGCACACCTGCTCTGATGGGCTGCCTCGGACTTCCGACCACTGACAGTCACCCTTAGGTGTCTCTTGCGTGAGGAGAGCTACACCCGCAGCATGCGGGTATAGCTCCCCTCACGTGGCCTCCTGAAGTGTATCTTGGTGAGGTCCGCCAGGTTGTCTGAGGTGCCCACAAAGTCTAGTGGTTGACACTGAACAGTGTGGGGAGGGAGGTTCGTCACCACAGGGTCCAGGGACGACCCTGAGATGTGAGTGGGGAAGGTGACTTGATTGTGGAGGTCATGCACAACCAGCAAGGTGCTAAAAGCATCCCGAACAATGTGCTGGTTCAGGTCGCCTATGATCAACACCCTGTCACATTGGTTGGCCGTCATCATAGAGTCAATGTTCACGGTGAGGAAGTCTAGCAGTGCTGTGCTCTGCGAGGTAGATCGATAGCACCCAACACACAATAAACCTTGACCAACACTGTCAATTATTTTCAGTGTCAGTAATTCCAGATCCTTGGGCACGGGCACGGGCGGCTCCACCACCTGGACGTTGACCGTCTCCCTGTAGCAGAATGCCACGTCCCCTCTCTGTGCTGTGTGGAGCGGTCCTTCCGGACCGGACACGGGCGGAAGCGGAGCGGACACGGGCATAACTGGGCGGCACTTTGTAGTCCAGGAAGGTTTCACACACAAACACTATGTCAGCCCGGTTCTTGATAATTACGTTGTGAGTGAGTTCACCATTGTTAGTGTGGAACTCTCTCACGTTAGCCGACACAAATGTTAATTCACTGCTGCCCGGCTTGTCGCAGCGCTGGGTGTTGGTGTGGCCCGGCGCCATACTGAGCAGTATAAGCAGGTGTAGTGACAGGCCAGGGGGGCTGGGGGACTGGGGGACCTTGGCGGGCCATCAGTGGGGTCCCAACCACCCGTAAGTGAGAGGGTTGATGCAGCTGCCAGGCAGCGCTTCTCAATGCGAGCAGCGGCTCCTGTCCACTCTGCCTCAACACTTGCACCAGCTCCTGCTGCCTCTGGTCAGCGATCTTGATCCGGCAGGTCAGAGAGGAGTGGAAGCAGCTTTGGCAGTAGTCACAGGCCTTCCTCGGGCACTGGTCCCAAGTATGACCCTGTCGATTGCATTGAGGAGACCTGGTCTGCTGCTGCTGCTGCTCTCTCTCTCTCTCTCTCTCTCTCTCTCTCTCTCTCCTCTCTCTCTCTCTCTCTCTTCTCTCTCTCTCTCTCTCTCTCTCTCTCTCTCTCTCTCTCTCTCTCTCTCTCTCTCTTCTCTCTCTCTCTCTCTCTCTCTCTCTCTTCCTCTCTCTCCTCTCTCTCTCTCTCTCCTCTCTCTCTCTCTCTCTCTCTCCTCTCTCTCTCTCTCTCTCTCTCTCTCTCTCTCTCTCTCTCTCTCTCTCTCTCTCTCTCTCTCTCTCTCTCTCTCTCTCTCTCTCTCTCTCTCTCTCTCTCTCTCTCTCTCTCTCTCTCTCTCTCTCTCTCTCTCTCTCTCTCTCTCTCTCTCTCTCTCTCTCTCTCTCTCCTTTTTTTTTATTCAAACATATAAATACATTAAGTTCAAAGGTGCACTATCGTGTGCTACCTATTTTAAGGGTAAGGAATAGTATAACTATATACATATGAATACAAAGGCTTAGTTTTTTTTAAGTTCAGGCATTGTTGCTGTCACTAAGGCGTCACTACATCACAAGCGTCAGCGGGGTGGGCTTTGACAGTCTCCAACGATTAGCCGCCAACCTTACACTTTGTGTGTTCATCTCATTAATGTGAGAGACGGCGGCCGTGAAAATGTTCCACATCCTGGAGACGCGGCCCACAAAGGTGCATTGGTGCTGGCTGGCACGGGAAAGCGGCACCTCCATTGCGTCACCACTGGTGAGCACCCTGCTCGTGTTCCGCGCAGCAAGCTCTCAGAGGCTGTTGTAACCCAGCCAGCTGTGGCACTCCCTGAACCTGTGTCTTGTTGAATACCACAAGTGCCGCGACGTCCCTGCGGTGTTCCAGTGAGTCGTGGGGACTCGTCGCCTCGGGTTGGCTTGGGGGGTCTGCAGCATCCACCAATCGCAGGGCTCGACGCTTGATGCTGTCTAGCCTCCTAGTGTGCGTGGCTGCACACACACAACATCCAGTAGAGGGCAACGTACTTTAAGCAAGGCCGTATCTGGGCCTTGTAGAGCAAGAGCTTCCCCCCCCCCCCTGTCGAGGAAGCTGGCTACCCTTCGCAGGGCAGAGACCCTGTATGAGGCCTTTTTGGCAAAGTGTTTGATGTGGCCGTCAAACCGTAGCTCACGGTCCACCTCCACACACCACACTCAGAACCTTGAAGGCTTTCTGGAGTGGAAGAGGAACGCTACCAAACCGCAGCTTTCCCTACACTGCTGTCCCGGCAGCTGGGGACCGAGAGACTACCATTGCCTGTGTCTTTTCCGGAGCAAAGGTCACCTGCTAGCGCGTACCCCACTTTTGTATAACACTTAGTTGCTGATTGATCTCATCAGCAGCACGCTCACTGTCTTGTCGTGGGAAGGAGCAGGAGAGAGTACAGTCATCAGCGTGAGCCGAGACTACTGGCAGCTGTTGGAGAAGATTGTCCACGTAGATGTTCCACTGGCCCAAGCACAGAGCCCTGTGGGACTGATGCTTCCACTGGCAGGGACTGGCAGGTAGTTCCCCAGTAGCAGCAGGAGGTCACCCTGAATGCCTTTTGCGCGGAGTTTTTCCAACAGGCCCCCGTGCCACACCCTGTCGAAAGCACCCGCCATGTTCAGGGCCACAACGATAGTATCCTGGCCGTCATCCAGGGCGTCCTGCCAGTTTCTAGTAAGGAGCATCAGCAGGTCAGAGGTGGACCGTCCAGGTCTGAATCCAAACTGTTGTCCCGAGAGGAGGTAGTTGTCGCTGAGGGGACGGCAGATTACCTCGCCCACGATCGTCTTGAACACTTTCCCCACCACAGACAGCAAGGAGATGGGCCTGTAGTGTTTACGGTCAGATCTGTAACTCCTCTTGTGTACAGGAACCACTCGAGCCTCCTTCCACACAGAATGCCAGATGTTTTCCTGCAGGCAGGCAGTGAAGACTGTGGTGAGAGGGACAGACAGCTGCTGGGCGCACTGTTTCAACAATTGCGGGCTGAAGTCATCAGGGTCAGTGGCTGTTTTGGTGTCGAGCCCCCGCAGAAGGTGTTCGACCTGCGCCTGCGTGACCTCCACCTTGTGAACTATGGCCCCTTGGGCGGCCTCTACCTTCATCTTTGTAGAGAAGAGATTAACCAGCAGCTGAGCCTTCTCCTTACTGCTGACGGCCGCTGTTCCGTCCTGCTTGGTGCGGGGAGGAATTTAATCTTGGTGGCTGTTTCCCTGTTTTTCCTTAACCAGGGACCACCAAGTCTTTTTCCCCACACTTAGGCCTCCTAGTTTGCGGCACAGGTCCTCATCTCACTTTTTTAGGTAATGATTCGTTGTATCGCCCCTGCCATATCTCGCTTACTACCTTATGAAGGACTAATATTTTGTCATACACGTCTTTTACTAACCTTCAAACCTCTTGAAAAGCTGTTACTTTGGTCAAAATCACGGACAAAAATGATCTAATAAAAATAAATAGGTGCAACTCCGCCGTCGCCATCAGCACAGTCAGAGGCAACGGGTCAAGGCCTCCCTCACGGACAACAGCCAGTCTAGGTTAGGTTAAGGTTAAGGTTAGGATTAGTTTAGTTTAAAAAAAAGATAAACTGAACCCAACCTTAACCTTAACCTAGGCTAACCTAAACTAACCTAGTATGGCTGCTATCCATGAGAGAAGATTGGGAGAGGCGCCCGTCCCGGGGTTTAGACTGCGCTGATGGCGACGGCGGAGCAGCATTTTATTTATTCGTATTAGATAATTTTTGTCCGTGATTTTTACTAAAGTAACAGCTTGCCAAGAGGTGTGAAGGCTAGTAGAAGACGTGTATGACAAAATATTAGTCCTTCATAAGGTAGTAAGCGAGATATGGCAGGGGTGATACAATGAATCTTAACCCCTTTTTATGGCCCATTTGCTGGACACTACCATCCTCCTGCAGGCCGCCCGATGCAGGTCCTTGTTTCGCCGAGTCAGGTTACGCTTGTAGCGGAACCATGCTCAGTATTTGGCCTCGGCAGCAACACGGCAACAGTAGCCAAACCATGGCTAATCCGTGGGTTTGGTGGTGTAGTCTCGGTGTGGCACGTGGCGTCTCTGAAGAGCCAGGAGGCCGGAAGAAAGGGCTCGAGACATATTATCCGCCCCGTCCTGCAGCAAAGTACCCCACGCCGTATGACTCAGGTCACGGTGCAAGGAGGCCCAGTCCGCCTTATTCCACAACCAGACAGTACGGGAGATGGCCTCGTCCCGAGCCACGCCTACATCCACCTGGGTTAAGACAGCGTGGTAGTCGGAGCTGCCTACTAATCCCAGCTGGTGACAGCAGAGAGTGTCCTCCTGGAGATCAGAGATGACAGGGTCCAGTGTCCCGCCCCGCTCGTGTGTAGGGAAGGTCACGTGGTCCATCAAGCCCTGCACAGTCAAGAGGCTCTCATAGGCATGCTGTTCCAGGTGGTGGTTGAGGTCGCCCACCACCAAGACGTGTCTGCAGCGGTGCTTCAACATCAGGTCGTCCAGGGCCCCAGTGAGGTACTGGAGCGAGGCGGTTCCCTGACGTGGCGTGCGATACATGGCGCACAGCAGGATGGCTGATCGGTCAGCCAGCACTGCCCGGAGGAACATCACCCCCATATGGGGGGGCGTGACCACATCGAGGTGCTGGGCTTGCACTCCCTCTTTAAAACAGACAGCCACACCGCCACCTGCTTGCTCAGGGCGATCCCTCCTGCTCCAGTGCGTGTAGCCACGTATCTTGCCGAACATGGGCTCTACCTCGCTGATGAGCCAGGTCTCCGTCACCACAACTACGTCTGCACTATGTCGTCGTAGTACACAGTTGTGGGTCAGGTCTCTGATGTTCGTTCGGACGTTGAACCCAAGGACGTTGGCGGAGATGATTCTCTCTCTCTCTCTCTCTCTCTCTCTCTCTCTCTCTCTCTCTCTCTCTCTCTCTCTCTCTCTCTCTTCTTCTCTCTCTCTCTCTCTCTCTCTCTCTCTCTCTCTCTCTCTCTCTCTCTCTCTCTCTCTCTCTCTCTCTCTCTTCTCTCTCTCTCTCTCTCTCTCTCTCTCTCTCTCTCTCTCTCTCTCTCCTCTCTCTCTCTCTCTCTCTTCTCTCTCTCTCTCTCTCCTCTCTCTCTCTCTCTCTCTCTCTCTACATCTTCTTTCCATCTCTCTTCCTTCTCTCTCTCCTCTCTCTCCCTTGCCTTACACAAATTTTTTCCAACTCACGTCCCATCTCTTCCCATCTTACATTCCTCCTACCTCTTCAGTTCATCCTCCTACCTACCCTCACTGCTCTCACACCCTTCTTCTCCATTCCTTACCTGCTGTTTTACCTTAAGACTAATACAGAAGACACCTTACTGGAAAGAAGAGGAGGACAGGAGATAGTGGGACATAAAAGGAGAAGATGGAGGGATAAAGTTCCTTTCATCCATCCCTCCCTCTTTCTTTCCATCCTTCCTTCCATCTTTCCTTCTTTCCTTTCTTCCTTCTATCCTTCCTTCCTTCCTTCCTACCTTCTTTTATTACTCCTACTCCTCCTTCGAAAGAGAGAGAGAGAGAGAGAGAGAGAGAGAGAGAGAGAGAGAGAGAGAGAGAGAGAGAGAGAGAGAGAGAGAGAGAGAGAGAGAGAGAGAGAGAGAGAGAGAGAGAGAGAGAGAGAGAGAGAGAGAGAGAGAGAGAGAGAGAGAGAGAGAGAGAGAGAGAGAGAGAGAGAGAGAGAGAGGGGGAGAGAGGGAGAAGGAGGGGGAGAAGGAATGTGTACGAGGGAGAAGGAAAATCAAAATCAAGACACAAGGGAGGGAGGAAGGAAAATGAAGAGCAGTGGGGAAACGCACGGAATAAGGCAGAAAAGGAAAAGTGGGTGTGAGGAAATGATTTGAAGGGAACAATATAGAGGGAAAAGGGAAAAGTCCTTAGGTTGTATTGATTAAGATTTTTTTGTCAAAAATTAATGTACCTGCGGTCCTGCAGTGTTGCCTTATGACTGTGGTGTTAATGTTCATGCATTTTATCATTGTAACAAAATGTTTCAAGAGAAGAAGAGAAAAGACAGAAACAATTCTTTATTGACAACCATAAGACCCGTGGAACCAAGTTTCCGCCAAAAAGTGTATAACTACTCCTAAATATTATCGGATGGCGCTGAAATTTGACATGCAAGTAGTGCTGTCAAAATCAATGGGGGTTGTCGGAATTTTTTTTTTGCGTAAAACAAGCCCTTAATGAGTAATAAGCGTAAACTACTCCTAATTATTGTCGGATTGAGCTGAAATTCGACATGCAGAGTGTGTCAAAATCAACGGGGTCTGTAAAAACAAACTTTTGTATAGAACAAAGCCCTTAATGAGAAAATTCACGAAAAGGAGTTAATTGGCTGGCGTGGCTCGCTGTCACTTTCCCAAAGCGCCAAGAACGGCCCAAAGCAAGGGGCCAGAGCTGGATTTCTATATTGATTAGCTAATTTCCCCGCCCCACACTGCGTGGTCCCCCCCCCCCCCCCCCCCCATTTTGCGGGGTACTCCGTAGTGTAGTGGTTAGACGCTTTGGGTTTACAAACAATAAATACGGGTTCTATCCCGGGCTTTTGGGACTGAGAATGCGTGAAGTGTGGGGGGGGTACCCATCTTTTTTTCCTGTTAATACAAGAGTGAGGCCCAAGGTGCGTCCTGGGCCCCCTCACTTTTCAACCCCTTTTATGGACTGGGTATTTGGGGAAAGTTGTAGATCAAAGTGATTGTGGAACATCCTCGGCAAAAACCAGGATCACTGATCTTTTTTGCCGATGGGTGCAGTAATCTTTCGAGTCGCTGGAGGTTCGAGGCGTACACGAGGAGGCAAAAGCCCCTTTGGGGCTTGAGGTCTTCCCCGGGTTAAAGAATCGCCAGACCATTTCATAAATTCTGATTAATGCAATTAAATGATAGCCATTTGCGAGTATATCAACAATATTTTTGTCACTTTTGCATCCGGTCAGCCGGTTTTTAAATAATCCGCAATCAAATCTGCAAATTCCCTGAGCTTCCAAAACGGTCCTCAAGGCTAGCAGACGACGCACCCAGGGTCGGGACGTCATGTTCGTATCTCCGGGGCCTCGTCTCCCCGCGCTCCCGAAGCAAGTAAACCCCTTTTCCGTTTCCTTTGAAAACTTGCGTTATCGGCGGAGTGAGGTGGGCCCACTCATTCCAGGTGTAGTATGTAGTCCCGTTCCTTGCCCAGGACCCCTGAAGGTAAAGTGTTGTCATGGGAGCTACTGTAGCCTGGCGTGGGTGGTTGGTCTGGGGTGTCAGCCAGACACTTGTCAAGGTGATGTTTGAAGGTTCCGTGGTGACGCCCTTAGGCCCCAATGTGCTTGGGCAAAATTTGAAGAGCGTACAAAATTGTGGGAAAGCTGGGGTGTAGGGGGGTTTTGTAGTCCATTAAGGAGGCGAGACTCTGTACATAGCACACCCTGTCTTCTTGGATTTGTTTTCCCATACTACTTTGGGCCAGACCCCCGGATTTCCAGACATAGATTATGATGTACCTCGCTCGTCTGCGCTGCAGAAGTAGGGGGCCCAGTCTGTGCGCCTCCCCCAGTAGTTGAGGTGGGAGAAATATCTTTTTGGGATAGGCCCTTTTTGGGGTGTTTCCCCGCAGGGGATGCCCTTTTTTTTTTTGTGGGGATCACATTTGGGCAGCAGTACTCTACCCTTTGGTTTACTAGGTCCATAGCGCACCCGAGGTTTCCCTCCCTTGTACGGAATGTTTCAGGCCCCATCCTGTCGCTATCGCGCTGTTGGGTGAGGGTGGTGTTTAAAAAATTTCCATCGTGCCATATACACCCCCAGGTCTTTGTGAAGTCTTTTTTTTGGGGGTTTGGTGTTGATACTTTATTGAGTGGTGGTTTTTAAAAAGGGTTTTCTGCCGCCCCAGAATTAAATTTTTTTCCCCGTTAAATTCCATTTGTTCTTTTGGGCCCACTCTTTTATGTTTTGGGTCCCATGAGTAGCCCCCGGGTCGGGGGATTTTTATTACCCGATAGGTGTGCGGAAAAGAAGAGCGGGGAAATATCGAGATCTGTGTCAAGTTGATATCATGATCGAAAAATAATGGGGCCCAAACAAGATCCCTTGGGGGAAAACCATTAGACTTTACAGGTGGATGTTTCCCTTTTGGTGACAACTTGGTGCCGTTGGTGAGAAAAATTTTGGATCCATCTCCCTACCTGCCGTTTGCCCAAAGGGCTTGAGTTGGGGGAGAAAGCCAGACACCTTGTCAAAAGCCGGGGAAAGTAGGAGACTAATCAGCATTACTCCTCCGGTTTTTTAATATGCTTTATAGGTTGTAGAAGCTCTGATAGGCAAGACCTGCCTCTTTTGAAACCGTGTTGTCCAATTGAAGGCCCCTCTTTTTTCCAGGGGGTTTTTCCATCTTTGGCCCCCAGTATCCTTTTAAAAATCTTGATACGTGTGAGTGAGGGCCATTTGTATCGCTTGCCCGTTTCCTTTGCTTCCTCTTAGTAGGGTGTATTGTCCCCAGTTGGTCATGGGGGGGGGGCCGTGAGGGGGGGTGTAGTCCACAGATCTTTGGGGTGTGGCAGTTGTTTCCCCACATTTTTAGAAACACAGTTGGTAAACCCTTGGTCCCGCTCTGCTTGGGGGCGATTTTGCTTAGGGTGGTTTTTCTTCCCGGTTATCAAAAAGCGGAGCAGAATGTTCACCCTTCCTTTCGTAAAGAAAGTCAAAGGACTGTTACCATTTTAGATCAGGACTAAAACCCTCGATACCAGCGTAGATTTTTGCCCCTTTCCGTGGGCCATTTCAAGTTCCCCTTCTCTTTCGTAGGGGCAACCCAGTTGTGCTGGTCAATTCTTCTTGGCGAAGAGTAGAAAAATTTTGGGGTAGACTTTTTTATTTTCCCCGGACGTTTTTCTTCTTGTTTTCTCCTGCCGTAGTGTATTGAGAAGTGCATCTTCCCCGTAGTGTAGTAAAAAGTTGTATTGCGTTTTCTCCCCGCAAAGTTTCTTTTTTTTAATTTTTGTAAATGGCCTCTTTTTCATATTTTCTGTCCCACCCGCAGACGTAAAACCCATTACAGGGGAGTTATAGGTGTGGTGGTTACCTTAGAGGCCTCCCGTCGTTTAGTTACTGTAGAGTATAACCCATTACAGGTGAGTTATAGCTGTTGGTGAGCTACCCGTAACGTGCCCCCCCTCGTTGAGTTTCCTGTAGAGTCCTCCCACGTTGGTTACCCGTAGAGGCCCCTCATCGTTGGTTACCGTAGATGTGCCATTTATCACAGGTGAGTTATAGGGTAACAGGAAGGTTCGACGGAATGCGTTTTCGACGACACTGTCAAAACTTCCAACATAGTGCATCGTCGAACCTTCCAAGTCATTTATTTACGGTGATACACCGGCGACAGGTGTGTTGCGAGTCCGTACAGGTGTGTAGTGACAGGTGTGCTGTATGTGGTAAAGCAAGAGAGGCTAAGAGTGAGGTGTTAGCCCCCCAGTGTGTGTGTCTGACCTAAAGAACGAACGCGTAGTTCTCGTCTACTATTACGGCGTCAGCCTCGTACCGCCGCGGCCACGGGTACGGCGCGGGCCACAGTGATCCATAGAAGCTAATCTCGGGCACGCGGGACTCGAACCTAGGATCAGCGCAGGTAAATATCGCAGGTAAATATCACATCCTGCTGAACCTCAATTAAGCTCCCCTAACATATGTTCGTCTGCCTCGTTACCCTCGTATTCTGGCTCAAACATGTAGGGTTGGGCTCCCATTACAATCTGAGGTTCGTGTTCCTCATAAAAGTCAGCAGCGTCATTTATGTCGGTCTCATATTGAGCATCGTAATCTATATGTCACAGTGATAGATTCACTGTCGGACACCGAAGTACAATCGCTCATCATAACAGTTGCTGACAGGTGTCACAGGCAGAAGACTGTTGTTTACATTTGGAGATACGAACATAACGTCAACAATATAATTCGTAGCCCTGTTGGAGGGAAGAAAAAAAAAAATTCGCGCGCTTTTTACAAAAGTCGTGTTTTTACGGAAATAAGGCCTGGAAATCAATTATTTTTGGTGGATTAGGTGTTTTGAATGAACATTCAACATAATTAGGCAAAAAAAAAAAATGGGTCTTGACGATTACTTTAAGACCAAGGTCCAGGTGTTTGGAGGATTACTAGATGAAACAGTACAGTCTGCTCATGCGTGCGGCGAGGACATTGAGATCTCGGAAAGTTTTACATACCTTGGAAGCGCAGTCAATAATGACGGCGGGTCACGTCAAGAAATCTTGCGATGGATTGGCATAGCCCACGGTGTTATGGACTCGCTCAGCAGGAGTATCTGGCGTTGTCGGTACCTGTGAAGGATGTCAAAGATCTTCAAGATCTTTGAAATCGTTTGTGATCCCTGTCTT
>JACEEZ010012396.1:147500-152500 GCA_016584305.1 Chionoecetes opilio | reverse complement strand
AAAACAATATTGATAAATAAACCACACTATGCATCAAACAGTGTCGTTATACATATCACTCCAAAAAGTAATTATTCAACTACCTCTATGAAATTTCCATACGCATAACTTACTTGTAAATTCCATCCATATGAGCGTAAATGAGGGAGGCCAGTAGCAAAATGTGGCACTTCTGACCCCCTTACATGTCAAGCCATCGCTGAGCGAAAAACACAAGACAGTGGGTGGAGTCCGGTGTGGGGGGAAGCACATGTACCGGACAAATTAGTCGGCTTGGGAAACAAGACCATGTATGCAGTATTCTTCCCATTACACACAGTTAAAATGAATGGACAAATTCGTCCGCTTGGGAAGTTCAGGGTTTGATTAATTATTTTATCTATCACCCTTCTTAAATATGGAGACTACATCACCTTTCCTCCACATCAACGGCACCTCCCCTAAATCAACAAATTTCCTAAAAAATTGCACTAACAACTCACTAACAACATCTTTGCATTCTTTTATTACCCTGGGATAAACTTCATTCATCTGGTCCTGGTGACTTAAACTTCTTCATTCTATCTATACCCTCTTGCACCATTTCCTTAGTTATCACAATATCTTTTAGTTTTTCATCATCTTTTCCTCTAAACATTTGTTCACTATCAGGTACCATTTTTTCTGCATTTATTTTTTACATCTTTGCCAATAGGGCCTGTAGCAGTGACCTCCAGGGCTGAGATGGTAGGCCCTGGTGGTTCATTTGAGGGTTGTGATGGTTGGCCCTCGCCCGTTGGTGGCGCAGGCAGGGTTTTTATAGTTATTAGAGGTTCATGCCGTCCCCCCCTGTGTCCTCGTATGCACACGTAATCGAAGGTAGAATTTATGGGTAGCATGTGGGTGTTCTTAGGCCACTCATCGGTGCAGAAAAAATTTAAGTGGATTTGGGTTATCATCGAAGATCGATGAGTTCAACGAGGATCGAACTCGGGTCAGCGAAAACGCCACTCGGACACGCTAACCACTCTGCTTCCGCCTCCCCAAATGTTCTCCTGAGTAAAAACACTTAAGAAATAATCCTTTGAAATTTTACACATATCCTCACCATAACTTACAATCTCCCCATGAGCCAGTTTTAACGGACCCACCAATTCCCTACTTTTTTGTATTATATATAGACCTGAAAAATCCTTTGGCGTCGGTTTTTTGCCTGGCCAGCAACCTTAATCTCATAGTTTGTATTTGCTGTTTTTGTTAACTTCTTGACTGTCTTAGCCATCACATTATATTGATCCTGTAAAATCCTGTCATTATATTAAGTCCTCTGGCGTCTGCGTCCATTTTTTCTCACTCCCAATGTCTTGCTCTGTACAGGCGCCTTATCCGCCCATGTATGGAGTAATACTTGGAGTATGCCTATCAATTTTATTTTTATTTTTTGACACCTGTGGTCTCAGGTGAAGATTCCTGTGGTCTCAGGTGAAGATTCCATTTTCTGTGATGTTCAGATCTTCAGTTAAGGCGCATGCAGCCCCTAGAGTCCACCGTCACACTCGCAATCGGCAGACAGGTATATGCTGCAAGTGGGTTGTTTTGGCCACTCGACAATGGCTTTGATAGTTCCTCTTTGATGAGACTTGAACTCGGGACCTTCTGCTCCCCTACCAGGCTCTTGAAAGAGTTGCCCCGGCAGGATTCGAACTCGGGACATTGAGTTCAGCACTCCAAGACACTAACCATTCGGCCACCGCCTCCCCCGATGGTTTTGGTTTGTTTGGGGTGGACCCACTCATACAGCTCACCTAAACAGGTTAGAGTCAAAAGCTTTTCGTCTCATCAACTCCCCTCCTCTGACTGACTGTTTTCAATCTTTAAATCACCGCGGCAATGTTGCTTCTCTTGCTATCTTCTATCGTTATGGTCATGCTCACTGCTCTTCTGAAATTGCGAACTGCATTCCTCCCCCCCCTCCCGCGGCCTCGCTGCACAAAACTTTCTACCAGTCTCATCCCTATTATGTCCATCTTTCTAATGCAAGAGTTATCCAGTATATTCACTCTTTCATCCCCTTCACTGGTAAACTCTGGAACTCTCTATATGAGGCGTCCCGCATTAGAAGGGCTGCTCGCGCCAAAATAAAAAAGTGAGAAAAATGCGTTCAAAGTTTGGCGAACTTCCGACAACCATAACTTTCTTATTATATATGCTATGTCAATTAACTTAGTCTCAAAATGACCGGTAGACAATCAAAATCATGATGTCCTCAAAAATGTTCGAGATCGTGATATTCACTACTACTTTTTGCAATATTTTTTGCAAACTTTCTTGGCATATTGGTTTGTGGGAGCTCACCGAAGTTTGAGGTGCGTTTTTTTCTCTGAATACTGCACAATAATAATAATTTGTGAATTTGTAACATACAAACACAAAATAATAGATATTAAGCAAGTACAAGTTGAAAAATGGTGAAGAAAAATGTGCACTGCTTAAGGCGCGCTCATCCAGTTACCCGTTAGTAGTAGTAGGGGTAGTATTAAAAGTTATATACTATTAGTAGTAACTAGCTAAAAAGAACTTACTACTATTATTACTATCCATACTAATAAGAAAAAGTAGCAGTAGTAAAAGTTTTTTTTATTATTTTTTTTTTTAAACTGCCCCATCCCTATTGAACTGTGGGCGGTGAAAAGACAAGGTCTGGCCTTTCCCCAGACACAGTCCAACTGGCCTCCTCCCGCGCCAATGATCTGTGAGCATCGCTAGCGCCATACAATAACTCGTACAGCTAGTCCACACACAAAAAAAAAAAAAAAAAAAACAAAAAAATAATAATATCTAACTCGATAATAATATTCAATACATACTACTAATCAATACATAACTATAATAATACTAATAATCATCCCTAATACAACTCGCAATAATAATAATATAATACCCCTTACTCCTCATCATAATAATCCATTACCTTATACTAATACCGTGAATAATGGTATCCGTTCAAACTTACTATTAATTCCTCTATACTACCTGAAGCACGGCAACCATGGGTGAAAGAGTAGAACTGATTATCCTCATTGTCCTTAGCTCACGTCTATTGAGAGGTTCAGGTCGTCATCAGCAGGGGTATGTATGTATCCGTATGCTCACGTTATCAGAGGGAGGGGAGTGAGCTCTGTTGGCCGAGCCCTCCCTGCAGGGGTGGGCGCCCATTTCTTATGACGAATTTTGGCCCCACACCCCCCCGATGAAAAATTTCCCCGGGGGAAATTATAACGGCTCACTCATTCCTGGATGGCCGCCCTTCTAACACGGAATCTTGGCTTTTCAGGTCGGGGTCCCAGCGGTTTGGCCCTGGCATCGATGGTGCGCTGGCATACATATATTATTTTGCTCTCGCTTTTTGTTCTATAGCGCCGTATATGTATTGTTCTTGTACGACTATAGATTGATATCGACCTTACTGACGGGCACTCATCCACTGCGGCCGGGCTGAATAGGTTTAGAGTCTACAATAGACGGGTCTGATGACATAGTTATCTCGTTTGATCCGGGGTGGCTGTCGGCAGCCCTATTACTAATGCGTGACGCCCTCATAATGTTTTTTATTTGTCCACCTATTACGACTTAATATTTTCAAGGGATAGTAACAAGACACCTCCTGACTAAATTGGGCCCCCTCCCTTTTTATATTTACCTTTACTGTATTCTTTATAGGACTGCCAACTCATACGCGCTTTTTGATACTACCCTATTATTTTGGGGCCATGTTTGTGTGCTTTGCCAGACTCTTCCGTCCTTGGGGGGGGGGTGGGTCTCGCCCTTCCGCAGTTTTGTTTTTGTTGTTGTGGCGGACTCAGTGAGGGTGTATAATGGCTTATTTCCGTTGGCTTGTCCTTTGTTGATGTTAACAAAAGAAAAACCAGATAGACAAATTAAAAGTCAAGATACTGGTATACTGTTCGTAACTAAAATACGAATATCAATATACCCTATTGCATCTTTGCGCGCATAGCTATTTATTTAACATTAGCTTATCCACACATTCTATATTGTTTAGATGTATGGAGATGATCATTTAAAACTTTCATCGATATAATATTTTAATTACTAAAATATATTGATAGGTGTTAGACCTCCAAGCAAGCACACGTATGCCTCACCGCTGAAACACTGTTTACAGTTCTGAATTACTTGTAAATTGCTTCTGTCTGATATCCCTTCAATGTCTATTTCATAATGCCTCAACCTATTCATTCCCAAAAGCAGTGACTATAACCATGCCACTTCACCCTGACTATCAATTAGCTTCCTATAATCCAGACAGACGACGACAAAATTATCTGAGACTCCCATTATGTGGAATATCCCATGCAGAGCAAAGTATCACTGTTGGAGGTGTAAAAAGCTGGTACCAACTGTCACAAGATTTTAGAAACATTGCACAACTAAACACTTTCAAATATATATTAAAATAAAAAGCTATATAATGACTATTAACATTTAGATGATTACGACTATTTTCTTTTCTTGTGAAATTTTGAGAGTTTTAACATATCCTTACTATATTATAACATGTCTTTTTTCATTTTTTTTCTTATCATATTTTCTGAATATACGTATGTGATTATTTATATATAAATTGCCCGTTTTTTAGGTATTTATTATTGGATCACACCAAGGGTTTATGTGTGTACTATTATTTTTCTGTAATAACTCTAGTCTGGTTCGGTTATATGGATAATCTTATTCAATATAGGCTTTTTTTTTAATATTCATTGTTTTTTGTTGTTTAGATATACATATAACATTGACTCAATATATATATTTAGCAAGGAGCCTGTCGGGCTTCCACGGGCCTGGTCCTCATATATATGTACTGTAAACATAATTATGTGCTTAACAATTGTAATATGAGGCCAAAAAAAAAATTTTCTCTCTCTCTCTCTCTCACTCTATGGTCTCATCTCTTCTTTTAGTCCTCCAGTTCCTGCTCGTCTGCCCTCCTCTCGCTCCTC
>JACEEZ010012396.1:132500-137500 GCA_016584305.1 Chionoecetes opilio | reverse complement strand
AACTAAATTCACATTTGCATCATTAAGATATGACACGTTTTCACCATGGAAGATTTCTTGAGTTTTTTCATACATATTCTTACCAACATTTGTAAAATTAAAGTTCATTAGCTTTATCGATACGTTATCGAAGTTATCGTCCATATAACTATTTATGCGAATAGGAACAATTTATTAAATAATGCTCTATGTCTTTGAAGTGTTACCTTTACTTTCATGAACTTCATTATGATAAAGTGTGGCTGTACCCTCATCAACGAAGGTTTTAATACGCTTTTTTCTTGTATTTATTGCTCCTGTAGGGCAATGTTCTATCGATCACATTTTAGTTTTTTTATGGGTGTCATCTCATAGCTTCCCGTATAGAGTCGTTCATCCATGGTGCAAACGGTCTTTTAATGTATCTAGTAACTAATGGAGCACAGTCATTCAAACAGCTATTAAAATTCACAGTACAAATATCAACTTGTGTGTTTACATCGTCAGTTTGTAAAACATATTAAAATCTTGTATATTCAAGAAGAGCTTCAGACAAAACGCTTCTTTAGTATAGTTACTGAGGTGACGAAAAGTTCGGATAACAGAC
Source organism: Chionoecetes opilio (assembly GCA_016584305.1). Taxonomy (NCBI): domain Eukaryota; kingdom Metazoa; phylum Arthropoda; class Malacostraca; order Decapoda; family Majidae; genus Chionoecetes; species Chionoecetes opilio. Next base: position 136,914 of record JACEEZ010012396.1, on the reverse strand, counting down.
GGTCTCTTAAGTTTATTAATATCTATATTATACACGTACAGTAATGTTAATGAGCTCATGATCTGCGATTTCTTCCACACAACATCACAATAATATATGGAGTCAGGTTTGTTAGTAATAATACGATCTAACAATGTCGAGGGCATAGGAGTAACCCTAGTTGGTTTATCAACTATTGTGTTAGTTTCTTATTCTTATTTATATTTGTCATTTTGTTATCATTAGCAAATAAGTTTTCATTAATGTCACCAAGAATAAATAATGCCTTTTTTTTCATATAAATTATTCAAAAAATATTTTATATATAATAAAAACAGTGACAGGAGCCTTATGATGTCGGTACATGCACCCGATAATGATAACGGGGAACTTTTGACACTGTACTGTTACCCACATATCTTCCAAACCTGCCTGCTTGAGGACACTGGTTTATCACGTTATCTGATAAGACGCTCTTTACGTAAATACAAACACCGCCTCCACGCCCGCTGTCGCATCGGACAATCTTATAGCCTTGTATATTAACTAAATCATATCGGAGATTAGGTATAGCAGCCACGATTCACTAATACACAAAATGTCAATATTTCTATCTATCATCAACAATGTTATTTCAGCCATACTCCCCAGTAAGGACTGAGCATTTATTTATATGTTCGACCGTCAAAAAGTTTCCTTTAATGTTTGCAGCGGCAAGTACTTCTTTGCCATCATTTTATGTGCTGTAGTGCTGACACAGGCGACTCTTGTGACCCAGACGTTAGCATATGCCACACAATAGTTTGTAATCATATCTACAGTTCATTTGCACATGATTAAACTCACCAGTTATTATAACCCTACTTTCTTCCATTCATAAATTTTGTTCACATAATTGGCTTCTAGACGTATACTGTATACCTATTTATATTAGTTTGGTCATGTTGAGAGTCATTATTGTATGTTTCCTGCGTTCAAACACTGAAGTAGGTGTATAGTTGTGCAGTGAGTGATTCATGTTCCATCTCCTCACCCCTGAAGTGTAATTACGGGAATAATTTTAGGCCGTGTGATTTCGTTCCTCCAGGGCCCTGCTCAAAGCTGTAGCGTAAGTAAGTATTGGATACACCTTCCCCGCTACTCCAGCCTGCTCCTTGTTTTCTTGTCCGTGTCCCAGTAAATGTAAGGTGGGGGGGAGCTGTTAGTACAGGTGTTGGGCGAGGGCGAGATGAAAATCCCATAAAAATAGTAGAAGGGCGACGGGGAGCTCTTTGAGTGGGAATATTCCGGGCATAGGAATGACCACTTTGAGTTGTTATGTTGTAGACGGGTAAGGCAGCTTCGTACGCGGGTGTTGTGGGGCACGGGAGCCAGCGCTCTAGGCAGGTGTTTCAGTGCGTGGTGTGGGACTGCCTAGACCTACGTGTCGCTTTTCACTTCATTGCACTTTACATGTGGTAGTATTTCTTTTGACTTCCTCCCAGTTGGTACAAAGGTGAAATTCTGGACACTGCTTTTTGATAGTACTTAATAACTTTATTACATCCAGTCTGTTTAGCATAGGATAAGAGTCGTTTTCCTTGTTAAAGCAAAGGTTTTCCATCTCACCTGTGCCGAGTTTGAATGTCGGAGCAGTCTTGATTACATCTATGCCGTTAGTTTCACCCCACTTAGTAAAATGTTCATTATAGTCTTCAAATTTTGCTTGAATTTCTTGAGACATGGATGATGAAAAAATCTGGCAAACAAATGCAATAGGCAAGAAAAAACTTTCAAAAAAGACTTTGAATATATTAGTAGACAGTTAGTGATATTTCCTACCAAAACAGCAAGAAAATTCAAATCAACAAACCCACAGTTTCTGGGTACAGTGTATGTAAGAAACGTATTTTTTCTTTGTAACGGGGGTAAACATGCTTGCGGTCGCAGTACACCGCCAACTTCTCTTGTCTTCCACTGTACCTTCATATTGCTGTTTTTCTCCTTCAGGTCACTGATCAGTGAATCTAAGTTGTCTAGTATTGTTGTTGTATATCGTTGATGCCATTACATATTACACACTCAGAAGGAATCTTACTTAAATTTTTCAAACACCCAACTACTGAGCAGATCCATGTTTGCTCCAAAGATGGTCCTGACCCAACAGTTGTTTCGAAGGTTCGAGCGTAAAATTGGATGTAGGTTAGTGTTCCCCAGGAGGAGGCAGTTGTTGGGTGGCGTAGAACATTATTTCGATGAGTGGTGATTACCGTACCCGCACCACTGTTTCTCTAGCTCAGTTACTCGTTTCTGGAGTACCTCGATCGCATAGTATTCTGTTTTCATTTCAGTGTTTAATAATTCGATCTCCATGTCTTTAGTTTCTAATTTGGACGTAATCAGCTCGATTTTTCGTGCAATTTCGTGCATGTCCAAAATTGTCCATCCCATCCTGGTTTTGGATATTCTCATCAGTGGCGTCGTAGGAGAGAGAGCGAGAGAGAGAGTGATTTTTGTTTGAATTAATTTATTACGCCCACAGGCGTCAGGCAGACAAATACAGCAACGAGCATAAGAAATGGAAAGTAACACATGCAAGAAATAGTACAAGATGCCCAAAGATCAAACAAACATAATAGTCCGGCAGCCACCAGGCTCAACCTTGTTTTAGGGTCTTAAGTTTTTTTTTTCAGTGGATTTTGTTTGCCCATATATATCCAGTTTGAAAAATATCTTGGTTGGCTCGCTGTCAACCTTGGGCAATTTGAGATAATTAGCATGAAACAAAATGGCCGCCAAGGAAATATCTAAATACATAATATACCATAATTCCCTTACAAATTGACATAACCGGTCAACCAATACATGGATTCCAGGGTATTTTGACCCAGAAAATTACTTTCTGGTATTTTCATATCCAAAATGACCACCATTTTCAAAATGGCTGCCTTTGTTTTTGTTTAGTTTTTTGTGTGTGAATTTTTATATTTATACAAGTATATAAGAATATTACTTGTTCAACATGCAAGTAATAAAGATTGACAGTTTTTTTGTCAGATCGTTTTGAGTCCTCAAATTCTTATGGGCATAAATGCATAATTCTTGAGGTAATTAGTAATCATCCTCATCATCCTCATCAACTGCTGTTCGTGTTTGATCATTGCAACGTTCAATGGAGGATTGACAACACAAAACATTGTGCATGGTAGCCTCGACTTGTTACATGCGCATCTTGAGGACTTACATGGCTGTTTACTTGAACATGTGCATCTTATCAACTTGAGTATATGATTCGGTGCTAGCTGAACATTGGTAGGGACTGTTGTAGGCAGCAGTGACTTTGTTCTGCTTTCTTTGATCCATCCATGGTCCTTACCAAAGTGCGCAGATAGTTCTGCTATTAGCTGTCTACGGGATAGAGCATTGCCTTCATTTTCTATGTACAAATGAACAGATCAACTGAGTTCCAAATATGTGACATGTCTTCCTTTAAGATACTGATAACAACCTGCAAACCTTTATCCAACTCAGGCTTATCTGCCTGTGCTTCCTTTACCGCAGCATAGGTTGATCTACTTGACATAAAGTTGGTACGACATGCAACATGGTAGCGTGCATCAGCTGCGTGCAAATCACTGATAGCTCCACTCACCCTAATCCGAACTTGTGCTGCCCAGTCATCATTCCGTGCATCACATTTTGCAAGGATTTATGTCTTAAGGGACATTTTCTTTTCTGGCCTGTTAACTTGTCTGCAGAGATATGCTGGTTTCCATCTTGATGGATGCTTGGGGTCCTTCTAAAATTGGCAATCTTCGCCACAAAATATACAGTGCTCAAAGAAATTGAACTTCAGTTGTTCAGAATGTCTTGCTCGTTTTCTAGGTGCAGCATCTGCTTCTTCTTCATCTTCCTTTTGGCCTTTCAGGGCCCTTTGAACCTCTTTTGGATGAACGTATTTATTCACACATGAGCTATGGAACTTCAAACTCAGATCCTTGTCATTATCATATTGCAACTGCAGTTTCTGATGGATTTCATCTTTGTATATTTTACTGCATCTTATGATATTTTCTATCCTCTTAGCTTTAGCATTTATCAAGACTTCTTTCTTCTTCGAATCTGTGCATTTAAACTTCCAAGCAAAATAGCATTCTTCCTCCATACTGGCTTTGCTTCATATACATGTACACTTCAATTGTAAATTGTAAACTGTAGAAATAACTTACACTAGTACCAATCTAACATTTAGAACATTGGTCTCTGTTAAAGGCCGAGGGTTTATCCTTTAACCACCTTTAACAGTATGCACTTTCATGTATGGGATACAACTAGGTTCACACAGTTTATGTACTACTCCTAGCCCGATCGTTCATCCAGTGCCATTTAAGTCCCGTGCGATCTGTACACCATCCGAATGAATTAAGCCCCTTCATTCTTGGCTCGGCTCTCCCGT
>JACEEZ010012396.1:110000-120000 GCA_016584305.1 Chionoecetes opilio | reverse complement strand
CTGTGTGAAAGTTACTATCATCTTATGGACCTTGCATCCACGTTCCCCTTTTGAAGTTGCCTCTTCCCTTTCACTTCCTCCTACACCTCTTCCCTCCCTTCCTCCATCCTGCCATCCCTTAAGTCGTTATAAGTTTTGTTTTTTGTTTGTGCGAATAATACTTAGTGATGTTTACAATAACTTTTCTGCACCTCTTGCTCACGTTCTCATCGTTCTCATTCTCCGCACACTATTGCTACACGCGGTATTGGACGACGTCAACCTTTTTACGTCACTGCTTCATAGTAAGAAAAGTTTTACAGAAAAAAATGCATGCAATTATTGTATATTATATTTGTCCTTCCTAAGAGCAGCGCATTGCACATAATGGCTATTGATTCAGTTAACATCATTTGAAACCATTTTTATCACAAATCATTAAAAATGTAGTGCCCCAAAAAAGAAAGAAAGAAAATAACAATTGATAATCGTAACTTGCTGCCTCTCCTGTTCTATGACTAACTGTCACATTTAGTCTCACCTTCATAAGTGACTCACACACTTAAATATACATAATATTATGTTTCCTACCCATAATAGTATACGTCCTATCCTCTTGCAAAATTAAACTATAAGTAAGTAAACTAAATCCATTCAGAAAAACTGAAAAATCACCTACAAAGACAGGTCCATCAATGAATGTTACTTACTAATCAGACGTAATGCATAAATCATCCTCGCTAGAGACACATGTGTACCTCCACGTTAATAAGTAGTTACATCATTAGCACCTGGCATGATATGAGAGATTTTGGACCACATAATATCTCTGAATGTTACCTTTCTCCTTTCTTCCTTCTCTCTCTTTCTGTATCCTTCTTCCCCCTTCCTTCTCCGTTGTATCATATTTATTTTGTCTCCAACTTCCAGACTTCCTTATCTTCCTCGTACAAACTCTCCAGTACTTTCATAATTGTTCACGTCATCTATCGTTCTTCATTCATTCTAAAGACTTCTGACAGGCTGTGTCACGCCCACTTTTTGTTTATATCTATAATGATAATAAGAATAAAATGTTAATATCGATTATTCTGAAGCATTTTAGTGGTGTGTGACACGTTTATCGAGGCAGCAGCTTGCTGAGAGAGGGAGCCCACGCTATCAGTCTCAGGGGGGAGATCCACGAAGCACTTACCACCTGCTGGAGGTCAGTGGCGGATCGTGGCATAGGGTTGCAGAGCTGCAGCACCCCCAGACGTACTCACTGCCAGGTGTGTGATTCATTGGCAGCTCGCGCTTACCATAAGACCCTGTGGAACCAAGTTTCCGCCAAAAAGTGAATAACTTACTCCTAAATATTGTCGGATTGAGCTGAAATGTGACATGCAAGTAGTGCTCTCAAAATCAATTGGGGTCGTCGCAAGAAACTTTTTGCGTAAAACAAGCCCTTAATGAGTAATTAGCGTAAACTACTTCTAATTATTGTCGAATTGACCTGAAACTCGACATGCAAGTAGTGCTGTCAAAATCAATGGGGGTCTGTCCAACAAACTTTTTGCGTAGAACAAGCCCTTAAAGAGTAATTCACGTAATGAATTAATTGGCCAAAAAAACTGAGCTAAAAACAAAGGGGCCAGAGGCTGGACGCCTATACTTGATTTAGAGGCAAAGCATAATTGGTAAACCACTAACAAATACATCATAATTGGCAGCTCGCTTCGCTCGCTGCCGCTTACCATAAGACCCGTGGAACCAAGTTTCCGCCAAAAAGTGAATAACTACTCCTGAATATTGTCGGATTGAGCTGAAATTTGACATGAAATTTGACATGCTGTCAAAATCAATGGGGGTCGTCGCAAGAAATTTTTTGCGTAAAACAAGCCCTTAATGAGTAATTAGCGTAAACTACTCCTAATTATTGTCGGATTGAGCTGACATTCAACATGCAAGTAGTGCTGTCAAAATCAATGGGGGTCTGTATAACAAACTTTTTGCATAGAACAAGCCCTTAATGAGTAATTCACGTAATGAATTAATTGGCTGGAACGTGGCTCACTGCCACGTTCCAGCCGCAAGAACTGAGCCAAAAGCAAAGGGGCCAGAGGTTGGACGTCTATAGTTGATTGGCAGCTCGCTTCGCTCGCTGCCGCTTACCATAAGACCCGTGGAACCAAGTTTCTACCAAAAAGTGTATAACTACTCCTACATATTGTCGGATCGAGCTGAAATTTGACATGCAAGTAGTGCTGTTAAAATAAATGGGGGTCGTCGGGTATTTTTTTTTGCGTAAAACAAGCCCTTAATGAGTAATTAGCGTAAACTACTCCTAATTAGTGACGGATTGAGCTGACATTCGACATCCAAGTAGTGCTGTCAAAATCAATGGGGGTCTGTTAAACAAACTTTTTGGATATAACAAGCTCTTAATGAGTAATTCACGTAATGAGTTAATTGACTGGAACGTGGCTCGCTGTCACGTTCCAGCCGCAAGAACTGAGCCAAAAGCAAAGGGGCCAGAGGCTGGACGTCTATACTTGATTGACAGCGAGCTTCGCTCGCTGTCGCTAACCATAAGACCCGTGGAACCAAGTTTCCGCCAAAAAGTGCATAACTACTCCTAAATATTATCGGATTGAGCTGAAATGTGACATGCAGGTAGTTCTGTCAAAATCAATAGGGGTCGTCGGATGAAACTTTTGCGTAAAACAAGCCCTTAATGAGTAATAAGCGTAAACTACTCCTAATTATTGTCGGATTGAGCTGAAATTCGATATGCAACTAGTGCTGTCAATATCAACGGGGGTCTGTATAACAAATTTTTTGCATAGAACAAGCCCTTAATGAGTAATTCACATAATGAGTTAATTGGCTGGAACGTGGCTCACTGTCACGTTCCAGCCGCAAGAACTGAGCCAAAAGCAAAGGGGCCAGAGGCTGGACGTCTATACTTGATTATTGGCAGCTCGCTTCGCTCGCTGCCGCTTACCATAAGACCCGTGAATCCAAGTTTCCGCCAAAAAGTGAAAACTACTCCTAAATATTGTCGGACTGAGCTGAAATTTAACATGCCAGTAGTGCTGTCAAAATCAATGGGGGTCGTCGCATGCAACTTTTTGCGTAAAACAAGCCCTTAATGAGTAATTAGCGTAAACTACTCCTAATTATTGTCGGATTGAGCTGAAATTCGACATGCAAGTAGTGCTGTCAAAATCAATGGGGGTCTGTGAAACAAACATTTTGCGTAGAACAAGCCTTTAATGAGTAATTCACGTAATGAGTTAATTGACTGGAACGTGACTTGCTGCCACGTTCCAGCCGCAAGAACTGAGCCAAAAGCAAAGGGGCCAGAGGCTGGACGCCTATACTTGATAGTGTGTTATTGGCAGCTCGCTTCGCTCGCTGCCGCTTACCATATGACCGTGGAACCAAGTTTCCGCCAAAAAGTGAATAACTACTCCTAAATATTGTCGGATTGAGCTGAAATTTGACATGCAAGTAGTGCTGTCAAAATCAATGGGGGTCGACGCAAGAAACTTTTTGCGTAAAACAAGCCCTTAATGAGTAATTAGCGTAAACTACTCCTAAATATTGTAGGATTGAGCTTAAACTCGACATGCATTAGTGCTGTCTAAATCAATGGGGGTCTGTGCAACAAACTTTTGCGTAGAAGAAGCCCTTAATGAGTAATTAGCGTAATGATTTAATTAGAGCTAAATAAACTTCGGTTTTACAATAACTTCTGTTGCTTGTTGTAGACTTCTGTAACTTCTGTAGACTAGGTATTTTAAAAGCACTTTGAGGTCGCTGCCACGTTCCAGCTGCAAGAACTGAGCCAAAAGCAAAGGTGCCAGAGGCTGGACGCCTATACTTGATTTAATTACTTTCAATACGTTACTAAGTGAATTTTCATTAAAACCAGACCAAAATTTAAGTTACTTTCATATTTGCTGTACGATTTATGTCTGCGCCGCCGCCGCGCTACTTGTGATCACAATGGGCTGCAGTCGAGGGCGGCTAGATCAGCTGCTCAGTCCTCCCGTGTAGAGCAAGGAGGTTATATAGGAGGAGTAGTTATTTAAATGTCGAAACTATCAAAATGGAAGCTGTGTGTAGCCTGAAAAGAGATAGATGCATATCGTTTGAAAGTTGCATTTTATGTCAAGAATGTAAGCAACACAAACTGCTAAAGCCAAGTGCACAAGGGTTACTTACAGTTAAGGATCTGCACACAGTAGGAAAAAAATTAGAGATCCTAAAAACAGAGATGCCACCGAACGTGTTCTTGGTTTAGATGACAAAGATGAACAAAATGTGGTGTGGCATCGTCCTGTTATGCTTCATTTACAAGCAGGGCACACATATCAAGACTTCAGTCTGTCCAGGAGCCAAGAGAATCAGCTTCTATTGCTTCTTTTGCTGGTACAAGCAGGCCATCATCATTGCTTCAAAGCTCATCGGTGGCCATCAATTGGAAAGCTTGAATATTCTGCCAAGATATAAACTCGAAAGTTAAACTGTCATCAGTCACTACAATGAAGATGAGTGACAGGATTTTGGAGGCCTCAAAATTTGACCAACGTCTATCGGTCGATCTTGCGGGTGTAAGTGACCTTAATGCTGCAAAAGGAAAATATCACACCCCATGCTATAAGAGTTTTCTTCGAAAAACTTCTAAAACGAGAGATTCTTCAGAGACGAAAGACGTAGTCATTGAGTGGACACTACCACCACCATGATAATGAATTTTGAGGCCTCCAAAATCCTGTCACTCATCTTCATTGTAGTGATCGATGACAGTTTAACTTTCGAGTTTATATCTTGGCAGAATATCAAGCTTTCCAATTGATGGCCACCGATGAGCTTTGAAGCAATGATGATGGCCTGCTTGGACCAGCAGAAGAAGCAATAGAAGCTGATTCTCTTGGCTCCTGGACAGGCTGAAGTCTCGATATGTGTGCCCTGCTTGTAAATGAAGCATAAAAGGACCGATGCCACACCACATTTTGTTCATCTTTGTCATCTAAACCAAGAACACGTTCGGTGGCATCTCTGTTTTTAGGATCTCTAATTTTGACCTACATTCAGCAGATTCCTTAACTGTAAGTAACCCTTGTGCACTTGGCTTTAGCAGTTTGTGTTGCTTACATTCTTGTCATAAAATGCAACTTTCAAACGATATGCATGCTTCTATCTCTTTCCAGGCTACACACAGCTTCCATTTTGATAGTTTTGACATTCAAATAGCTACAGTTATCAGGATATCCTCTGTTCTCTCAACAAAATATTATAAACCAGAAAAAAAACAATCAACACAAAATTAATTAAAAAAAATCCCAATTATTTTTATCAGCAACAATAACGACATGTAACATGCAATCTAAAAAATTACGTTCAAAATTTTCACAATATATTAACTGTTGGCAAAGTGAGACAGATTCAAATCAGAAGTGACACAGCAAAACCTATTTGCCCTAAAGTTCTGATATCAAACAATGAATGTCTTTTATGTGTGCCTAAACAACCGAATCATTTGCAATTGCATCAGGTTTTCGCTGTGTTGACACCTCAACTTCCCGAGAGACAATGCACCAAGCCTCCTATGGAAAAAATATTTCAAGGCTGGACATAAAGGAAGTATCGATGTGCCTCACTCATTCTGTGTGGGCAGTTATCAGTCGCGAAGCAAAGTTTTCCTTCTGACCGTCGTAGCGGAGTTAGTATGCGACGTATAAAACTCTACTTGGTCTCATTTTGGAGCTTAGATAATTTCCTCGATTACAGGCTATTCTGAAATTCGAAAAAAATAGAGGAAGTTACCAAAAAATTTACTATAGCTTCGGAAATATGTGAAAAATTGACACATTACTAGACAGCAAAAATTGGCAAACATTTTTTTAAAGATACATAATTTTTTCTCATCTCATGACGTAGCTGACAAAATTTCATATCTATTAATATATAAATTACTGTATTTAGACAAAAAATAACGCGTAAACACGAGAATGAATTTGACGAATAATTTGTGTCACCAGGCCTAACTCGCCCACGGCAGTTGATGGGCGTTTCAAGGACACTGTTAGAGATACAGCTTGGCAAACACCAAAAATGGATTCAGCACAAAAAATACCCCTAGAAAAGTTTGTTTGTCAACTTTTACTCAAAAATGCCGGTAAATCTTTATACAGTGACATATCTAAGAATTTCGACTAGACTATTTACTTGCGAAGATATATAATGTTTTTGGTAGGAAGGATAATGCATAGGAAATATGATAACTAACGTGTCCATCCTCACGTTTTGACTCACTAACCTAACCTAATTTAAATTAACCTCACGTTTTAACCTTTCTAACTGAAGCATTATCATCATTAAATAGTCACCGTTGCAGAAGAAAAACTGAGGCGATAGAGGTCACAAGAAAAAGAAGAGTGAGGCGCAAGTAAGCATGAGTCTTTCTCATCCGTATATATATGATTTCATATCTCCAAAAGTATTGATTTGCAGCAAAACCTCATTGGGAGAAAGTTTCACTAAAACTAAGGTAAACTTAAAACATGCTCATAAGTGTATAGATAAGTATGGTCCTGGAGTAAAATAATGCCGCCTTATTCTTGAAGTATACCCTCAGAATGTTGACAAAACTATCTTCTTGTTGTCAGTGCTATTATAACAAATTAACAAATCCCGTTATCTGTTTAATTATCTTTTTTTTCCCTCATTCCAAACTGATACTTACACTCTGATATGTTCACTTCTGTATTAACTTTTCACTACATATTCTCAACTTATTTTCCTTTTCCTAGGCTATTATCTATAATTAATTAATTCTCCTATCAACCTACCTTCAAACATCGCTAATTGATAGTTTAATTCCCCTATTTACTCTGATTCGAACCCTTTTTGATGTACTCCTTAACACTAAATATAGACAAGGACCCTTCCACTCCAAATTTATGAAGCCACTTGTTATCAATTCCAAACTCCAGGATCTCCTTGCATTGACTAGACGGTCCCTTACCCATTCCAACGGAAACGAGTGCGAACAGGTGTTTATCATCATTACTGCGCATGCGCGAGCATGCCGCGTCGCGTGATTAGTGGTGCATTGTTCCGCCCCTCTACCAGTTGCCCGAGGTAAGCACTTTTCTTTAGCAGTTAATTAGGTTGATTAGGTTTGGTTAGGTTAGTTAGTTAGTAAGTAGTTAGTTCTCTAGCTTTAGGATAGTGTCCTTAAACTTTAAGATGTAGCAGTCATGCAGTGGTTTAATATTTTCGAAGTGCAAAGACTTAACTTGTATTTCGTCAAATGCTTCATCTGTGTATATACGAATGAAGGTTAAGGAGCTGTTTGGGTTAGAGCTTTGGCTTACACATCATAATTGTGTGTATATACGATAGAGAGGGGCGGAGCAACACTACACCAATCACGAAACGCGGCAAGCTTGCGCATGTGTAGTACTGATGATTAACGCCAGGACACGACGGCAAAATATCCCAACCCTCTCTTTGTTCCTTAACCTTCACCAACACTCAACATGTTATACGATACATGAAACAGGAAAAATGGGAGACAAAGACATATAATGTACGGAAGGGGCGTGGGTAGAGATGGTGAAAGGATGAAGGAATGGGGGAAATGTGTATACTTGAGACGGAGGGAGGGAGGAAGGATGTCATGTATAATTCCTGATTGCGTCTTTAGAAAGTACTCATGCGAGGGTAAGCAAATGTTGTGTTATGGCTGTGTTTACCAAACCAACATACATCACCCGTTGCCAGGCTCAGCAATTACTCGCGTGGGTGGATGCGAGGCATGTAGGGGTAGAGGGCAGGTACAGCGCTATCCCGGGTCTATGGCAATTTGAGGCTCTACGTGAGTGAGTCAATCAATGAGTAACAGAGGGAGTGAGAGAGGGAGGGTAGAGGAAAGAGGTGTGTCATTGAAAACTGCTAATATAACAAGGTTGGACAGAAAAAGGTGAAAGGGGAGCTTGAATATCGTTAATATCGTGAATACTTATTTTGCTGAAGTGTAGGTGATGGGAGAAAATACAGAGGTAGATATTGAATGAGAAGAGGAGGGTGGCCGTTGTGGGGAGAAAAATTAACAAAGGGGGGGGAGAGAGAGAGAGAGAGAGAGAGAGAGAGAGAGAGAGAGAGAGAGAGAGAGAGAGAGAGAGAGAGAGAGAGAAAGAGAGAGAGAGAGAGAGAGAGAGAGAGAGAGAGAGAGAGAGAGAGAGAAGAGAGAGAGAGAGAAAGAGAGAGAGAGAGACGGTGATTTTGATTAACTCACTGTGGACGTACATATATATATATATATATATATATATATATATATATATATATATATATATATATACTTGCATACACGTATGTATATATACATACATATGTAATTCGTGCGCACGTACATACATATATGAATACTGCCTGAAACAGCCAGTGAGGCAATAGTGAACAAGTTTTTTAGATTATGTGCTAGTAACACTAATATGCAATTTACAACAAAGAACTGTGTTTGACGCCACAGTGGTGAGTGCATTGCTTTATAGCTCCGAATTATGGTTGTTAAACACAACAGAAGTAATTGAAAAACAGTATACTAAACTTCTGAAGTGTTCACTAGGGGTTTGCGAAGATATCAGTAAATATTTTTGTACATATGATGAACAGGTATTCCATATTTACAGACTAGATTACGGACATTAAGTATAGACTCATTCCGTCACACCCAGGACATATTGGCATGGAAAAACTGTATAATATTTTATACAGTATTTTTAGGGAGGCCATCACACCCGGGTATAGGCATTTGGAAGCAGTAGGTTGTGTAACATAAAATAACAGATTAGACAAAGTAATAAATCATGTGCGAAAAATAATAACTGGTGCAACAAAACTGACCACTTGTATCACATAAACGAATCCGTATATGACAGTGCATCCAGTATACGTTACCAAGAGATTCATAGCGGACTAAAAACGTTTGTCATTCACCAGACTCCGCCTCATGTCGCACAATCTTCGGGTGGAAGGTGGAAGGTCGAGTAGCATACTCCCTAAACGACGTGTGTGTCATTGCTGTTATGTTCAGATACAAACAGAACGGCAAGTACTGATATAATGTCGATTAGACGCACACTGTCGAGATAGGTACCCATTGTTAGCATCCACCAACATTAGTGAACTTCTATTGCAATAAATGATAGTCGTCTGAGTGAATTATGTGACTTTATACAAATTATGAAGTACTCAGACCACGTAAAACACTATGAGATATACACGTTATCTAATGCATGTAACTACTTTTGTTTTATTCAGCAGTTATATGTAGCTCTTATCCTAAACTGTTTCATGGATTGTTATTTTCAAGTATCATCTTGGACAAAAACAATATGTATTGTTATTATATATTATTGTCCATGACTTTTGTTAATAAACTACTACTACTACTACTACTACTACTACTACTACTACTACTACTACACATACAGGTGGCACTGGGGGGGGCTGAGCTAGCTTGTCCGATGCGGGCGGGAGGTAGGTGGCGGACTGGCGGTGTTGCTGGTGGGTGTTGCTGTGTTGCTGGAGGGTATTTGTGTTGCACCTCTGTGTTGCGCTGGCCATGACGAGATGCAGGGTTGTAGACGTGTAGGGCTGGACAGGTTCATGTAGGTTGTTCAGAATGTGAACGCTTGTATCTTGACTGTGGAGAGATGTGAGACGTTTCTGTCTCTGGCAGCGCGGTGTTGGGTGGCTGTGGAGCGCTGTTGACCTCGTGCCTGCGGAATGTGCTGAGTTGCTTGAAGTGCTGTCTGCCTCTCTCTCCTTGTAGAATGAATGTTGGTCAGACTGCGTTGCTCGTGGACTTGTAGTAATACTTGTAGTTAGTTGCTGGCTGTTATGTTGCGGTAGTTACGGCTTGATACGATGATATCTTGGTTGGCTTGGTTGTGCTGGCTGGTTGTGGTTGTGGTAATGGTTGTTACTGGCTGGTTGTGGTTGTGATAGCGCCGGAGAA
>JACEEZ010012396.1:105000-107500 GCA_016584305.1 Chionoecetes opilio | reverse complement strand
CTAAGTCTATCAATAGTGGTGTTCCTCAGGGTTCTGTCCTATCACCCACTCTCTTTTTATTATTCATTAATGATCTTTTAAGTCTAACTCAAAGCCTTATCCACTCCTACGCTGATGATTCTACCCTGCATTTTTCAACGTCGTTTATTAGACGTCCAACACAACAGGAACTAAGTGATTCACGGAGAGATGCCACCGAGCGCCTAACTTCTGATCTTTCTATAATTTCTTTTTGGAGCAAAGCAAACCTTGCTTTGTTTAATACCTCAAAAACAAATTTTCTCACATATATACTCGACCAAACCTACCAGATAACTATCCCCTCTTTTTCAATGACATTCAACTATCTCCTTCTTGTACAATGAACATTCTTGAACTGTTCTTTACTAAAGACCTGAACTGGAAATCTCTAATCTCATTCATGCTAAAACAGCTTCTAAGAAGTTAGATGTCCTGTGGCGTCTGCGTCCATTTTTTTCTCCCTCCCAGATTCTTGCTCTGTTTGGGAATCAGAGTGCCAATTTATCAACAAACCCCGAAAGGAAGGATGAAAAGCTAAGTGGGCTGCGCTCAAGACTGCCTTGGCCCGGATTCGAACTAGGGCCCGCCGATTCCTAGCTAGGCCGAGGCCCACGAGAGAGAAGGCCTGTTCGATGGGGGTAATACGTCACAACAGTAGTGCGCTCAGTTTAGGGTTAACAGGGTGGACTCGAGACCCAGAACGTAATTTCCATTGTAATTTGGCTGCCATTAGACGAGTTTTAGTGAATATATGCAATGTTTTATAGATATGACCTGTTTAGTATCCTTGTCAACTAACTAATTTGGTATATTCAGTTACTTTTCGTAATTTTATGGCTAACAGACGATTTTATATAGCAAAGGAAAGATTTGGGCGTGAAGGGTTTAATTATCTCCCCTGTAAAATGCTGTGTGTCTCACGTTTTAAGTGATCATATTTTGTATTATTAGTTTTTGACAAATTACATGCAGATTAAAGCATTACTCCAGCAAGGTTAGGAATTAAAAAAATATATACATACATCATATACATTTTATTAACATGCATAATACAGTATATGCATCAACAAAAATATTTTCCTTCCTTAATGATGTAGTCAGGTCCTAGGTCTGTCAAGCTTTGCCGTTAGCTTTCTCCCAGTAGCCTCATCGAAGAACGTAGTATCATACACTTGATCCTCGGGTTTGAAGTGCAGTTCACATACCTGAAAAAGAGTTGAACATTGTTAACCTCGCTTTCCATAACTCTGCCGTTATTTATTTACTACTTATATATTACGGTTATTTGGAATTTTGCCAGCCCTGTTTAACCACTCAAAATATTTAAAATGACTGGAAATACCAAATTAAACTTAAGATTTTAAGTATCTCGAGACCCGCCATCTCCTTTATTATATCCCTTTAACGACTTAACAACTATCAGACCACCCCTTACTCTCCGCCTCTCGAGTTGAGTGTCAAATCAATAGCTTCAATTTCCTTTCATAACTTATAGTTACGCATCCCCTGTATTATTTTGGTCATCCTTCTCTGCACTGACTCTAACAATGCTATATCCATCCTGCAATACTAAAATAATATATGATTCAAGCTAAACGTGCTTTATATTTATAAAATTATTACAACAGTAACACATTACTTACCCTGCTATTTCTATTTGGAGTGTAGTGGTCTCTCATGATAGCCTGCAACCACTTGTCCGACTCATCCTCACTTCTTGGAAAAGAAAAAACACTGACTCTTGGTCCTGTTCGATAATTCCCTTTACAATTTTAGACAACACATGAAAGGCATGTTTTCCTCAATAAATAAGGGTCAACTTTCGTCCTATTGAAGACACGACGTGACCTCTCACGTCCACGTCTGAATCAGCACTGATGAAATGAAGCACTACTGTTGTCTCGTCATCACTCTGTCACCCCCCCCATCGAACAGGCCTTCTCTCTCGTGGGCCTCGGCTAGGCGCGCTAGCCATTACACCACGGAGGCGCTATAGTCAGTAAAGGTTAACTTCTATTTTGTCAAATGCATCATAATTGTGTGTATACGAAGACGGTTAAGGAGAGTTGCTGGTGTTTGAGCTTTGGTTCACACATTATAATTGTGTGTATATACGAAAGAGAGGGGCGGAACAACGTTACACCAGTCACGAGACGTAGCTTACTCGCGCATGCGGATTAATGATGATAAACGCCTGGACTCAACGGCAGCTTAGTGTTATTGGAGTAGTTTTTTTTTTTCTCTCTCTCTCTCTCTCTCTCTCCTCTCTCTCTCTCTCTCCTCTCTCTCTCTCTCTCTCTCTCTCTCTCTCTCTCTCTCTCTCTCTCTCTCTCCTCTCTCTCTCTCTCTCTCTCTCTCTCTCTCTCTCTCTCTCTCTCTCTCTCCTCTCTCTCTCTCTCTCTCCCTCTCTCTCTCTCTCTCTCTCTCTCTCTCTCTCTCTCTCTCTCTCTTCTCTCTCTCTCTCTCTCTCCTCTCTCTC
>JACEEZ010012396.1:70000-102500 GCA_016584305.1 Chionoecetes opilio | reverse complement strand
ACAATTGTTTTGAACCTCCACCTCCTACTTATGTGCCTGTTTGTTCACCTTACCGCCACTGAAACGTATTACAACATATTAGGAATGTACTATAAGGTGTAAGGTAAAGGTAAAGATGGGGGCATACGCTATGCACTGCGTGGCCTCGGTGCTCATCTCCGTCGCGTTAGCCTTTGAGCCTGTGCTAGGTGACAACCCATAACCCCGGGACACAGGGCTAGTGTGATATTCGGGTTACCACGGTTCCCTTCCCCTGCAAGAGGAAGCCAGCAGTCGCCGCGCAAGGAGCTGATGGTGGGATAACACGCCAACCCCCGTGGCAGCGGGCCATGCGTGCCCCCCCACGGTTCCTCTTCCCACCTCCTTCCCCGCCGCGCAGCCGATAAGTGCTGCGCCCCCTCCCACTGTCCCTCGATTTTCACCTATGGGCCGCCATCAGGCGTAAGGGCCCATGTCACCTGTATTTACAGGTGACAATCTACAACAAGAACAACCTTCCCCTGGTTTCCCCAAGTACCCATTTATCAAGCCCTATTGGGACGATTAAACGCTTGTTTTGGCTGGCGGCCGACTTGCCTGGCCCAGATTCGAACCAGGTTTTCAGTTAAACTTTTGCTGTTGCCCTTGAACATATCAAAAGTTTTTGATAGTCTGGCACAAATCTTTGATTTCCAAACTACCCTCATTCGGTTTATATCCTTCTTTCTGCACCGTCATCTTAAGTTTCCTTTCAAACCTTTCTACTGCAGCTACTGTAGAATGTCATTGATCTTCTCCTAAGTCTGTCAATAACGGACTCGGGGTTCTCTCCTATCACCCATTCTGTTTCTTTTTCATTAATG
Organism: Chionoecetes opilio; assembly: GCA_016584305.1. Lineage (NCBI taxonomy): Eukaryota > Metazoa > Arthropoda > Malacostraca > Decapoda > Majidae > Chionoecetes > Chionoecetes opilio. Next base: position 101,658 of record JACEEZ010012396.1, on the reverse strand, counting down.
ATCTAGGTCTAACTCAAAGCCCTATCCACTCTTACGTTGATTATTTTACCATGCATTTTTCAACGTCGTTCATTAGATGTCACACGGAGAGATGCCACAGAGCACCTAACTTCTGATCTTTCTATAAGTTTTTGTTGTGACAAAGCAAACCTTGTTTTGTTCAGGGCCTCAAAAACCCAATTCCCTTTACTATTTACTCGACATTACCTTCCAGACAACTATCCTCTCTTCTTCAATGACACTCAACCTTCTCCTTCTTCTACAATGAACATTCTTGGACCATCCTTTACTAAAAATCTTAACTGGAAACCTCACATCTCATAACTTGCTAAAACAGCTTCTAAAAATTAGCTGTCCTGTGGCGTCTGCGTCCATGTTTTCTCCCTCCCGTTGCTTGCACTGTACAGGGACCTTATCCGCCCATGTAACGAGTATGTCTCACATGTTTGGGGAGCATCCACTCATACAGCTCTTTTAAACAGGCTTGAGTCAAAACCTTTTCATCGCATCAACTCCCCTCCTCTGACTGACTGTCTTCAATTTTTTAGTCGCCGCCGCAATGTTTCTTTTCTTGCTATCTTCTACCGTTATTTTCATGCTCACTGCTCTTCTGAACTTGCTAACTGCATGCCTCCTCCCTTCCAGCGGCTTCGCTGCAGAAGAAATTTTACCCATTATCATTCCTATTCTGTCCATCTTCCTAATGCAAAAGTTAATCAGTATCTTCACTTTTTCATCCCTTCCACTGGTAACCTCTGGAACTCTCTTCCTGCTTCTATTTTTCCTTCTTCTTACGACCTAAATATCTTCAAGAGAGGAGTGACAAGACACCTCTCGAACTAAAATGGTCCACCCCACCTTGCTTTATTATCTTACTGTCATTTTTATAGGGATTGACAACTATAGTCGGTCAGCCCCGGTCCGAAATTTTGCTCACCGGTATCAAATTAGGGCGAGAATGCTAAGAGTGTTTTTTGAGAAGGTATAAATGCCTAGAGTTAGAAAACATGTGATAGCATTGTGGGGGTGGCAGCTTTATATGAGTTATCTCCCTTTTTCCAAAATGGCCGCCAAAATACACCCAATAATTCCTTAATAATTCTCAATAATTATTAATAATTCTAATAATTATTAATAATAATTCTTAATAATTAATAATTAATTAATTAATAATAATTCTCAATAATGTCCTTCTTGATGGCCGTTCGGATATGTGACGAAGTCTGATCTATGATCTTGTTGATATCTGTAGACTTTGCCTTCCAAAGCTTGAGCTCCCTATGTAGATTTTGATTTTCCAAGACAACATCCTTTAATGAGACACAGCATGGAACCATCAACAACTTTCCCTTGTCGTCGGAAAATATTTCTACTGCACCTCCAAGCTCGGATTTCAGTTTTCTGTGCATATTCTTCTTTGTTGAATCCTTCAGAAGATTAACTCCACCAGACAACATTAATGATTCCAATTTTGTGGTCAAGGGGGTGACTGGTATAATCCTCTTGTTGGGGATAATATCTTCTCTGATGTATTCGAAAAGTTCTTGGTAAGCTTCTCCTTCAACCTTGTGATACAGTATAAATTCATCTGTTACTTTCTCTTCTTCATTCTCATTGCTGTCCTCTTTGTTCCTAGTGTAATTCCTATAGCATGAAGCGTGGTAGTGTGCCTCTGCGGCAACAATGTCTCTACTGGTTAGTGCTATCATCCTGCCGTCTGCATTTCTGACGGCACTCTCTCTTAGTGTTTGATCTACTCTCAGTTGTGAAGCTAGCGTAAGTGTTTCACGTGTATTGGAGTGCTTTTTGAACTTGACCTTGCTACAGAATACGCAGATCGGAGCATAAACTCTTGATTCATGTGTTGATGTTCTGGAAGACTTTTTTGGAGGACAGTCACTACTACCAGATAGATCACTACTACATTCACCTGCTTTACTTTTCAGAGTTTCCAAGTCTCTTTTCATGGTGAACATGCTTCTACATTTTCGATGATAGAATATAATTGGAACTTCTTTGTCCTGAAGCGTTTTTGAAACGTCTAGAATGGGGACATGGTTCCTGACTTTGGCGGCTTCAAGTAAGGTTAACCAGGAGGCATGGCTTTGAGGACTGACAAAATGTTCATCTCCGTCGGATACTGCCTGGTGTATGATCCACAGTTTCTTGGCGGGTGCCTGTGGCGTTTCCATGTTAACGGACATTCCAGGCCTCCTACGTTGAAGTTCCACAGCTACCACGACACCGGATTCTGGTCCCGGATTCTTCTCTACATCACCAGCCTTCAACAATAGCTTCGAGAGGTAGTCGGCTGCTACTCTACCTCTCCACTCCAAAAACCCGACTTTCTCTGAACGCACGACCTGCGGGCCGGCTGGTCTTCCGGCAGTGGTGGTCTCCTCGAGGGTCTCCAACGTCGCCAGTCGATCGTCCGGTCCGTCTCTCGCCGATGAAATACGACACCTGAAAAAGAAAAAAAAAAAAAATTATATGTATGTATATTTGTATAATTATATAATATACAGTTTGGAAAAGGGGGATAACTCCCATAAAGCTGCCACTGCCACAATGCTATCACATGTTTTCTAACTCTAGGCATTTATACCTTCCCAAAAAAACACTATTAGCATTCTCGCCCTAATTTGATACCGACCAACCCCCCAGGCTGATCGCCTACTAGGCGGGCTTCTTGTTACCTCTTTTTTTTAGCCCTTGAGCAGTCCTCTGTGATGTAATAAAAAAAATAAAAAAATAAAAAGGGCCCGCAGATTCATAGCTAGGCGCGCTATCCACTAACGCCACGGAGGCAACTATAAAGTGTGGTTCACACAATTATTGAATTGTGAGTATCTATTTTGCGATGTTTTATATTGGTTGTCGTTTCTTTTCTCTTTCAAAACCTTTTCGTATCGCCTTCCGTCTCCTCCCTGCGTACTCATTTTGATTGATTCAATTATATATAAACATTATTTTCGTTTTTTTTCCTTCATATCTTACTGTTCGTGTATTGTCTACATATTGTATACGTATATAAATATATGACTTTTCATATTTAATTCCACCGTTGAAGATAACAATGAAATTATTACACACAAATTTCAGAAATATAGTGTTCAATAGTAAATGCTGTTTTCTTTTTGTATTAATTCAATTATGTATATCATCCTTTAGTAATTCCTTATTTTGTTTTACCTGGTAGGTGATTACTTTTTTTTTATATTCCTCTCAGTTTTTTTGGTTTATTTAAATAGTCGAAGAATTTCACACAGTCTGAGGAGTTAGGTGAGAGATACAGCACATATAATTTTAATAATAGAGTGACATTGTAGTCGAAGCCAGATGGTAGAAGGTTGGCAGATGGTTCAGAAGATTCAAGGCCGTGGGCATGAAAGCAAGTGATGTCGTTGCGTACATATACGCAACAGACATCTTTGGATTGAACATGAGAATAGAGACAGTAAGAGGAAACAAAAAAATGGCTATCAGTGCTTACAGACACCTGGGTTTTTGTGCGGAAAAGAAAATGAGGTTTAGATACTTATTTTCTTATGCTCTTTTAACTATACTGGTTATCATCTTCATTAATTACTACTTCTACTATTACTACTACTATCACTACTGTTACTTTTACTACTACAACTGCTACTAAACTACTACTACTACTACTACTATCACTTCTACTACTACTACTACTACTACACTACTACTACTACTACTGTCACCACTATTACTACTACTACTACCACCTCTGCCAGTACTACTACTACTACTACTACTACTACCACTACTACTACTACTACTACTACTAGTATTACTACTACTAGTATTATTACTACTACTACGATTACTACCACTACTACTACTAATGTCACTACTACTACGTACTACCAATACTACTACTACTACTAGTACTACTACTACTACTACTACTACTACTACTACTACTACTACTACTACTACTATTAGTAGGAGTAGTAGGGGGCTACTACTGCTAGTAGTAGGGTGAGTAGTATTTGTTATTTATTAATATTATTTGTATTATTGTTGTTTTTATTGTTAGTTTTATCACCTACTCCTACTGACTTTATTTTTGTGACAATTATTATCATATGTTATGGTACAATTATTGCTCGGATGACTTCACTAGTTCACGAAAAACAACTGTGACTCAGGAGAAGCTGTGAACGGTTTGGGGATCTGATTCAGACTGCGGACTCGGGTCAGTGAGATCCTGGGTCACACGGCGCGTGTGACGTCAGTGACTCACCATTCCCAGCCTGCGTGTCAGAAGACCGTTTAGACTGTGGATAAACCCTTAATCAGGACCACGATGACGCTACTGATTGTATTATTCGCGCTATTGTGGTTCAATTATGGAATGTGTGACGGGGGCGTAAGGAACTGTCAATGACATTTTGGTGCTACTATAGCGCGCGGTCTACCTGGACATTTACACTATAGCGTGTGGTCTGCCAGGACATTTGTAATATAGCGTGTGGTCTACCGCACATTTATGGGACATTTGCAATTTACTATTGATATATAACATTGTCAATTATACGGTAGAGTATTATAGGAAAACAAAAGGTAGTAAATATTTTATTAATGACCATTATATAAAATTTACATTATATATTATGCAGTAGAGTAATATAAGAAAACAAATAAAGCATCAGTATTTTTTTTAGTACTGCAGTAAATAATTAATTGAATGATCATCATATAAGTAAAACGTAATAAAAATGCTGAATGCATTGCACATACTATTGACATACACTGCATACTATTTTCTTCATAAATGATCAATTATCTTATAGTTAATGACACACATACTTCGTATCACATCGAAATGCCCCAAATAAATCAGCTACATCTTTTCTTAGCACTTTCCAGCAAAAGTGATAAAGGTGTGATTAAAATAGCTCACTGCCAACGCCTCTCATTTTCTTTAGAAGGAGGATACTGAGATATTAGGTAATTCGTTGATCCCCATTTTATAAAGTTTAGTAGGGTCCTGTTAGTTATGTCAGGTCAGGTCAGGTGGGATATTGGTAAACCGCACATTACAAAACGGTAGACTACTAACCCCGAGGTAGACCGCACGTTATTGTAGTACCGACATTTTTATGTTAGAGGATTTATGTAAGGTATTTATAATAATACTGAATCATCCCTCTTTCCTGCTGCCCCCAGAGCCGCCCACCTCCGGCCCGGTCATCACAGGCGGCAAGTCGAGGTACCATGTCAATGACACCGTCGACCTGGTATGTACTTCCAGTCCATCACGACCCTCGACCCACCTGTCCTGGAGGATCAACGGAAGGCTGGTGAGATGACGCTGCTCCTCCTCTTCCTTCTTATTCTCTTTATTCTTCTTCATCCTCTTTGTAATTATATTTTTCTATTCTTACTCGTCGTCATCACCATCGTCCACTTCCTCTTCCACATAACTGTTTCCATGTGTGACGATAATTGTCCTAACAGTGTTTTGTGAGCCCATCCACGGAACTTTCTCTCCCTCTGTTGTATTTCCTCACAATTCGGCAATTGAATTTTTCATGATCGTGTCGCCTTTTAATCATTTCAGTATTCTTGTTATTATTACATGTCATATTCAAACTGCATTATTATAATGCAGTTATAATGATTATAAAACCAAGAGAAGCTGTAAAATATGAAATAAATGTGGGTCGCTATATGTGTGTGTGTGTGTGTGTGTGTGTGTGTGTGTGTGTGTGTGTGTGTGTGTGTGTGTGTGTGTGTGTGTGTGTGTGTGTGTGTGTGTGTGTGTGTGTGTGTGTGTGTGTGTGTGTGTGTACGTGCATGTGTTTGTGCACGCTTCCTCTTCTGACGAAACCCCATTTTTCTTCTATTGTATCCGGCACTGGAGTGACACAATTTCATTTATCTCTCACGATGGAATGACACAAGCCTCTCCCTCCTCCTCATCCGTGTTGCAGGCGCCGCAGAACCTGGTGTCGAGAGAGCGGCCCTACATATCCAAGGATGGCCTCTTGACGCAGATTTCTCGGTTGGTGTTCGTGGCACTTCCTTACCACTTCCAGAGCGGCGTGCTTAGGGTGAAGTGCGTTGCGGAGATCGGGGCGGAGAGACTGACGCACCACACCACCATCCCGGAGACCTTCAGGGCGTGGGAGAGGTCCTTTCAGGGTGCGTTCTTACTGGGGAGGAGGATAGCTACACATTAAAACACGCTTGACGGTAGCCATACGCATAACCATTGACGATAGCCACGCAAATAAACCCATTAACACTATACACCAATATACCGTTTTATTTACGATATACAATGTAGCTCAAATTTAGATCTTTTATGTTATGCACACTCGAATCTTCCTTCATCTTGTCATAAAAGCGCATATTTGCGTCTCTGCTCTACTTTATATTGAACTTAAAGTCATGATGTCTTAATTATGTCAATGATGTCAATGATTAATCATAATATATTCGCTACAAAGGTAGATAGATGGAAAAGCTTTTACTTACTGTAAAAATTGAATTACTGTTTTACCTGGAGGCAAGCTGGATGATTGTTGCAGAAACACATTATGTTGGGTTAATGAATGAAGGTTATAAGTATGTGTGTAAGTGGATATGCGTGTGTGTCATGTAAGGATATTAAGGAGTAGCTGCCCGGCCTGGTCGATGGGTGAGTGAGAAGATGATGAAGATTAGAAGAGGTCGTAAATATAATGAGCTGAGAGAGATAGATAGATAGATAAAGAGAGAGAGAGAGAGAGAGAGAGAGAGAGAGAGAGAGAGAGAGAGAGAGAGAGAGAGAGAGAGAGAGAGAGAGAGAGAGAGAGAGAGAGAGAGAGAGAGAGAGAGAGAGAGAGAGAGAGAGAGAGAGAGAGAGAGAGAGAGAGGGGGAGAGATTATATCAACACCACAATATCAAACGACAACGAATCAATGTTCACAACATTCACATAACTCATAAACAGCAAAAAAAGGTGACAAATATAAATAACCACGCATTTTACCCACCCATAACATATCAATGACGTTAGGAGAAAGGATGACATATACTCAATAGTGATAGAAGTGATGAATAAGTTACCTATATTATCTCTCTTATCCTGAACAATGACGCTTCATGTCAACACTATATAAATTGCAGTAAATCAGAGTTAATGAAGAGCGGGAGGAAGTGTGGAGGGAATAGATGTGCCAGTCTGATGTAAGCAAACTACAGACACTGATTAGGTGGGATGTATAAACCATATTATGCACCCTGCAATGAATGGACGCCAAGCACGCATACACGTATACATAGGAACACACACGCACGCACACACACACACACACACACACACACACACACACACACACACACACACACACACACACACACACACACACACACATACACATACACAGACACACACACACAAGTGGCATACGTAATCAACGTTTTCACCTGTGTCGCGAGCTTATACGTGTGTTGTAAATATTGGTTTTTTTTTTTGTTGTGTGTGTGTGTGTGTGTGTGGTGTGTGGTGTGTGTGTGTGTGTGGTGTGTGTTGTGTTGTGTGTGTGTGTGTGTGTGTGTGTGTGTGTGTGTGTGTGTGTGTGTGTGTGTGTTGTGTGGTGTGTGTGTGTGTGTGTGGTGTGTGTGTGTGTGTGTGTGTGTGTGTGTGTGTGTGTGTGTGTGTGTTGTGTGTGTGTGTGTGTGTGTGTGTGTGTGTGTGTGTGTGTGTGTTTGTTTGTTGATGGTTTCCTTTGGTATGTGTTGTGTGGTGTGTTTATGTTGTGTTTCGTGTGTTGTAGTGTGTTGTCTATTTTGTTTGAGTTGTGTTTGGTTAACACACATTTGGTCATCCGTATAGAGTTTCATTTCAACTTTTTTGTATTAGTTTCATATTTTCACATGTCTAACAACAATTTACCCCCTGTTTTCCCTATACATTCAACCATTAATACACTACATACTATGTACTAACAATATAACATAATATATATGTTATACAATAATGATGAGTATACGTAATGGTAATAATAAGGATTGTTATCATTTTGATAACTAAATTATAATGATAACAATGGAATGAGTGGGAGTAGTGGTAATAGTAGTAGTAGGGAAGTAGGAAAAGTAATACTGATAATAACGATAATTTTTTTCTCCACAGCCAGCTCGGGCCACAGACGCGTGTCCTCTCCTATGTTAGTGTTCATTCTTGTAACAGTTACCTCAGTACTTATCTCCATCTTCACCACCACCAACACCATGAGATGAAGTCTACTCGCCCACTGACACCCCAACCACCGCTCACACTTACAACCCCGCCTGCCAAAGGGCTCTGGATGTTCTTACAACATCAGATGCTCTCCTTTGCATAGAAAATCACGACACGGAATCAGATTGTGCTATTTTGGGGCTTCGCTAAAGCTTCGTGCGTCTCAGTATGTCTGCTTTACTCCCTTCATCGCTGCATCATCGGTAAAAGATAAAGAAATCACCAGCAATGCCCCAAAGAGTTTTCAATTGCGTTTAGTAAATGCAAGTGTGAGTGTAAACTTACTATGAATGGTTCTCTAAAAGAAAATATAGACCATTCAGATTATAGCTTTCGTGTCAATGTGAAATAATAGAATAGAGGCGATGGTTGTGGTGAAGCCATTGTCATGTGTTTGATTTGATACGAAATACTACACAAGTAACTGAGGGTCATCCCTTCTTTTAACATCACAATACATATCCAGGTTTAACTTTAGCTTATGCTGTGTTTTTTTTGGTTATTAAATGTTTTACCCTTGAAATGTTGCAACTAAAGAATTGCATCTGCTTTAATTGCTCAAAAACACTCGAAAAACTACACTAGAATTCGTCTTGGTGTGTGCAGTGTTGTCATGAACATGGAGTGAGCGTGGTGGTGCATATGATTAGCACATATATATTAGATGAATGAAGAAATATGTCAGTATGGTAAGGCCTTCATGCTGGTCTTCTGGTGGTTATCAGCGTGACTGTCGTTACTGCTAAAATAACAAGAGTGGATACATTGCAAGCGATGTAGCCAACCCATGAACATATCACTAGTATATAATAATCACAGATATGTCACGGTATGATGCTGTGCTGCACACCTGTGATACCTCGATGACCTACGGAGACTTTGCTAATAAAGTGATACCTGCAAAAATACAGATTTACGTTGCTTTGTGATATTAGTGAATGTGCCATTGTGTTATTGATTGTACTAAGTATATAGTGAGGACTGTGTGCACAATGATATTGACTGAGTGACTGACGAATGTAAACAAGCTTCATTAAGTCAACCAACGCGAGTGAGTAAGGAATAAGCCGATGATTGTGAGATGGCTACTCTGAAAAGTATCATGTGTAAGTAAGCCTGCCTACGCCATGATAGTGTACGATAGGGTCACTCTATACTATAGTGTTTTTTATGAAACCTAATGCCTCACTCCATATTGTAGTGTTTTTACGATACTAATGCATCTGCTGTGCTTTCTCTCCGTTTATCTCTTTACTCTATCCAGGCCATTGTTTTCATTAACTGTGACTATAACACACACACACACACACACACACATACTCATACACACACACACGCGCCATAGTACTCCATAGTACCAGGGGTACTCCATAGTGTAGTGGTAGCACGCTCGGTTAACAATCGAAAAGTCCCGGGTTCGATCCCCGGGGGAAGCGGAGACATATGGGCGATCTCTTTGAAACCCGAGCCCCTGTCCACCTAGAGCCCATGTCCACCCAGCAGTGAATGGGTACTGGGTGTTAGCCGGGGATTTCTGAACCGCCTCCCAGGGTGATGGCTTCGGCCAACACTAAGCACTAAGGATGATTGCTAAAACATATAGATATGGAGACATGGTCATACGAGTGTAGGTCAGGCCCTGTAAAATACAACTAGATGAATACAACTAGATGAATACACACTCACATACCGCCACGATGGTCGCTTGACCATCGACTGATCGATTGAGCACAACGATGGTCCAATAAATAAAGCGTTGGTGCGCCTGTGGTTAGCTGGTTCGAATCCTCGCTCACTCCCTGGGTATTTTTCACTGACAAATTTGTGTGGTTGCTGTCCCCCTCGAGCGAGCAAGGAGATGGGAGTGTGTGGTGTGTGAGGTCCAAGCATTATTCTAATATTGGTCATAATGAGCTCCAAGCGCGCTCCGATAGGGTGAAACTGGCGATCGCAAGTCCTCCTCGCGTGGACACGACCATGGGCGAATGACACGCACACACACACAAAAAAAAGATAACACATACGCACACACACACATACACACACGCTATAGGTGGGCATTGAAAATGAAAATCCATTTCCGAAAACGAACTTTTGTATACCCAAACCCTTACTTTCCTTAACCGCAAGTCAGCAAATATTTTAAAATTTGCATTTCTGCAACCGCAGGTCCGCAAATCCGCAAACCAATTTAGTGATATATCCACTGCAAAAAGTGCTAAAATAAAGGTTGAAACACTTTGTAATGTTGTAAATTGATTTATTAACTAAATCAAAAATGTTAATTACTATACTAGTATTTATTAGTAATTCTACAAACATACTCCTCAGCACTAACGTATGTTTTAGCTCACATTTCACATCCTCATCATGACTCCTCACTCAATTTAGCTACTTATGTGCAAAATAAGGGGTAATAATGTGTATACTACACTCCAAAATACTTTTTATTGATATGAAATCAGGCCCTCAGCCCTCAGACCCATCGCTCAAGAGTCCTCTGGTGACAACTCCATATTAAGCAGGTCCATGTTCTCCTTCATGAAGAGCAATCTCTCAAAATTGTCAGAAGTCAAACTCGCTAGTTTGCCCTTCACGACGTATGACCCCTGAGAGTACAGTCTCTTCACGGCTACATATCTGGGGATGGCCGTGTTGTACTTAACAAACGCATCTATCCAGGCAAGTGCTACTTTAGTCAACAATGTGACTGCATGGGTGTCCAGAATTAGGTATATTTTGGTGTTCTTGATGTTTGCAATGGTATTTTGATAGCCATTGATGTCACCTTTTGGTTTGGAGTCATTAGTTACGTTATTTAAGGTTTCATAAGTTTTTTTTGGTTGTAACAGTAATGGCTACCAAAAAAACATTGCAAACATCAAGAACACCAAAATAAACCATACTCTGGAAGTCTAGTGATATTAAGAACTGAAGTAAGCCTTGATCGTTTAGCTTAGGTTGGAAAATAAGTATAAAATCAATATTATGTTAAATAATTCATATAATTAAATATAAAGCATTTTCACTTTAATCACTTTATTCATACCTAATTTTTACACACACGTTGGTAGTGGCTTTTGAGGGTGTACAGGCTGTACATGCACAAAGATACTTCCCCTTGGAGATTTTGCACGCGATAATGCCCTTAAATCCTGGATTCCCTTTCTCAATGACCATATTTTTTTTTTACAACAGGCCCAAAGAGTGTTTCCCGGTGGGGCCAAGGGTGGTTCAGGTCTTCCATTTCAATAGGCCTGGAAGGAGTTGGGTCTCACCAAGGTCTGTACAAACATGATCTGCTGACTTGGCGGTGGCGGGATGGGCTGTGACATCACACGTTCCTCGCCGACTCAGTCACGTCTTCTGCATATCGTGTACTCGCACCCGAGATTATGAAATAGCCACAAGATGTTTAGAAATACTGACCATCATCTTCATAACACATTTTTGCTTATCATAAGCAAAAATAAATAATATATACCAATCTGACTGCAGTTGGTGTTATATACAATGTCTGCAACCTTTCAAACCAACCTTCCTTTAGGTTTTAGAGGTTGAGGGCTCCCCCTACCAACAGGGCAACGGTCGTTCTACATGCTGCGAGGCTACCTCGACACATGTTTCATGTTAGCGGCAAATTTCACCAGCAACTATTTTTTTTTTATTGCTAAGTATCTGATACCATCAGAACCAGGAAAGTTTGCTGATTTCAAAAATTCAATGGGACCAATACTCGATAAATTGCTACGAGTTGAAGAACAAAAAGTGAGAAAAAATGTGTATTTACTTGTATTTCTTTTTGTTTTATATGTATTTCTATATTTCTAAAAATATACAAACATTTTAGCGTATTTGTTTTTTGCTTATGATATGCAGAAATGTTTAATGAAGATGATTGTTCGGTTAGTTTTTATAAACCCCTGTAGTTACTTTATAATGTCGGGTGAGAGTACACGATATGTAGAAGCAAAGACCACTGTATACCTGGACTGTGCACGGAATATCGGCCTGTCGCACAAGGGCCTGTAATCGGAGGGCCGCTCGGATTCATATATATATATATATATATATATATACGGATCATATAGACTGGTTTATCAGTATATATGATATACTGTAATCTTCGTAAATGTTTGTTCTATAATATTATCAAATAAAAAACAGTAAAACACGCTAAAGAAATGCCATTACGAGACTATGAAGAAATATGCATGAACTTAATATTCACTTCAACTCCTCGCCATTTAAAACTTTATGAGTCAAACTTTTATCATGAAGGGTATCAATAGAAGCGCAATTTTATTAGCTTTCCATTGCTATATTTCGTTATCTGATAAATTAATTAGAACCATGCATAAATTAGCGTTAACTAAATAAATAAAATCAATCGGGTAATTTTCCCGATTGATGAGGTTATTTATTTAGTCAACGCTAGTTTATACATGGTACTAATTCATTTATCAGAAAACGAAATATATAAGTAAATAAATAACATCATCAATCGGGAAATTTACCCGATTGATGATTTTATTTATTTTGTTAACGCTAATTTATGCATGGTTCTAATTCATTTATCAGATAACGAAATATAGCAATGGAAAGCTAATAAAATTGCGCTTCTATTGATACCCTTCATGATAAAATGTGATTCGCAAAGTTTTAAATGGCGAAGAGTTAAGTGAATATTAAGTTCATGCATATTTCTTCATAGTCTCGTAATGGCATTTCTTTAGCGTGTTGTACTGTTTTTTATTTGATAATATTATAGAACAAACATTTACGAAGATTACAGTATATCATATATACTGATAAACCAGTCTATATGATAGTCCATAGACCACTATATCTCTTTGTAGGGCGCCCCGCAGGCCCCTATGCAGCCCCGCAATTCAAAACATTGTCTCGTGCGCAGTCCAGGTAGACAGTGGTCTATGGTAGAAGATATGACTCGGAGTCGGCAATGGTCGTGTGACGTCACAGCCCAGCCGGCCACCACCAAGTTAGCCTTTGCTTCTACTGATCTTGGGTCTACTCAACTCAACAAATTTACGGCAGCATCTTAAATATATCAATAAAATCACTGCATCACACATAGAATGTTTACATGAGTTTCAACCAAAAATGCGGTTAAAAAAGCAACAAACTTCTTCCATTAATGCTCACTGTTAATTGAGTGCATGGCGGTCCAGTGGGAAAGCAGCGTCGCCTAAGGGTACAGCACTCACGCTGAGCGGCGCGCATAGCCGCGCAGGATTCCTGTTCAAACTCAGAACGGCCACTTGGGAGTTGGCGAACATATTTACGTTTGTGGAAGTATATCTGCGAACGCAAATACGCAACTTCTTAGTCTGCCGCAAACCCGCAAACGAATTTGGATTTCTGCAGTGGCGGTAATTGGGGTTTATGAAAATGTTTCTGGAAGTGCCCACCTCTTACATTCTCTCTCTCACCCCCCCTCCCCACACACACACACACACACACCACAACACACACACACACACACACACCACACACACACACACACACACACACACACACACACACACACACACACACACACACCACACACACACACACACACACACACACACACACAAACACACACACACACACACACACACACACACACACACACACACAACACACACACACACACACACACACCACACACACACACACACACACACACACACACACACACACACACACACAACACACACACACACACACACACACACACACACACACACACACACACACACCACACACACACACACACACACACACACACACACACACACACACACACACACACCACACACACACACACCACACACACACACACACACACACACACACACACACAACACAACACAACACACACCACACACAACACACACACACACACACACACACACACACCACACCACACACACACACACACACACACACACCCCACTACACACACACACACGACAACCACCACACACACACCACACACACATACACCAACACGCACAAACCCACACACGCCACACAGACACAACACACACCACACCACACACCACAGAACACACCAACACACACACACACACACACACACACACACACACACACACACACACACCACACACACACACACACACACACACACACACACACACACACACACACACGGTAGATGGGTACTCCGTAGTGTAGGGGTTAGCAAGTTCGGTTCACAACCGAGAAATCCAGGGTACAGTCTCCCGGCGGAGCGGAGAAAGATGGGCGGTCTCCTTAATTTTTTTAATTTTAAATCCGAGCCCTTGATCACCCAGCAGTGAATGGGTACCGGGTGTTAGCCGGGAGTTGTGTAACGCCCCCCGGGATAGTGTAGTGGCTTCGGCCAACAAGCACTAATGAAGCAAATTAAAATATAGTGACGGGGTATATATGAAGACGAGCCCATACGAGCTACGTATGAGCTACGAGTGTAGCTCAGGCCCTGAAAAAAAAAATTGGTAAATACAGTTAGGTAATTACATACACACACACACACACACACACACACACACACACACACACACACACACACACACACACACACACACACACACACACACACACACACACACACACACACACACACACACACGCACACATTGTCATATCAATGACATGAATGTGTGAGTGAATGAACGTTTGCTAGGCAAAACATAAACTTCTTATAATAACCCTCAAAATTCTAGAATCTATTCTGTTTTATAGTCTGGAAATATTTGAAGTCTATGAATATTCCAATAAAAAAATACATGCAAAATATTCGGATACGTTGAGAATTACCTAACCATGGAGTTTGCAATGGCTGGTTGTAGAAGACAACAGTAATGTATATTTTTTATGCTGGAGCAAAGACTACTGTATACTGGACTTGCTACTTATTTTGGGCTATTTCCAGTGGAGGCCAGTTTTGCGATTCCTGACATTTTCGAACATCACCCCCATTTCCCTTCCTATGGTTTATCAGTATAAATGATATACCGTTATCTTCGTAAATGTTTGTTCTATAATATTATCTAATAAAAAACTGTAAAATACACTAAAGAAATGCCATTATGAGAGAGTGAAGAAATATGCATGAACTTAATATTCAATTAAACTCTTCGCCATTTAATATTTTGCGAGAAAACATTTTACGTGAAACATCAATATAAGCAAAATTTTATTAGCTTTCCATTGATATATTTCGTTTTCTGATAAATGAATTAGAACCATACATAAATTAGCCTTAACAAAATAAATAACACCATCAATCGGGAAAATTACCCGATTGATGATGTTACTTATTTAGTTAACGCTAATTTATGCGTGGTTCTAATTCATTTCTCAGAAAACAAAATATATCAATGGAAAGCTAATACAATTCCGCTTCTATTGATATGTTGCATGTAAAAAGTCTTTACGCAAAATATTAATGGCGAAGAGTTTAAGTGAATATTAAGTTCATGCATATTTCTTCAGTCTCATAATGGCATTTCTTTAGTGTATTTTACTGTTTTTTATTTGATAATATTAAAGAACAAACATTTACGAAGATAACAGTATATAATTTATACTGATAAACCACAGGAAGGGAAATGGGGGTGATGTTCGAAAATGGCAGGAATCGCAAACTGGCCTCCACTGGTCATGGGCAGGTTGGCGCGGGGCACGAGTAGCTAGTCCAGTATAGAGTAGTCTTTGGCTGGAGCCTATAGGGTCTGTAGGCTACTATGTTCCTTTCTTAAGATCATCAGCTGATACAATCAGCTTTGCGCCGATGACTGCATGGGTCAAGGCGTCGCTACAAACCTGCTTTCATTTACTCATCTGATACCAATGATCATAGAATAAATTAGGGGTGCCATCGCCTGCTGAAGGATTCAGGAGAAAACATAAAATTCACAAGATGAATACTATATTTGATACATATAGGGATTTCTGACAAAGGTCTCACATCATACTTGCAGCACTGAAGGAAGTTGCAACATGCATCCCATTAAGCTCAACGACAGTTATTTTTTTGATGCATCATATATATATAAAAGAGATTCTAAATAAAGCAATGATCAACCCCACACAGCACATTCGAGAAGCTGTGGCGCGTGCAAAACAGCTCCAAGATAGGCCACCACATCACACTGTGGCACGCACAACTCGAGCTGCCATTTACTACACAATATTATTATCCTCCTCCCGATGGAGCCGCTGTCCATCACCATGAAAAGAAAACGGTTATTATGAAAAATGATTTGTCAATACACAAGCTTGTCCATTATGGGTTGTGTAAATAATAGCCATGACATCGTAAATAATGTATATGAATAATTGCATTATGAACATCAAAATCATTGCTTTCAAGGAAGCCTATTAAAAGTTGAGAAATATTGGCATTATTCATAATTCTTGACTGTTATTTTGACTTAGATGAGTAAGGGGGCCCAAAACCTTTGGGGGGCGATGATGGGAGAAATGAGATCCCTTCGTGCTTCGGCATGCAGGTGGAAAATGCAGTAGGGAAACTCAGGCTGAGGCAGCAGCAGAAATATTATGTAGCGCCTTGACGAAAGATCTTCCTCAGACCTACCGACAAAAATTATTCCTCGTTATTCTTATCAAATAATCAAGCTATATGCAGTGTTGCTCGTTGGTGTGTGTGTGTGTGTGTGTGTGTGTGTGTGTGTGTGTGTTTCATCTAGTTATATTTTACAGGGGCTGAGCTACACTCGTATGGCCCCGTCTCCATATCAACATTTATTTTGCTTCCTTAGTGCTTAGCGTTGGCCGAAGGCATCACACCGGGAGGCGGGGCACAACTCCCGACTAACACCCGGTACCCATTAACTGCTGGGTGGAAAGGGACTCGGGTTTTAAGGAGACCGCCCATCTTTCTCCGTTCCGCCCGGGGATCGAAACCGGAACTTCTCAGTGGTGATCCAAGCGTGCTAACCACTACACTACGGAGTACCCGTGTGTGTGTGAATGTGTGTGTGTGTGTGTGTGTGTGTGTGTGTGTGTGTGTGTGTGTGTGTGGTGTGTGTGTTGGTTATTCACCCATGGTGTTGTTCATGCGAATAAGAGCGCAATTGCCAGTTTCACCCTTCCAGTGCGAGCATGGAGCTCATTATTACCGATCTTTGGGTAATACTGGAACCTCACCTCCCCCACTCTCCCATACCTTTGCTAAAGGGGGACAGTAACCGCCCGAATTTGTCAGTGAAAAATCCCCAGGAGCGAGCGAGGAATTGAACCGACTAACCACAGAATGGCGCGCCAAAACTTTATCCACTGACTGGACCATCGTTGTTTTTTTGTGTTTGTGTGTGTGTGCGTGCGTGCGTGCGTGCGTGCGTGTGTGCGTTCGTGTGCGTGTGGGTGGGTGCGTGCGTGTTTGTGTGTATGTGTGTGTGTGTGTGTGTGTGTGTGTGTGGTGTGTTTGTGTGCGTGTGTGTGTGTTGGTGTTGGTGTGCGTGTGTGTATGTGTGTGTGTGTGGTTGTGTGTGTATGTGTGTGTGTGTGTGTGTGTGTGTGTGTGTGTGTGTGTGTGTGTGTGTGTGTGTGTGTGTGTGTGTGTGTGTGTGTGTGTGTGTGTGTGTGTGTGTGTGTGTGTGTGTGTGTGTGTGTGTGTGTGTGTGTGTGTGTGTGTGTGTGTGTGTGTGTGTGTGTGTGTGTAAAAGCGTTGGTTACCGTGGCGAGGGCGGCGAGATGGTCATCTCAGAACTATTATTTTGGGTGAGCAAACTTTATTTATGATGACGACTAATACAGGTGAAGTAGAGAGGGAGAAGCGGCCATTGTAACCTGTTAATTAAGAAAGATAAGCACTCAGGAAGGGAGGAGGAGGAAAGCCCAATAACGTCCTACATAATTTTCGCAAATTGCTATTGAGCTGCGGCTATTAGTGCAGCAATCACCGTGAGGGGTAATAAGAAACACATCATAATTAACCAATAGATTGTTTTCAGGTAAATGCGTGTTCATTTTTGTACAGTGTTGTGAGTCCTGGTTAAAGCATTATAATATATTGTTAATGGTTACAAATAGCTTACAGACCATCCATTCAAGTATATTTCTTTTATCTTGTACGCATTTCGTCATTCGTTACCTTGAAATGTACCTTTCTGTCATTTCTACCGTCAGGGAAAGGCAAACACTCTTGGAATTAGCAAGTTGATTGATTGATGTTTGCAGTCGCCGGTAAAAAATGAAATCAGTCAAGGAAAAGACGTTTTAACTTGGCTTAACTCAGCCAGTAGAGGGAACATTTTAGGATCTTGGAACAAGTTCCAGATCACAGGAAAGTGAGACGCGGGAAAGATAAGAGAAGAAGAGGAGGAAGAGAGAAAACTAAGACAGAAAATTTTACGAAAGAATTCTAAACTTCAGCAGTCACCATAGAGGTTAAGATTTTCATTTATCAGTTTGATATGTATGATTAACATAGCCATAGCATAGTGGCTTTTGGTCGTTTCACCGTCATCAAATTTATTTTACGATCCGTTTAATTCAGTACACAGTTAGACCGTTGGATTACTCGGGCAAAATTCTCTTTCACTAACGATTCAATGATCCCATGGACTTAGACTATCTATGCTTCTCCTCTGGCTAACATTATGCTGCCCCCCGCCCTGCATCCCCCTGCTCTCTCCTTTCTCTTCTTCTCTTTCTCCTCTCTCTCTCTCTTCTCTCTCCTCTCTCCTCTCTCTCTCTCTCTCTCTCTCTCTCTCTCTCTCTCTCTCTCCTCCTCTCTCCTCTCTCTCTCTCTCTCTCTCTCTCTCTCTCTCTCTCTCTCTCTCTCTCTCTCTCTCTCTCTCTCTCTCTCTCTCTCTCTCTCTCTCCAATATGCGGCACATGTTGTTTAATATGCAACAAACCGATTTCACCTGTTGACTGACGCTTTATTTTTATTTTTGTACCTTATGTTATTTAATGTTGTGTACGGAGAAAAAGACGTGTATTATCTGATCCACAAACTTTTCAATTAGCGCAGCAAGTGGCTTCATTTTATATTTTGAGCAACCAAACAAATCTTGGACTGACAAACAGACGGACAGAATATATATCTCACACACACACACACACACACACACACACACACACACACACACACACACGCACGCACGCACACGCACACACACACACACACACACACACACACACACACACACACACACCACACACACATGCACTGCACACACGCACACACAGGCACACATACACATACACACACACACACACACATACGTTGGACACACCCACCTTCACCCCTTAATTTCTATTTTGCAATTTTTTCCAATAATCAGTGACGTGACAGAGATAAACCCAAATAGCTATTGCCGGAATAGGTTTAGCAGGTTTGTCTTAACCACACCTTCTCTCAGACTGTTTATTCGGCCTTAACTCCATCACTATAATATTAATTCATCACAACAATATTCAGCAATCATTCATTCGAATAAAGTATCTTATTGTCCACGTGTCTAAATTGTTTATCTACAAGGTATTTTATTTACCTTATTTTCCATCCTGGTCATGATTTCCATCTCGTTCAAGTCCTTCCTTAGAAATCGACCGGTTTATCCATTAAGAAAATTCAAATTCTAATCTTAGTGTCCATGTGGTTGACTTCAGCAAGATTGTATTTGATGATAGCTAACTTTATAAGTTTATAATCATGCTCTTAACGTAACATTCTTTATATGAATGAGATTATGGTAAAATTTATGTGGCTGATTTTGAGGCTGCAACATTGTTTTCGTAAATAATTTTGATGTGTTATGAATTAATCTAACACTGATTTTTGGCGGAAATCATTGTTTGTTTACAGGTGCGGAAGGGGGGAGGGGTGACGCCCAGCCCATCCCGGCCCTTCCTGTAAACACCCCACTCCGCTTTGCACTGACATAGTATTGATTTGTTTATTCTTTTTATACCATGTTACTAAATTAGACCCCACGTATAATATAACCTAACCAAATCTGATTTAACCTAACATGACCGTATATGGGTGAAATATTGGTAACTTATCGGTATTATATGTATCGCCATTTATATTCAATTGCACCATGGAAAGCTAGGATTCAAAGTATGCACAATGAAAAGATCTACACGATGACGTAAGTAAAATTTGTTAGGTTTTAATGCCCAATACCGAAATCACACGTGTATTTTCCTCTACGAAATCATTATTTGTTTCTGTGTGAACGAGATAATGCCATAAAGTGTTGACTGACAGCCAATCATGTATTTAATGCTAGTTGAACGCAAATTTGTGCATTACTGTTTGTAAATTTATGTATTATATTGCCGATGCGTTTGTGCCAAATGTCTTAAGTATGGTGTAGATAGCATACCAGGCTCATGAGGAGACCACATCACTCGGCCTCCTGCTCTCAGCTAAAATCTTCCTACTGCTGCTGCTACTGCTTCTGTATTTGTTCGCGAAACTGCTAACATGGTGGCCACCCAACACAATACTTCACTGTACTTTATCTTCCTTACCACATCACTGTTACCACTCCTCCGAGAAACTACCCACTCTTCAAATCTGGTTATGTTAATCATAAAGTAACTACACTTTTGCATATGGCGCCACCATTATACCTGTAGTACATTTTGTCCCTCGGGTGCGGGGCTGTGCATCGCAGAAAACTGTTACCACTTATGGTTGTACACCGCACAGTACATACATGTACCATTCACACAACATCACGCTTCTTACATTATATTACCATACCACACTATCATTCATACCACACCAGCACGCCCCTGACACACCATTATCACACCATAACACCATTCATAGCACAGCATTACGCTTCAAAAATCCCAGCATCATACCACAACACCATTTACACCACAACCCCACAATCTTGAGACATTCCATTGCCATACCAATACACCATTCACACCACAACATTCACACCACTACTATGCCTTTCACATCACAACGCTATTCTTACCACATCATCATTAATTCACATAACAACACCATTCACATCACAACACCATTTACACCACAACACCATGCACACCATCATACCACTCACACTATAACACCATTTACACCATAAAACCATTCATACGACAAAACCACAACATCATTCCTCAGAGATTCCAACATTACACCACAATACCACTCACCCCATAGCACCATGCACACCACAAGACCATTAACTCCACTTCACCATTTTCTAGCTATAGTAGGATCATACATCAACACCATTCACACCCCAATGCCACCCCTTATATATTCAATTATCATACCACAAGAACATTTAAATCACACCATCATGCTTCTCATATTCCAATAATATTCCCCTTGTAGCTCCACAGCATACCGCCGTTACACAGCCACACAACATCATGCTGCTGACACGGCACCATCATATCACTCGTGCATGCGTACCTCTACTCATCGTCACATAGCGACATCACTGCTCATACCATAAGGTCATACTACTGAAACTCCATAGCATCTCATATCACTCGCACCACGCTTCAAAATCAACTCCAAGCATCATCTTTGTCACCACTACGTAACTCACACCAAAAGACTTTAGTCACACAACAACGCCGAGAAGTAAGAAGAAAAACAACTTTTTTCCTCCGACATGGAGGGATATTGGTCCACGTATAAATAAACGAAAACAAATCTAGTTACTCGTAGAATCTTCTTTGTTTCATGTAATACAAATATAATATCGCAAAATACTGCACGCCAACTTTTTCCTCACACTAGCAGCATATATAATACACTATACCGTCTATACGCATATATAATCACTAAAGGTCCACGCATCATCTCCATCACCAGCATCATTCAGCGCTATTCATCATCATAAATAAAAAACGTATGTCAAATCAGCACTCAGTGAGCAGCAGCAGAGGCCTTGAAGCTAGTGAGCATCAGGCAGACACAGTCGTCCGTTAAACAAAACTTTTGTAAAGCACCTGCCCAGCTAAATCGCTCACCTCTTTTCATCTGGCTCACTTAATGTTAATATTCTTCAAAATAAATGCTTGCAAGTGATTTTTAGCGTTTTCCTTCCTTATTTCTCCTGACATAATCAAAATTTCCCTCCATACCCTATCCTGAAGGAGGATTTACACCCTTCAAGAGATGGGGCTTTCTGCTTCAACTCAACTAAAGCAGTGTTCAGTTGTTCGGTACTGCGATTCATAAGCGGAATCGAATACAGTGTTATTCCGACAGGAGGACGTACTCCTCTGTGCCGACCAGTATTTTACGCTCTCTCGGTGTCAGTCATGTGAATAATGTTTGTACTGATTCATGAGTCTGCTGACAAGAAATCATACAAATCCAGGCCTAGTAAATACCTGAATGTAGCCTATGAAGATGTATGTTTCTATGCAGAAGTGCAGTCCTCTCCGCTGGTCTGTTCCCTGCTTGTAGTGCGCATGCGCCGCCTATTGTTGATTTGCAAGTCTCCCTCGATGATTGTTTTCCTGAACACATTTTGCTGGTCACGTTCCTATGAAACTCGAAATCTTGCCACGAATTTATCAATGCTGTGTGTGTGTGTATATGTGCATGTGTGTGTGTGTGTGTGTGTGTGTGTGTGTGTCTGTGTGTGTGAGCCAATTAATACCTCAACACTAACCATCGAAGCATTGCCACTGCACAGGTCTCACCGCCTGCAATTGTGAGGTCTTACAGGCGGCGGGGAACCCTGTGCACGTAGAGGCACGTGCACAGGGGGGCTAGAGGGATGACTACAGGCGCTTCAACGCCCCAATTAGCACAAAATTACCTTTTCTGAACGTATGCTAAATATTCAAAGTTCACCCCATTAGGCTACAGCTTAATGTAAGAAAAAAGTGATGTAAAGTTACACACCTAGCCCCTCAGACCCGGTTCACACTACCCCGTTTTGCTGCCGTGTCTACGCGGGTGACTCCCTACCCGTGCAGTGTGAACCGGGTTCCGTGTGTCTAGACGGCTGTCTAGCAGGGGACACAGCATAAACAAACTTAGCAAGATGGCTGTCGACCCTGCAGTCCTTGCGCAACAATTCAGACAGATCCTGATAATCGCTGCTACCGCAGTTCAGCGTCGGAGAAGAAGAATTAGGTCCCGGCAGATGTTGCTTGAAAAGCCGCTTCGGGGTGAATTCCACAACGATGGAACGGGCGAGAGTGATTGATCCAAAAGAGGAATTCAATAAACTTCAGCAAAATGTAATTCACATACCTGCTTGATAAAATGAAGACAAAGGCCAGACACGAAGCGAAATTAATATTCATACCATGTGGTTCTGTTTACCTCCAAAGCAGCGGTGCCGCTGTTAGCCATTGTCTCTATTAGTATGTATTCTAGTATTAATGTTGGCTACCAGGATTACTGATAATAAATTAACTTTAAATTCGACCTTGGAAACAGCCTTATTTTGATAATGCGTAACTTGTTTGCGTACAATATTCCGTAAGTGGTGGCACCGCCGCTCCCGAATATCGGAGAAAGATTCGGGGGCTCTGATTCTTCCACTCGTAGATGGGGTGACGTCACTAGTAACGTCACCCTATCAGACACGGACAGCAAAACGGGGTAGTGTGAACCGGGCCTCAAACTGGTTGTTTTTTACGTCCGACACATACGCATTCTAAATATATAAAAAAAGACATATATATATATATATATATATATATATATATATATATATATATATATATATATATATCAAGTATAGACGTCCAGCCTCTGGCCCCTTTGCTTTTGGCTCAGTTCTTGCGGCTGGAACGTGACAGCGAGCCACGTTCCAGCCAATTAACTCATTACGTAAATTACTTATTAAGGGCTTGTTCTATGCAAAAAGTTTGTTATACAGACCCCCGCTGATTTTGACAGCACTACTTGCATGTCGAATTTCAGCTCAATTCGACAATAATTAGGAGTAGTTTACGCTTATTACTCATTAAGGGCTTGTTTTACGCAAAAAGTTTCTTCCGACAACCCCCATTGATTTTGACAGCACTACTGGCATTTTAAATTTCAGCTCAATCCGATAATATTTAGGAGTAGTTATACACTTTTTGGCGGAAACTTGGTTCCACGGGTCTTATGGTAAGCGACAGCGACGAAGCTCGCTGTCAATAATTACATATATATATATATATATATATATATATATATATATATATATATATATATATATATATATATTTTCACATTTGTGCCTATAGCGCCTGTAGGCAGTGGTGACCCAGGGCTCGGATGGTAGGCTCTGGAGGTTCGCTTGAGGGCTGTGATGGTTGGTCCTCGCCCGTGGTGGCGCAGGCAGGTTCTTATAGTGACGCCTGTGATTAGAGGCTCATGCCGCCCCCCTGTGTCCTCCGATGCACTCGCAATCGAAGGTAGAGTTGATGGGCAGGGCATGTGGGTGTTCTTAGGCCACTCGACGGTGCAGAAAGGTTTTGGTTTTCTTCGGGGATCGAACTCGGGTCACCGAAAACGCCAGTCGGAGACGCTAACCACTCCGCTACCGCCTCCCCAAATTATACGTATATATATATATATATATATATATAATATATATAATATATATATATATATATATATATATATATATATATATATATATATATATATATATAATATATATATAATATATATATTATATATATATATATATATATATAATATATATATATATATATATATATATATATATATATATATATATATATATATATAAGTATACATAGGCAATTAGCATGTTATAAATTACAAGTAAAAATAAAAGGCAAATTTACAGCGTTTGCTCATACTCTCCCCCTTCCCCCAAACAATCTTGGGGACCGGTGCGAATGCGAGGTTTACGGGTGGAGAATAAATAACGCGTCGGAAACACGGATTTGTTTAGGTTATGGTAGGGCAGTAAAAATTCCTTAGATCTAGGGTAATTTAACTATATCTCGGGAAATTTACCTAACAAAAGTTGACCTACCCTAGGTCCGCCTAGCGGCGGAACTCCGCCCCCCTCGAACCTCCGGTAGTCTATCCTAACTTAACCAAATTTATCCTAACCTATCTATAGGTCGGTAATTTGAAGGATTAGAACGGTCATCTTTCTTAGGAACAAGTTGGATGTGACAAACATCCAACAAGAAGGAAAGGTAGAAGTAAATAGACAAAGAGAGAAAAGTTTGACAAAAAGGGTGCAAGCACAGGAGCACATGTTTTGATCACCATACGAGGGACTCCGTCAGGACCATAGTAAGCCTTCCGAGGATCTAGGCCAGAAACGGCAAAGAAAACATCATTACGAAGGATCTTACAAGGCCCGTACCGAGAGTCATGACGGTAGGCGGTAGAACGACAAACGGCAGACCTTCGCTTACCATAAGACGTATAAAAAACCCTGTAATTTTGGAACGAAGAGCAGGGACGCGGTGGCGGTCCAGGTTGAAGACACGGCTATCCCCGTGTCTTCGCCGCAACCTTCGATGAATTTTTATTACATTCCTAATCTGGAGGGATTAAGAGATATGTTAAAAAATTTCTTGCCAATATGTATTTAAGTATAAGTATAAGATTATTAGGTATTACATATGCGGCAATAAGTGATTTTAGTGATAATAATTAAAGAGGTTCAGGATAGAGGGGTGGGTAGTGGCTTGAGCCGTCGCCATCATGAAGGTCGCTGCCAGAACCCGCCAGGATGGTTCTCTTACCGCATATGTTCACATGAGCGGTAGAGAAACTTACGTATACACGCCTCTACTGTTAATTAACTTCATTAAATATATATTTCACCAACTTCATAGCCGATCGCAACGTTTCTGTTGATGTTTCTGATGAGTATAAGGGCAAATTCGCATTATACACTATTTTAGTCGTACGGCTGGCTACGCAGTTTGAAGCAGCACTGTTGCCACTATATTGTCGCAGGCGCGAGATCTCAACCAACCTCCGATGTCGACTCTCGGTAACAAATGGAAGGTTTGCCGTTCGTCGCTACCTCGCTGTTCGTCCCTCTACCGCCTCCAACTCTCGGTACGGGCCTAGTCTTGTACCAAGAGTCAAGGCGGTAGAGCGACGAACGACGAACGACAGAGGAAAGGTACCATAAGAGGG
This sequence comes from Chionoecetes opilio, assembly GCA_016584305.1. Classification (NCBI taxonomy): domain Eukaryota; kingdom Metazoa; phylum Arthropoda; class Malacostraca; order Decapoda; family Majidae; genus Chionoecetes; species Chionoecetes opilio. Next base: position 75,279 of record JACEEZ010012396.1, on the reverse strand, counting down.
ATATTTTTAGAACGAAGAGCAGCAACAACGATCGGCGGTCAGGGTCGAAGACACGGGTACCCCCGTGTCTTCCCACAACCTTCGATGAATTTTTATTACATTCCTAATATGGAGGGATTAATATATAGTTATGTTAACAAAATATTTTCCTATAAGTATTTAAGTATAAGTATAAAATGAATAGGTATTACATATCCGGCAATAATTGATTTGAGCGACAATAATAAAAGGGCGATCGGGGTAACGGGGTGGGTCTTAGTTAACTGTGCTGCCATTATCAAGGTCGCTGCCAGAACCCAGTAGGAAGTCTCTCTTACCGCACATGTTCACCTTAATACACACCTTAATTACACGCCTTAATACACGCCTATTCTTAATCAACTTCCTAAAATATATAGTTCAACAACTTCATAACCGAGCAACGTTTCTGTTGGTGTTTTTGATGAGTTTACGGGCAAATCCGAATTATAGTCATACAAAGCAATAATTTTGAAAGAACACTGTTACCAATACACAGCTACGTCATACCTCAACTGACCCTGCCTTTCTGTCAACTCTTGGTAACGATTTAAAGGCTTTGCCTCGACGTAGCCTTCGTCGGACCCTTGTCGTTCGTCGTTCGAATGCCTTGTCTCTTGGTACAAGCCATAATAACATGCATAATGTAGTCAGATGATTGACGACAAGGAGGAACAAGCCTGTCATCAACTTGAGTGGAATTTTCAGGAAAGGTTGGAGCAAAGAGTTCAGCTTTAAAAATAGATGAGACAGCTGTGGAGTCATCTGGGTGAAGCATATGAGGGAAATATGAAGAAAAAAAATTGTAAGACATGTTATTAGCTAGATGCCAACACATAGCTCATGCCCACTATATTTCTGCCCGTAATCATGCCAAATATTTTCCTCAACTTACCCAAATTTATTCATTCATAGAAAATGTCAAAATCTTTCTGAATTAAACTCCTCTCGTGACGTCTGGCATCTAGCTAATAACATATCTAACAATTGTACTTTTTTTCATCTTTCCATCGTATGCTTCACCCAGATGGCTCCACAGCTGTCTCATCTATTTATAAAATTGAACTCTTTGCTCAAACCTTTGCTAAAAACTCCGATCTGGTTGATGAAGGGCTTGCTTCACCTGCTCCTCCACCCACTGTTTATATTATGCCTATTATTAATATCCTTCGTAATGATATTTTCTTGCCCTTTTTGACCTAGATTATCGGAAGGCTTACGGTCCTTACGGAGTTCCTTCTACTGTTCTCAAGCTTCTGTGCTTGCACCCTGCCTGTTCAAACTTTTCCGTCTTCGTCTATCTACTTCAACCTTTCCTTTTTGCTGGAAGTTTGCTCACATTCAACCTGTTCCTAAGAAAGGTGGCCGTTCTAATCTTTTAAACTACCGTCCTATAACTTTGCCTTCCTGCCTATCTTGAACTTTGAAATCTATACTTAATAAGAAGATTATTAAGCATGTATCTGCTCACAATCTTCTATCTGATCGTCAGGACGGTTTCCGTAAAAGGTGATCTACTGGTAATCTTCTAGCTTTCCTAATTGAATATTGGTCATCCTACCTTAGGGGTTTCGGTGAAACTTTTGCTGTTGCCAATACATATCAAAAACTTCTGATGAAGTCTGGCACACATCTAAATTTTTAAACTACCCTCATTCAGTTTTTATCCTTCTCTCTGCACTTTCGTCTTAAGTTTCCCTTCTAACCGTTCTGTTGCAGCAACTGTAGACGGTCATTGTTCTTATACAAAGTCTATCAATAGTGGTGCTCCTCAGAGTTCTGTCCTATCCCGTATTATCTTTCTATCATTCATTAATGATCTTCTAAGTCTAACTCAATGTCCTATCCACTCCTACGCTGATGATTCTACCCTGCATCTTTCAAAGTCATTCATTAGACTTCCAAATCAGCAGGAACTAAGTGATTCACGGAGAGATGCCACAGAGCGCGTTCTGATTTTTCTATAATTTCTATAATTCTATAATTCTGACTAGGGCAAAGCAAACCTTGTTTTGTTCAATGCCTCAAAAACCCAATTTCTTCACCAATCAACTCGACATAACCTTCCAGACAATTATCCCTTCTTTTCCAACGACACTTCAATGTTTCCCTCTTCTACAATAAACATTCTAGGACTATCCTTTACTAAAAATCTGAACTGGAAATCTCACTTCTCATTTCTTGCTAAAAGAGCTTTTATGAAATTAGGTGTCCTGTGGCTTTTGCGTCCATTTATTTCTCCCTCCAAGTTGCTTGCTCTGTACAGGGGCATTATCCACCCATGTATGGAGTATGCCTCTCATGTTTGGAGGGGATCCACTCATACAGCTCTCCTAAACAGGGTTGAGTCAAAAGCTTTTCGTCGCATCAACTCCCCTCCTCTGACTGACTGTCTTCAATCCATAAATAACCACCGTAATGTTGCTTTTCTTGCTATCTTTTACCATTATTTGCATGCTCATTGCTCAATGCTCTTCTGAACTTGCTGACTGCATGCCGCGCCCCCTCCCGGTACCTCGCTGCACAAAGCGTTCTACTCATTGTCATCCCTATTATGTCCATCTTCCTAATGCAAGAGTCAACCAGTATCTCTTTCATCCCCTTCACTGGTAAACTCTGGAACTTTCTTTCTGTTTATATTTTTCCTCCTTTCTTCGACTTGAATATTTTCAAAAGAGGAGTAACAAGATACCTCCCGAACTAAATTGGCCCAACACTGGAATATTTTATATTCTTTTACTGTCTTATTTTTTGGGACTGGCAACTAAGCGGGATTTGTGTTACTTATTTTATTTGCTCTTGGCCAGTCCTTTGTGATGTTAACAAAAAAGCCAGAAGTCATGTGGAGAGTTTTATTAAGAGATGTTTTGACATTTTCTCTGAATGAAGGAGTTTTTGGTAAGTTAAAATAAGAATTGGCATGGTTACGGGCAGAAATATAAAAGGAATGCGTTGCAGGAGATGATTGGTTACGGTACCGTCTGTGAGCCGCCCCTGTATCTTGGACAGCATGAAAACAAGCAGAGTTAAACCAAGGTTGACGGGCTTTAGGATTAAAAAAAGTGTGTGGAATGTACGCCTCCATGCCAGAGACAATGACCTCAGTTATGCGCTCTGCACAAAGTGATCGGTCTCTGACATGGAAGAAATAATCATTCCATGGAAAATCAGAGTAGTGGTGCTTTAGGTCCTCCCACCAGCTGAGTTGAAATGCCAGAAGCACTTACGCTTAGGTGGGTCCCGGGCGGCACCGGAGTGATATGACCGGTGGGCGGTGAGATAAGAGAGATGGCCTCGAATAACGAAAGGAAAAAAAGCTGGAATGATCAGAGGAGAGAGCGAGAGAGAGAGAGAGAGAGGGAGAGAAAAAAAAAGAGAGAGAGAGAAAGAGAGAGAGAGAAGCAGTGATTGGTGTAACGTTGTTTCATCCCGCTGTATCTTATATACACACAATTGTAATGTATGAGCTAAGGCTTTGTGAGCAGAAACACTAGCAGATATCCTGAACCTTCATTCTTACCTACACACAATTATGATACTAAATGTTGGAGAGTAGCTTCGTCAGCGAGTCAAAGACGGCAAAAAGTTGGACACGTATGAATGCGTCTATAGAGTGCTATGTACTTTTTAGGCTGTCCATGGCTTTGCTTCGTGTTGGTTTGTTAAGGGCGCCTGCCGGGGGCCCGTCGCCTCACCCACCCTACGACGCCACTCACGGGGATCACCTCGCCCGAATCCACATGCAGGCTTCCTTCCCATACGGTACCAAACAACTCTCGACAGGAAACATCAACTTGCCGCAGCCACGAGACTTGTAGGCGGGGCGCCTACAAAAGGGGGCCTTGGTCATCTCCACACCAGATTGTCTCTTACAAATACAAGCCGGTGGGAAGGATCGGTTTCAGGGTAGCGTGCCACATGCCCATATAGCCGAATTTGGTGCTGACGGCTATGCAGGTAATAGGCCTCGATTCAGTCTCACGGTGCAATCTCTAATTTGACACGTAATCATCTCAGCGATACCGCATGAATCTTCGAAGACACTTATTACCAAAGACATCGATTCGCCTCTTCAAGTTGCTATTTAGTGTCCAAGTCTCACATCCATAGAGTAAGACAGGAATCACAAGCGACTTGAAGATCCGGATCTTTGTCCTTTTGCACAGGTACTGACAACGCCAAATACTCGTGCTGAGCGAGTCCATAACACCGTGGGGTATGCCAATGTGCCGTAAGACTTCTTGAGGTGACCCGCCGTCATTATGGACTGGGCTACCAAGGTATGTAAAACTTTCCAAGATCTCAATGTCTTTGCCGCAAGCATGAACAGACTGTACTGCTTCATCTAGTAAGCCTCCAAGCACCTGGACCTTGTTCTTGAGCCAGGATACCTCAAATCCCAAGGGCTTTGCTTCCTCGTGCTGAACGTCGAGAGCCATCATCAGGACCTCCAACGACTCATCAAAGATTACTGCATCATCGCCAAAAACAAGATGAGTGATCCTAAATTTAAGGAGTCATAACTATCCCTCTTAATGAATTTGAAGGCTAAATTTGTAGTCTTAATTAGTTTGCTCAGTAAGGAGAACCTTTCAATGTCTTCCACAGGATCTGTTATCAATACAGGTTCCCTTATTATATCTTTAGATATGTCTGGCTGAGTGGAAACCTGTTTAGGCATATTATTACACTCTTTCTGCCAGGAAGGGCCTTTTAACCATAATCCTGTGTTTAATTTAAGGGTAGTAGTTCCTCGAGACACAATATTAGTTGGATTTTCCTTAGTGGCTATATATTTATTATGAACTGAAATATTACTTTCCTCTAATAACCCAGTAATTGGTGTGGGTAAGAAAGTGGTTCCAATTCTGGTAATTTATAGGGGTTGTGTATGACTAAGAATACTCTCTTATTGTTCGGCTTGGTAATTAGTAGGTAGGATGGGTCCCATTATTACATTACCACTAGCACTGGTGAACATAGATACGTTATATCTTTTGATGACCTTCCTTAGGTAACGCCCAAAATAATCAGCGCCTATTATTAGTTGGAATGGACCATCAACGTCCTGGAATGTATTACTTACTAGTCTAATACCATTCTCCCGTAACATTTTAGCTGTGTCTTTTAGTCCCTTTACAGTTAAACTACTACCAATATTATTAACTACAGCAGCTACCCTACATTTATATTTTCCTAATTGGACTAGATCATTTTGATGATCGAGTCCAATTAGACTTAGATCATTTTGAACTATGTCA
>JACEEZ010012396.1:62500-67500 GCA_016584305.1 Chionoecetes opilio | reverse complement strand
TCGGCAGATAGATGATGTCGCCATGGGCTCGCCCTTAGGGGTATTGCTGGCAAACTTCTTTATGAGCTGCATAGAAGAAGAAGTATTTAAGATAATAAACATGCCCGACATATATTGCCGCTACATCAATGACATATTCATCAAAATGAAAAGAGTCACTACGAAGCAGAACAGCTGAAACTCTGCCTACAAGATACTTCAGGCATATACCTCCACCATAGAAAGCAGCTTAGACAAATCAATGCCGTTTCTGGACGTCCTCGTAACACAACAAGAGGAATGTTTTACCACAAATGTTTACGTGAAGCCAACGAACCCCGGACACTGCCTCAACAGAGAAAGTGAATGCCCGCAGCGATATAAGGACTCGATCATCGGCGTTTATATTAAAAGAGATTTTACACACTGCAGTACGTGGCAGCTCGTACACAAAGAAATCGAGCGATCTACTCAAGTCCTCATTAACAACGGCTTCAGTGAAAGAGACATCAACCGTCAGACCAAGAAAATTATGGAGAGCTGGTGCAATCCTAACGCCACAGAAAATAGCCACGACATAACTGTTTTTTACCGGGCATTCTTCTCCACCGCTTACAAAGAAGAAGAATGAATAATAACACAAAATCGTCAACCGTAATGTGAAACCTATAGACCCAGAGAGAAGAACAAAGCTACAAATATATTACAAGAACAAGAAAGCCAGCAACCTCCTTCTCCGAAACAGCCCAAGCCAGACGAAAGAGACAATCCAGAAGTCCCATGTCTCCCATAGGATCACGTGCAAACGAGGAAACTGTGAAGTCCTCCCCTCTTCCTACATCGGCATGACGACAACGAAGCTGTCTCGACGTCATACTTGACACTTAACTTCCGGAGCCCCAAAAAGTCACTTACTAGAGAAACACGGCATCACCATCACAAGAAAATGTTTAGAAGAAAATACATAAATTGTCGACATGTGCGCAGATGTACGGCGACTTTCAATTTTAGAAGCACTGTATATAAAAGGTAATAATCCCAAGCTTAACGTACAAGCACACGACCTACAAGCTCTCCCAAGCATGAGAAGAACAAAGGGTAGCGACATCCAACCCGCAGAGACGCAAAGCAAGGAGGAGCAGAAGCCATCCACCAATGACCGTCGCCCGCTCACGCGCGAGGTCGCCGGACTTCTTTAAGTAGCGGCTCGCACTGCACCCACTCATGCTCACCTCTACATCTGAGGAGAAAACATCTCTCACCGATGCTGAAAAAGGGTCCATGACCCGAAATCGCGATACAGCAAAATGACCAGCTACGGCAAAGTCATAAACTTGATCACTAAAGAGAATAAGACACTCTTAAGACAAAGAGAAAATGTCTTGATAAAGCATATATCTACTTATATTTATATTTACGAAATATTTTCTTCAACTTAGCAAAAACGTCTTCATTCATAGAAAATATCAAAATCTTTCTGAATCAAAATCCTCTCGTGACTTCTGGCATCTAACTAATAACATCTCCAACAATTTTCTTTTTTATTTTTCCCTCCTATGTTTCACCCAGATGACTCCACTGCTGTCTCATCTATTTCTAAAGCTGAACTCTTTCCTCAAACCTTTGCTAAAAATTCCACTCTGCTTGAAGAAGGGTTTTTTCCTCCCTTTCCTTAACCCACTGACTATATTTTGCATATTAACAAGATCCTTCGTAATGATGTTAAATCTACCCTTTCTGGCTTAGATGCTCGGAACTCTTACGAACCTGACGGAGTCCCTCATATTGTTCTAAAAAAATGTGCTTCTGTGCTTGCCCCCTGCCTGGTCAAACTTTTCCGTCCTTGTCTATATACTTCCACCTTTCCTTCTTGCTGAAAGTTTGTTCATATTCAACTTGTTCCTAAGAATTTTTATTGTTCTAATCTCATCTCATCTCTTGCTAAAACAGCTTTTATGAAGTTAGGTGTCTTATGACGTCTGTGTCCATTTTTTTCTGCCTCCCAGTTGCTGTGTCGGTAGAGGGGCCTTATCCGCCCATGTATGGAGTATGCCCCTCTTGTTTGGGGTGGATCCACTCATACAGATCTCCTAAACAGGTTTTGAGTCCAAAGCTTCAACTCCTCTGACTGACTGTTTTCAATCTTTATATCACCGTCACAATGTTGCTTTTCGTGCTATCTTCTACCGTTATTTGCATGCCCACTGCTCTTCTGAACTTCCTAACTGCATGCCTCCCCTCCTCCCGCGACCACGCTGCACAGGACTTTCTGCTTATCATCATACCTATTATGTCCATCTCTCTAATGCAAGAGTGAACCATTATCTTTCCTCTTTCATCCCCTTCACTGGTAAACTCCTGTAAAGTGATTTGGTATGTCACTTTTAGGGTGAGCAGAAACAGGTAACTCTGCTTTGATAGTCGTTTATTAACTCTGGGTAAAGGTAACAGGTAACACGTGGTGTAAGGTGACTCGCGGACTGGTGAGTTGCTCCTGCCGTGCTTGGATGTGACTTGGTGAGTTGCTAGTACAGAGGTCTGTGTCTAAGTGTCTCGTCTCTACAAGAGACCTCCTTATAAAGGGCCACGATACTCAAGACCTGACCAAGAACATCTGGTGACGGCTGAGGTCGAGTTTCAAGGATTAGTGTATTGCCTAGGGAGTGGATTAGCCAGGTGTACCAGGACCCACATCAACCGTACAGAACACATAGTGGAACACTAATAATAATACTATCCTACACTCCGGAAATCTCTTTCTATTTTTATTTTTCCTCCTATACCGATTATTTCGACTTATATCTTTTCATGAGAGGAGTAGCAAGACACCTCCCGAACTAAATTAGCCCACCCCCATTATATATTACCTTACTGTCTTCTTTATAGGGACTGACAACTAAGCGGCTTATTTTTTATATCTTGTTACTTATTTTTTTGCCCTTGCCCAGTCCTTTGTGATTTGAGGAAAAAAAACATGTATATTTTTCAAAAAGCCATAATATATGCCAAACGTGATTATATACATACACTGAGGAGCTAGACATGATTCTTTACCGCTATCTTTGTTAAGTACAGTTGGCTCTAATGGGTGAATTTGAATCACTTAATCTAATTAATTTGAGTACAGAAAAACGTACTTTTGGACAGAGGGGGGTAAAGCCCCTGTATTCTACTGATACTACTGATACTATTAGTTAATACTACTACCAACATCATTATCTCATTATCATTACGAGTGTCAATATATCCGTTTGAGCCCCGCCTCCTACAATACGCAATCGAGGCAATGAAATGATAGCTGGATATATGTGGTTCAAACTCCATTGCATGGCTCTCATTGAATCAAATGTTGGTATATTTGGCAATGAACACTTTGAATTCTGAATATTAATATATAAAAAAAGTCATGGTCAACAACAATAGTGAGTTAACTATCAATCAACAATTGAATGATAAAGTTGAGGCATTCCAATAGTTGGCAGAGTTTGGATTATCAATTATGATTTACATATGACGGTGGTGGGTGCGAGGCAGGGTGTGGTTCATGTAGAAAGGGAGTAAAAGATGACAGGTGCAATAGCTTAGGGAAAGGAGGGAAGAGGGGCAGTTCGAAGGCTGGAAAATAAATGACTGGCAACAAAGAAAGGGTTAAGGACACAAAGAATACCATTGACAACTAAACATATTGTTGAATAAATAGGAAAAAAACGTATCGACATGAAATGATTGGAAGGTAATGAGGTTTTGCGGTTATTGTGTAAGGATAGTTTTGTTATGCAGCATGGCTATGCGGGCATAACCTGCATGGGGTTATGGTGTTGCTTTGCAGCAACAGTAGGCCACCTTGTATTACTGGGTAGTTGTTGAAGAACTTTCTTAACCCCTCATTATAAAGATACATACACAAAAAAAACCCACCAACAACAACCATCACCACATTTGCTAACGCCACTAGCACAATCACTCCCAGTTCCGAAGTGAGGTACTGAAAAGGCAATTTATTAGCAGAGTTATTCAGGACGGCTTCGATATGATCTACATATTTAATTCAAATCAAATTATTAATTCGTATAGTACAGGAGTGCCTTCAAATTAGATTGCCATTATTAAACTGTTAGCTAAGCCCAGGTATGAAAATGCTGCCAGTTTAAAAGTAATCAAACTCATGAGTGAAAACAAACATAAGATCTTTTATGTTTTCTTTAGTCACAATATTACTAGGGACTCATCTAATATGTGAAGCATCTCTTTGACAAAGATGGAGCGCCGGTCTTCACAGGCATGTGTATTTTTTAGATATTTCCTAAAATGCTATTAGTTCTACAGGAGAAAATCTTTATAATTAATTTAAATGTTTATACTATTTTTTTATAATAGTTGTTGTGTATGATGAACATGATATCATAAATTCGAGAAAAAAAACTGCAATTTTAGGAGATGTGAGGTGTAGTACTGCTATATAGAAGGTAGCCATTCTTTCCATGATTATTTCCTGGATGTTAAATGATCTCATGATATGTGGAAGGATATAAGACTTGGTTCTCGGATGAAGATGTAACAATCTCTTGACTTATATTCGCCAGGTCTTGCACACATCATTTACTTTTGTGTCACTCAGATTCCAGTGCTGAGAAATATAGAGTGACATATATTTGTTATTGAAAAATTGTGCTTTAGAAGTATACGAAGTAGAGTGAAACTGGCTAAAATAATATTAATCTTGAACATATATATATATATATATATATATATATATATATATATATATATATATACTATATTCTATATTATATGAATATATATATATATATTCATATATATATATATACATATATATATATATATATATATATGTATATATATATATATAAACGTACATATATACATATATATACACGCATATATATATATATATATATATATATATATATATATATATATATATATATATATATATATATATATATATATATATATATATATATATATATATATTATATATATATATATATATAATATAT
>JACEEZ010012396.1:0-52500 GCA_016584305.1 Chionoecetes opilio | reverse complement strand
TACAGTATTTTTCATATTTTTTAAGAAAACGAAAATCCTACAGTTCAAAAACTTGACGTGATAGAGAAAAACTGAGATTAGTTTTGGATTCAGCACCCAAAAATTACTTAATAACAAGTGTCAACCTAACTCACAAAAATTTGTTCCCCAGTGTTATCGTACAGTTCACAACCTGAATGCCAACCGAAAAAATGTCCTTCCCGGCCTACACAGACACTAAAAAAACGCCCTACATTTCCCTTCATCGCCCTACGGTTCAAGATGAAAATCGACATTTGCCCAATATAACCGTTTTCCATACAATATTTGTATCATAGAAATTATAATAACATACAACAGTGTAACGTATGCGTTCTTTATTACGTTATCATTTTGTAATGAAAACACCGGTAAATTAACAATATTGCAGCGTCCCGTACCACTCAATGATACGCAACGATGATTATGATATGAAATGAAACAAGTGGATACCAAGCTTCCACAGTTCCACATAGGAGGGCAGCACGCTCACGTCATCTCCCTAGACCTTTTCCTATCCCTGTTCATGCTTATACACCCACCCCACGGCCCAGCAGCTGATGCGATATATCAGCTCCCCGAGTCACTCAATTAGCTATCATTTAATCACATTTTCCAGAAGGTAATCGAAAATCTTAAAAAAAATACTTTTTTTTTTTTTTTACATATTTCCTTTCCGCTTATATGATTTTATTTTGTTTGCAAAGTAAATATAAACTCAAAACCATAAATTCAAAATCCCCCTACGTTTAGCTCGTTTCTGTAAAATCGCCCTACGGGCCCTACAAGCCATGATATGATGCTGAATCGCCCTATACCCGGGTCGGGTAGGGGAAGAATTGTGCAAATTTGTCTCCAAGCACGAAATTGGCAACTTGTAGTTTTGGACATGCTGAATTCAAATCTGCCGGGAGCAAACCCAATTTTTAATAGGTCGCCATATTCGACAATTCAAAAGGGCCCGCCCCCCATAAACAGATTTTTCCATTACTCGCCAAGAAAAAGTCACAGTTAAACAAATCAAAACACTTTGCTAGGGTTTCTAAACCTCAGGGATTCTAAATCTGATGTTGTTTGACAGTAGCCTTGACAGGAAACGCCATTTTGGGGATAATCCCAATATGGCCGCCTGTAAAATAGATTTTGCATAATTTTGACACTTTTAGTCCTACTTTTTAAAAAGCTTTAATATTTTTTCTTTTATTTCAGGGGCCTGTCGTTCTGCTGTGGGAAGGCCTAGCTGTACTGGAAGGATGGATGCCATCAACTGGGAGCTTTGCTGTCTCTGCCAAGAAGAAAAGAATGAACGTTGCAGACGCCAAAGGAAGAGGACCTTGCTTAAATTTGAGAAAGATCTGAATGGTTTTTAAAGCCTTGGTGACAGGGCCCTTTTTGTTTGAAAGTGGTCATGGGCTCAGCTTGATGAGGGCCAGGGCATTGCTAAGACGCTTCAGAGACACAATGCCAAATATCACAAAGTTTGCAGAACCTATTGCAGTAACTCTCGCCTGAGAAGGTTCAACTGAAGAAGAGCATTCTGTCACCAAAGCTCCCTTAGGTGAGCTTTAGGTGAGCTGAAAGCGCTGACTTAGGTGAGCTGACGAAACTACGGTCCAGTTTTGCAAGTGTCTTCTGCTCCTCAGAAGTCTCCTGTTGCATAATATGTGAGGGACAGGACCAAAAGAATCTACGTAAAGTTGAAACATATAATGTAGGCACAAACTTAAAGACCTGGCTCAGAGCACCAAAAATTTCAATCTTCTGGGCAAACTGATTGCCCCGGCAGCTGTGCCCACGTGGGGGACACTCTCTACCATCTACAGTGTTACTTGCACCTGAGAGACTCAGCTCGTGCTGAGGATCGCAAAAGCATCTGCAGGTCCTCCTGCCCCTCACTTCAATTCAGTTGTCATTGCACAAATTGTTGCTTTAGTCGGGACTCTGACTCAGTTTCAAACTGTCTGCTTTGCGACAGTTTTTATAGAACACTTGTGGAGGAACAGAGAGTTACCTGTTCTGATACCAGGGAACCACATGCCACACGGTTCAAGGGAGTATCTTCTAAAGCTGCTTCCTGAGTGGAGAGAGTTCTCCCAGGGCAAGGAAGTCTATATCTCTAGCAACCAGAAGGTTGGAGATTTACTAGCTGAAGCCCATAAGTCCCAGATAGGTCAGGATGATGCTTTGTTGTTGATGCAAGCAGCAGTTAAACTTAGGGAAAAGCTGTCTCGAGAGGGGAAAAACCCTTAACTGGTTCTTTTGCCTCTGATTCCCTGACATCTCCCATCCCTGGACAGCTGAGAAGCTTCCTCAACATACTGTTCCAGGGCCCCGCAATCTTGCGTGAACTCAGCAATGAGGAGTTGCAGGCGCAGGTACAAGGCAGGGCAAGAGTTGCAAGCGCCATTGCTCAGCAAATTATTTATAATACCTGCAGTAGTTCCACATCATGCACAAGTCAAGCAACATCCTCACAACAAAGAAATGAGACCCTTTCCCTTTGTACCCGGGCCTCAAGTGCCTGGTGTGGGTAGGCAGAAGAAAACGATCAATAATTCCAATGCATTTGGGGTTTCTGTGTCTTACAGTCGTGTCTTGGAGATCAGGCGATCCATGGCAAAGAGCAGTTGGTCAAAAAGGTTGTCCAGGATGGGTTTTGCTGCCCAAAAAACATCCGTATGGGGTCTTCGTGACCTTTGATGTAGACAACTTGGATAGCAACAACCAAGGTAACTTCTCCCGGGATGAGTTCCATGGGGCAGCAATCAGCGGACAAACCACCTGTCTTTGGACAACAAAGGAGTACAAGACCCTCTATCCAGCTGGATCCTACAGACACTTCTGTACCACAACTTCCTGAATCATACTCGGTGGTTCAGCCAGCTGAATTCCAAAGCAATGCCCTTTTCATGTACCATGTACTCCAGATCTCAATTCTCGGCCATCTCATAATCTGCTACATGGGGGCCAAAGTCAAGGAAAAAGTCCTGGATGGCACATGTGTCCACAGTGCTGAAACAGGACACATTGCCTGAAGGTGAAGTCATCACATGGTCAGGCTACAACTCCCGGCTCATGAGTGATGACTGTGTGAAGCCTAAGGCAGTGATAGGGGTTCTACCTCTGTTCCCTGACAAAGCAGCCACACCTTCTATGATGAAACATGCAATGCATCTCACAATGTAAGGCACAGAGGCCCTCAACCCTGGTCAAACTCCTGTGCTTGGTGGTGACCAGCCTCTGTATGCCATCGCTAAGCAGCTGCAGTGGACATTCCCTGACACAATGGGGGAAGATAAGCTGGTCCTGATGATGGGCGCTCTACACATAGGACAAAATGCACCTGATGATTGGTAAGTTGCTGCGGGACTCTGGGTGGAGCAACATTCTTACTCAGGCCCAGGTCCTCACATCTGGCCGTGCCCAGTCCGTGCTTGATGAGCATCATATAAAGCGCACTCGCTATGCTCACCAGGTCTCTGTCATGGGTCTGTATCTCCTCAGTCAGAAGTCATACTCCAATTACTGTTCTGGTGATGAGGGACCACCTGAGTCTCTCGAGATGTGGGCTCAAAGGTCCAGAACTCACAGTTCCATGTTCAAGTTCTGGTCTACCATCGTGGACCTGGAGCTCCTAATGTGCCGCTTCATCCGTTCTCTCCGTGAGGGAGACTTCCTGCTGTATGTGCAGGTCTGTGATGAGCTGTGCTCCTGGTTCCATGTAATGGACCATACAAACTATGCTCGTTGGCTACCAGTGCATGTGCGGGATATGGTCCAGTTGCCTGAGAAACACCCACAGTTGTATGCTGAGTTTCTCAAGGGGAACTTTGTTGTCCAGAAGTCACCTCACAAGTTCAGCCTCATTGGCAAGGACCAATCTCATGAGCAGTCGAACACGAACCTTCAGGCCCATGGTGATGCAGTTGGCCTGTATGAAAACCCTGAGGCCCTCGCTCTTTTCATGCTAGCAGGTCCAGACTGCTGTCGATGTATCGAGGAGTTTGAGGCTGTGTTGGATACTGCAAGCTCACGCACTGCCCATCACGAAGAAGCAAGTGCTTTGCAGACTAAGTACAAGAAAGATGTTCTGTCATTTGTAGAGATAGTTGAACAGCTAGGTAATCCCTTTGACAATGGCCATGAGCTTGTGGCTCTACACACACAGGAGGTCATGAAAGATGAGGTTGTTGCATCGCTTGCCCAGCTTCATAACCTTGGAAAAGATCTGCATGCCAAGTTTGTAACACAGACTCTAGAGCAGGACACTTTGCCAATAACAAACACTCTCAAACGCCAAAATGTCCTCACATTTGCCAATCGCCCTGTTACCGCCAAAAAGGGAGGCACATCAGGCAATGCTCAGAGAAACTCTACCCTCATAACCAAGCTTTTCCTGTCCTTGCAGTCTCGACCTGATGCAGACATGCAAGACTTTTTCCGTTATGAGAATCAGAGAGAACCACCTAGTCTCTCAAACCAAGGATTACTCAGGTCTGGCAAAACTTCGGACATTCTAGAGCACCTAAAGGCACCCACTGGTCGCTCAGCTGCAGCCAAAGCAGCCACAGTTGTGATACTTGACATGGCAGCTGTTGTTCACATGGTGCGGCCGACCTCAGCACACACATTCACTGATTATGTGTCACAGCATTTGGTGCCATTTGTAGAGTCATAGGTTACTCCAACTGTCACACGGGTAGATGCTGTCTGGGACACCTACCCAGAGGACAACCTCAAAACCCTGAAACACCATCGTCGTGGCTTAGGCCCACGTACCAGGATTGGGATGGCCAGACCCGTATTCCAAAGCAGTACTGGAACACTGGGTTCCTCAAGAATACTGACAACAAGAGGGAACTGTTCCCCTTCCTGAGTGCACAGCTTGTGAAGCAGGATCTGGGTGGGAGGCTTCTCCTCAGCACCAACAAGGAGAGTGTTCTCTCCAACAAACAACATGACGTGTCTGGTCTTCAGCCATGTAACCACATTGAGGCTGATACCAGGATACTGCTCCATCTTGCCCATGCAGCACAGCAGACAGCCAGGTTGCCTTGGTGCGCACAGTCGACAGTGATGTGATCATCCTGGCCATTCACTTCTTTTCATCACTTGGGCTGTCCCAGTTGTGGGTCTGTCTCGGGAGTGGGAAGAAGATGCGTGACATTCCTATCCACACTCTCTGTGCCCATCTGGGACCATCACTGTGCCTCGCACTGTCACTATTCCACGCGGGCACAGGCTGTGACACTGTGTCACACTTCCTGGGATGTGGCAAGAAGTCAGCCTGGTCAGCCTGGCAGAGCACACCAGGACTGACGGACACCCTTGTTGCCCTCACCAGTGAACCCCAAGAGCTCAGCCCACAGTCCCAGCACATGTGTACTCTAGAGCGCTTTGTTGTAGTCATGTACAGCAAGGGCTGTGGTCTGGAAAGAGTCAATGAGGCTAGGCTTCGACTCTTCACAAGTGGGAAGAAGACACGAGAGGCCTTACCACCAACACAAGCTGCTCTATATCAACACATCCGCAGAGCAATGGTGCAGGCCAGCTTCTTCTGGAGTCAGGCAGCGTCTGTCCACCAGGACATCCCTGACTTCCATGCCTGGGGGTGGCACAAGGACAGCACTGGTGGGTGGTTGCCCTTCTGGACAACCTTTGAGGACAGCAGCAAGGCCTGTTTCATCCTTTTGCAGTGTGGCTGTGCGAAGTCATGCACAGGGAACTGCTGCAGAGCTGGCGTTCGTTGCACAGGTTTGTGCAAACGCGAAGGTGGATGTGTGAACAATGAGGATTCATGAATCAGTGTGACCCCAGTCACAGATACATTTATTGATTGATTGATTTACTGCCTTTTTGATTGGATAGTGTTTGTCTTTAGTAGCATAATCCTAACTATATCTAGGTTAAGAAGTGCAGTGTGACATATATGAGGACATTCCTCACCTATTGTGTATGACTATATTTACCGTACTTTTTACAATATAGTATAGGGAACTTATATAAATTACCCCCCTGCGGGTTGTGTGCGTATCGACTGCATAAGTACAATATGTCATAACATTCTGTGTCCTAAGGGAAACTTATGTACCTCGTTTTGGCTGCATTATTCTAATTATTAAATGTATTAAACAGTTCCAGTGTTTTACTAATCCTCGATCAGTAGTTATCCTAATCACTCCAAAGCCAAAGGCCTGACAGTTATGCAAAATTCATTATAATATTCACCGGCGGCCACATTGGATTTTCCAATTGGGCGATCCCTGTCAAGGTTACTGTCAAATAGGCACAGATTTAGAATCAGTGAGGTCCAAAACCCTAGAAAAGTGCTTTTAATTGTAATTATGTGACTTTTGGTTTGGGTATAACGGGAAAAGTCAGCTTTTGAGTGGCGGCTATTTTGAATTGTCGAATATGGCGAACCTATTGAAAATTGGCTTGGTTTCCGGCAGATTTGAATTCAGCAGGTGACAAGCTACAATGTGCCAAATTTCATGCTTGTAGAAAAATTTTGGGCACACTACCCCCTTTAAAAATCTCCCTAACAGACCAGACTAATATACTTTCATTTATGTTCCCCACATATCATGCTGCCCCAAGAACTTAAACTATGATCATCCCTCAACAAACGAAATAAAACATAAGCATTACCCTAAAATTCCCCTATATTATGCATTACCCTAACCGCTACCCTAAAGGGGTTCTGATTACCCTAGTTCAGGGTATTTTACCCTAAAATGGAAGCCCTGGCCGCAGACCAGGGTTCAAAGGGCCCCCCACCGCGACAAGGTGACTCCCCTCAGTGAGTGTGGGGTTATGTGTAGGTTTTTGTTAGTTTGTTTGTTTGTGTGTGTTGTGTGTGTGTGTGTGTACGTGTGTGTGAGTGGGGTGTGTGTGTGTGTGTGATACTGGAATGTGTCGAATTATACGAAGTTCATTGTATTGGGGTTTGTTGTGTCGCGGGTCTACCCGTATTGCTGTTCTGACCCAAATGTGGTGTTTCTACAATGCTTTACAATCATATCTAGTGTTTACAACAGCAATCTTCTGATAGAAATCTTCTCTTGGAAATTTTTTCAAAACCTCATCATGGCTCAATGGCGATGTTTTTTTTTATTACTGAGCAAGAGTAGATCAAAGCCATTCCTTCCCGCATAGGCTTTCGTAAACTTGTTCTTGATTAAATTCCCGTTCTGAAAAAGATCTCGACTGTTTTCAGTTGTCACTGGTATGGTCGCATAAATCTTGATCATTGCATATAACACTAGGGGACATGATGGATATCATTCGTCCTGAAGCAGTTAAGAACCGACTTCAAAAAATTTCTGGCCAGTGAGAAGGATGAGTAAAATACCCGTAATGTTGTCAACAGTTTATCTACATCTCCTTTGAAATCATAAAAGTCTCACAGATATGTTAGATCAGGAACTTCATTAGGTCTTGTATTATCTTTATCTTCTTTCCAGTTCTTTGGCACATGAGACTGTGTAGCGATTTGATATTATCATTTGTCCTGTCTCCATCTTCTCCTTTGAACCTACGTCGGATTTCTTGATCAAGGGTATCAATGAATGGGTAATACACTCTGACTCGGTAGAATTCTTCCACAATGAGCGAAGGTGCATCTTCAGTTTCAGACAAGTAGTGGCTGTACTTGAACCTTGCAGGAACCTTCCTGGGTCTACTGTGACGAAAATTCATATTTCCCGCGTATGTATTGAGAGGTCAAGATGGCTGGGGCAGAGCGTAGCTCCGCCCCTTTGGAGGAAGCATAGGTGACGAGAGGGTTGCCACCCGCAGCTAAATAGGTCACCCATATAAAAGAGTTCGTGACCTCGCTTCGCCCTCCACTCCAATCATTCCACTCGTATAATGTTGTGTGAAGAGCCGCTGTGACGGCGTGGGTATCACGTGGGAGTTTGGCTTGGCTTGTGAGTCCTTGGGCTTGTGAGTCCTCCTTTCTAACCCTTGATATGAGGGTATTGTGAGTATCTTGTGAAGTGTTTTTAATCATTATTAGTTCACGGATGTCGGGTGGGCTGTATTTACGGAAAGTGAGAGTAGGAGGGAAGTATGATGTGTGACTAAGATAACGTTCAGTAGAAGCGTTGTGTTTGTGATTATGATTAACGTTCAGTAGAAGCGTTGTGTTATGTATAGAGACTCAGTGGAGTACTCTTTTTGTGATGGTATAGAGACTCAGTGGAGTACTCTTTTTGTGATGGTATAGACGCTCAGTAGAAGTGCTCTTAAGGTGTTTTTGTGTGTTGAGGCTGGAAGTTAAAGAGAGACGGAAAGTGAGAGTGAGTGAGATTTGGGCAGCGTTGCGCGTGGTATCCCTATCTGCGAGTTTTCTGTGACCGTGCATTCACGTGTTTATCTGTTGTACCAAGGAGTTGGAGTTAAGCGTGTTAATTATATAAAGGGTTTCATATGTTGATCTTGTTTTTAAAAATCTGAATTAACTTAATTAGACCCACGTGTCCCTGGGGCATGGCCTGGGGTGGCGACCTCGTGTCACCGACCGTGACACTACCTTGACCTGGAATTTCTGTAGGAACTTCGATAAACGTGTCTTCTGCTTCCTGAGTGGCTTTTTGATACACAACATGAAATTTCTCCTCCGTTCTCATTTTACTGAACCTCTTCAACACACCATTGGTGATTGTGCACGCTACTTACAAATCTAGGTCTCGCTTCTGTAATACACTTGAAGCGGTGGCGGTCTCCATAAACACAGGCGTTGCCATCTTCAGCCAGAGTAAAAATTCTAAGTTTAGCTACGCTACAGCATTGCTGCCTCTCCACCTGTAGGGTCAGGTGGGCTAATTTCGCATATCATTGACATAAATTGCACAACTGCCTTGAACACTTTCAAAATTCTTAAGGCAGATACGCGGCACGACCATCTAACATCAGAAAGTTTCTTTAGCTCTTGAGGATGTGATCCAGGGTAGGTGGTGAGTTGGGTTTTCACAAATAATGCATATCGCTTACTTGACATTGATATGAAACTGTTTAACTTCTCAACCAGATTGAAAAATTATACAAAATAGCGACTTGACTGCGAATTTTCCACAAGAACAAGATTCAAGCAGTGAGCATGGCAGTGGACATACAAGGCTTTCTCATTGCGTATAGGATTCGTGATTGCAGCCCTCTCTCTATATATATATACCACTCATATTCGCAGCGCCATCATATCCTTGGCCCCTCATATCTTCTATCTGCAGAACATGTCGTTCCAAAAATGCCAGGGTGAGGGTCTCTAGCTCTTCGCCTGTGGTGCTTTCCACGTCACACACATCAATAAAGCGTTCCTTTATCTCGTCATACTGCACATACCGAACACACATTGATGCCTGTTCAGTGTGATAAATATCAGTTGTCTCATCCATCAGAAACGAATATATCTTGGCTGCCCTGATCTCATTCATAATAGTCTTTTTTTACATAAATGCCCATAGCCATAATAACATCATTATGGATTCAATTAGACAGCATCGACACTTGAGGCTTACCATGGGCTGTAGCACGCTGAACAACATTCAAATGGTTGTTTATTACACTATCATACTTTGCAAACATTTGGATAAACTCGACGAAATTGCCTCTGTTCTAACTTGCTTCACTTTCATCTTTTCCTCTCAATGGAAGTCCTTGCCTTACTAAGTATAATATTATGTCTATCAGTCTGTACAACGTATTTGGCGTTGTCGGTACCTGTGCAGGAGGACAAAGATCCGGATCTTCAAATCGCTTGGGATCCCTGTCTTACTCTATGGTTGTGAGACATGGACACTAAATAGTGACTTGAAGAGACGAATCAATGCCTTTGGTAATACGTGTCTTCGCAGAATCATGGGGTATCGCTGGGATGATTACGTGTCAAATCAGCGATTGCACCGTGAAACTGAATCGAGGACTATTACCTGCTTAGTGCGCCAGCGCCAATATGGGCATGTGGCACGCTACCCTGAAACCGATCCTTCTCATCGGGTTGTATCTGTAAGAGACAATCCGGCGTGGAGGAGGCCAAGGGGGCGCCCACAAGGCTCGTGGCTGGGGCAAGTTGATGTTTCTTGTCGAGAGCTGCTTGGTATGGGAAAAGAGCCTGCATGGGAACTCGCGCGTGGTGACCCCCGGGAGTGGCGTCGTAGGGTGGGCGAGGCGACGCGCCCCCTGGCGTATGCCCGTAATGATTGATTGATTGAGTCTGTGCAACACCTCCCTATTTTTATGTATCTCTTCAGCTTTTGCAGCTTGACTTTTTTCATCTGCTGCTTCCAGGGACTTTTACAGTCTCTTCTTGAAATTACTCCACTTCACCTTAGCAATCATGTGAGCTTCAGATGATGCAGGCTTTCATTTTGTCAAGTGTTTGATGCCATTTAATTATTCCGGTAGACCTCCATGCGTGTTACATGTATACTTGTCTTCATGCAGAAACAAGCGACACCTGAAGCAATACATACTAGCAGTTTCAACATAATATATTCAAGGTAAGGTCTGTTCTCATGCCAGTGCTTCTGGAAAGAACGGCTCTTTTCAATCTTGGGATAACTTACAACTGGTTGGTGCAGCCCAACTGAAAAGCATAGTTAACGGAATTCATAATTTATGTTGATGTTATACTTGGCTACGTGTGATGGATAAGTGGATACTAAAACCCATTTCCAACCCGGGCCAAGAACGTTTTTAGTATGCTTTTGTTTCNCTATCTAGTTAAGTGCAGTGGAATATATGGGACATTCCCTCACCTTTTGTGTATGACTATATTTCCCGTACTATTAAACAATATGGGTATAGGGAACTTATATAAATTACCCCCCTGCGGGTTGTGTGCGTATCGAACTGCAATAAGTAGCAATATGTCATAACATTCTGTGTCCTAAGGGAAAACTTATGTACCTCGTTTAGGCTGCATTATTCTAATCATTAAATGTATTAAACAGTTCCAGTGTTTTTACTATCCTTGTATCAGTAGTATATCCTAAAGGCACTCCAAAGCCAAAGGCCTGACAGTTAATGCAAAATTCATTATAATATTCACCGGCGGCCATATTGGATTTTCCAATTCGGCGATCCCTGTCAAGGTTACTGTCAAATAGGCATCAGATTTAGAATTAGTGAGGTCCAAAACCCTAGAAAAGTGCTTTTAATTGTAATGATGTGACTTTTGGTTGGGTAGTAACGGAAAAGTCAGCTTTTGAGTGGCGGCCATTTTGAATTGTCGAATATGGCGAACCTATTGAAAATTGGCTTTGGCTCCCGGCAGATTTGAATTCAGCAGGTGACAAGCTACAAGTGTGCCAAATTTCCTGCTTGTAGACAAATTTGCACAATACCACCTTAAAATCCCCCTAACAGACCAGACTATAGATCCTTTCGTAAATCCTCACAGTCCTCTTTACTTTCTACTTTTCTTAGTAATTTAGCATCATCAGCGAATAAACTCATATAGCTGTTCACTCCCTCTGTCATATCATTTACATAGACCAAGAACATCTCTGGGCCAAAAAACTGATCCTTGAGGAACTCAACTTTTTCACACTGCACCATTCTGACTTCTGATTTTTTATTACTGTTCTCATCTCTCTGTTGCTCAAAAAGTTTCCACCCACTTCAGAAAACCACCCTTCAATCCTCCTACATGTTCTAGCTTCCAGAGCAGTCTCTTGTGAGGTACCTTGTCAAATGCCTTCTTTAGGTCCAAGTATATGCAATCGACCCACCCCTCTCTTTCCTGTGTCACATCGATCACTCTCGAGTAAAAGCTTAATAAATTCGTTGTACATGACATTCCTCCTCTAAATCCAAACTGGCCACCTGCGAGTGTGTTTGTCTCTTCCAAATATTTCAACCATCTGTCCTTCACAATTTTTCACACATTTTTGCCACTAAAATTGTTATGATACTGGCCTGTAATTTAGTGGTTTTTCTTTGTCTCCTCCTTTGTAAATTTGGCACAATATTTGCTCTTTTCCAATCAAGCGGGACTCTGCTCTCCTTGAGTGAACTCTCAATTCCCACTATGTAACTTTCCTGCTAGTTGGTTACTGCACTCTTTCATAATCCATTTGGGGGACACCCCCATCTGGACCCGGGCTTTTCTCACATCTTGACTTTCCATTAGCCTTTTTACTTCTATTACGTCTACTTTTATGTCTTCCTTTATATTTTCTTTTGTATTATATTTTTCGTTTAAATTCACTTTCTCTTGTATTACAGTCTGGTAAGCACTTATTCATCACCTCAGCCTGTTGTAAATGCATCTTCGTACACTATGCCTTCTACCTTCAGCTTATCTATTCCTTCCTTGTTTTTCATTTTTCCATTTATATATCTATAGAAAAGTTTTGGTTCGTTCTTACATTTTTCTATTATATTCCTCTCATAGTTACTTTCTTTTCTCTTCGGAATTCTTACATATTTCATTTCTAGTTGTTTTGTACTTCTACCAAAGGTTGCTGCCACCTTTTTTCCTCCAACTATTCCATGTTTTTTCTCTTTCTAGTCTTGCTAATTCACATTTTTTGTTAAACCATTCATTCTTTTTCTTTTCTCTGATAACTATCTTTGGAACATAACTAATTATTCCTTCGGTGTAAATTCGGATGAACTCGTCCCATTTTTTCTGGGTACTTCTTGCTGCATGGAAATTACTCCAGTCTGTCTCTCTGAAGAATGTTCTTAATCCGTCAAAGTCTGCTTTTCCATAATTGTATCTTCCTTTCTTGTGCTCTCTTCTCCCCTCTTTTTTGCTATCATTTATTTCAAATTCAATAAGTACATGATCACTCTTTCCAAGTGGGCACTGATAATTTACTTTACTAATTACTTCCAGTTCTTTCGTCAATAGCTATATATAGTAGGTCTAGTCTTGATGGTTCTTCGCTACCTCTGAATCTTGTGTTCTCTTTAATCCACTGAGTCATGATGTTATTCATTACCAAATCCAACAATGTACCACCCCATGAGTCTTCTCCTCCTTCAGTATACCATTCTTCCCAGCAAACTTCTTTGCAGTTAAAATCTCCCATCAAAATTATGTTCTCACAATTTTCCATCGTATTCTTTAAACATTTGCTTGTGTCTCTTATCATGTCTCCATACTCCTCTCTCCCCCAGGAATTTGTCTTAGGTGGAGGAACGTATACGAGTACTAAGTCTCTTATTCTTCCTTTTTTCATCACCAACTCTACCTTCAACACCTTCTCCTTTTTCCACATTCCCTACTACCTTGTCTTTCCTTGTTAACACCATTACACCACCTCCCTTTTTCTGATTTTTGTTTCGCCTCCATACATTATATTGACCCTCTCCAACTGGCACATCCTCAGAATCACTCAGCTTCGTTTCTACTAAACCCAAATGTCTGGTTTCTTGGCTCTCAGGTTTAAACGTTTACTTCTGTTAATGTTGACACTAGCCCATTTATATTGTGTACGATACCCGCCATCCTTTTTCATTTCCCTTTTAATTGTCTTCTCTTACTCTTTCTCTTTTAGATACCACTTCTTTCAGTTTTTGGTCCAAAAAATCTCCAATAGAATTTCTGTTTTTCCTCTTCCATTCTCAATTCGTTTTTTCTTTTGGGTTCTTTAAACAGTACATTCAATCTGGCTCTTTCTTCCACATTCATATCTTTCTTATCCATATTTTCTTATATTCTTCTGTCTTGCCAGTTTCCATGCCTTAGACAATATATCTTGTGCTGTATTTTTTGACCTAAACTTAACTTTTAAGGGCGGGCCCCTCCCTCTTCATATTGGGCCTAACCTATGTATCTCTTCTATTTCTTTTCTATCTCCGTATTTTCTTCTACTACTTAAATATTTCTTTTGACACTTTCTTTTTTTCTTCTTCTCTTATGTTTTTCTTGGGCAGCACTTTTTCCTTCAAACCAAAAATGATGACACATTTCTTTTTGTCCACCGTATCTCTAACTAAATTTTCCTTTTGTTTGATTACTTTGACTACTTCTTTGGTCAGATTTTTCTTTTCATTTTCTTGATCTATTACACTGGTCGACACCAAAAATGGTTCTGAGTTCATTGTGTGTGGGTTGGAAAGCATTTTCGCTGCTGATTTCAAAAATGGCATTGCTTTTTCTCTAGCACGTATAGTTTTTGAAATATCGGCATTTTAAATTTTAATAGCTATTATAATTATATACATATACAGGTTGAAGTTCCCAAACTCGGCATCCCAAGACTCGGCAACACCCAAAACTCGGCTATGGTTCCGGTTTTTCCAAAACCCGGCAGAACACTCAAAACCCGGCGCGTAGTTGCCGGGTCGGCCGCTGGGTGCCACCACACTAGGCTGCTTGGTTTGTCCCGCCGATTTGTTTGTTGTTATTGTTCAGTGGTGTTGTGACTGTAGAGTTGTGTACACTGTTATTTTGTGTACTTCTACAGGTCTGTTATTGGTATTATGGCTCCCAAACGTCCAGGAACACCTACTGGTGGAAGTGAAAAGAAAAGGAAGAACAATGTGTTAACTATTTCTGAGAAAATTGCTTTTTTCCCCCTTAATATATCTACGTTCTAAAAGTCAGAAAATTCCATTACTCGGCTCGGCGCTGGTCCCGAGGTTCCCGAGTTTGGGAACTTCAACCTGTATATAATTATATAATTAATCGAAACAATCCCCCTACGTTAATATATATTACTCGTAATTAAATTCTGGTGGTGCCTGCCGCTTTATGAGGACCTAATGTACATATCTGGCAAAAAATATACTTAAATTATGTTCCAAATATATCCGAAAATGTGCCACATCTTGGAAATATCCGAAAATATGCCAAATCACAGTAAATTTTGACTTTATATATATATATATATATATATATATATATATATATTATATATATATAATATATATATATATAATATTATATATATATATCTGTATTTTGGAACACAACTTCGAGATTTTTTTTGAGAGAAAGGTGCGCTAGTTCGAAGAACAGTCAGATCTAGACTGTTCTTCAGAAGAACAGTCAAGATCTCAAATTGGGTATTAAATATACATATGATCAAAAACTATGCTAACACACAAAAGTACTCACCCTGCTCCATAGTACATCAGAAGTGTTTCTGTAGTTTGCTCTTCGTTTGTAGGAGCAGCTACTTTCACGTTGTAGCGTCCAGCAATAGTCCCCTATCATGTTGGGACTGAATCGTCCTTGGTATCGGGTTTCCATGGTGGCAATGTCCTGGTGGAAACGTTCCCCCTGCTCATCACTGACCGTGTCAAGATTCGTTGGGAAGAAATCAAGATGTGAATGGAAAAAGTGGATTTTGAGTGACATCCGAGCCCCGAGCGCATGGTAACTCTTCAACATGTCATTTACAAGTTCCTCATAATTCGATGCTCGAACATTACCTAGGTATTTTCTTTATAACAGCCAAAAAGCTCTTCCAAGCAGCTTTTTCCAGGGCAGTTAGGCTCTTTACAAAGTCATCATCATTGAGTAGTTGACGAATTTGAGGGCCATTGAAAACACCTGCCTTTACTTTGGCTTCAGATACAGTGCGTTCAAACTTTGCTAACAAATACTGAAAACCAGCACCATTTTGATCCATGGCCTTCACAAAATTTTTCATTAACCCAAGTTTCAGATGCAATGGAGGTAAGTACACCTTTTCACTGTCAACAAAAGGTTTGTACATACAGTTGAACCTGCCAGGTGAGTCTTTCGGTCGTGCTGGCCATTCCTTTTGTTTGTAATGTTTGCTGTCCGCTCTAGAGTCCCACAAAAAAAAGAAAACACATGTGCTTAGTGTAACCTAACTGGAGTCCTACAAGCAAGGAGATTCCCTTTCAGGTCCCCACACAGATTCCACTGATGTTCTTCATATTTAACAGCAGATAACAAAGTCTTCATAGTTTCATAAGTTTCACTCATTTCATGGCCATGCGCAATTGGAACACTCGGAAGCTTATTTTCTTTATGCAGAAGAACGGCCTTTAGCGTGTTTTTTCCTGAATCTATGAACAGCTGCCACTCACTCTTATCATAAGTGTGAGACTCACAGAGTTGTTCCATGAGTGTGTCAACATCAAAGCAGTAACAGAGCTTGTGTTCCATCTTGAAGAAGCTTGAAAGTTCTTTATGTCTACGACGAAACGTGGTGATGAGAACTCCTTCTTGTAGCAAATTCCATTCCTTGAGACGAGATCCAAGGACTTCACTTTTCTCCTTGGGTAGATCTAGGTCCCTAGCAAGGTCATGTAGCATTTCCTGACTGATGAATTTGGGCTCTCTGTTGTCTGCCATTTCTTGAAAAATTATCCTCCTCGTTCGAATCTGATTCACTTATAGCACTTGCAATTGGAACATTTGGAACTGGGAGATCAGGACCATGTGGCACAGGCCTGATGGCAGAAGGTACATCAGGATACCTGATTTTAGCTCGCGTTTTTACTGAATATACTTTGATGTTAGTGAGGCAGAAGTAGCAGTCAGTACTGTGATCCTTTTGTTCACCCCCAAACCATTGGGATGCCGAATGCCATGCCTGATGGCCGTTTGCCACGCATCCATTCATTCAAGTGGTTCACACAGGGGTTGCATGCTCACTTCTTATCTTGATCACCTATACGGCACTTGAAGTAATGCAGATAAGCTGCTTTAACATTCTTTGTAAGAGGTTTCTTCAGACTGTCAGGGGTAAAAATTCCACATATGTAACAAAAACTGTCCGATGCATTCACACAGTTACGGCGCTCCATCACAGCCCGGTACAAGGTACTATATACGGTAAACCAACTAAAATTAGGACTCCACTAAATCAAACACATCATATCTGCAAAGAAAAATAAAATGTTTAAACATATGTCAATAGCTGTACGATCAGTAGGTAAAAATGTACTACACAGCCTGCTAACCCCTCGCCAATACGCAGCGCGCACACCCTCCCCTGCTCACTGCACAAACCACACTGACTCAAAAACACTGCACTGCCCTAAATAGGCTTGAGAAAAGAAAAGATTAAGAGTTTAAAATGAAAACATTGGTGAAACCTATTTCTGCTGATTTTACCCATATTTTTTCATGAATTGCGTCTGGTTCTCAAAAACTGGACGTGATAGAGTAATTGAACATCAGATTCGAGTTCAGCAGGGTCGATTTACCTATAATCAGCTTCATTTAGTCCAGAACCATATCTTCGAATTTTTTTTTGTCGACCAGCGTTATTTGACGTAAACTTTCATGGTCTTTTTCTTTTTCTATCTTCCATGTCTTTCTTTCATCTTTCATCTCCTCTTGTGTTATTTTCCATTTCTTATGTACTGCATTAATTTCTGCATGCATTTTCACTACCTTTTCGTCGTCTTGTTTTCCATTTAATTCGTCCACTCTATTTTTTAAATAGTATTATCTTTTTCCAGTACGAACACTTTCTTTTCCATGTTATCTAATTTATCCATTAATTCGTGTACCACACTTTCCAGCATTAAGACACTTCTCTGGTTCATTTTCAGCCCTAATATGTCTTTTCTTTGATATCAAAACCATCGAACGGTGTTTTGGCGGGAGTTTCCATCCTTGTTTACTTTTTTTCACTTTTTAGGGTAATCATATGGAGACGGGACTATTAAACTGCATGGCTCTCACTCTCATAGCTCTAGTGTGTGTGTGTGTGTGTGGTGTGTGTGTGTGTGTGTGTGTGTGTGTGTGTGTGTGTGTGTGTGTGTGTGTGTGTGTGTGTGTGGGGGTGGTGGGTGGGTGGGTGGGTGGGTGAGTGGGTGGTGGGTGGGTGGGTGGGTGGTGGGGTGGGTGAGTGGTGGTGGGTGGGTGGGTGGGTGGGTGGGTGGGTGGGTGGGTGGGTGGGTGGGTGGGTGGGTGGGGGGTGGGTGGGTGGGTGGGTGGGGTGGGTGGGTGGGTGGGTGGGTGTGAGCGAGAGAAAGAAAAAAAAAGATTCACCCTCACTTTAATGAAAACAACCCAATATCTAGGAAAAAGAATATAATAAAATTAATGAAATAAAAATAGTACATACTGTAAACAAGTTAATAAAAATAAATTCAACACATATATCACCTTAGAACAAATAAAAAAAAAAAAAGAAAGCTAACAGGGTGTGTGGGTTGTCACTAGGAGGTTCCCGTGGTGTAACGGGAAGCACAGCCGCCCGGCATGCGGAAGGTCCCGGGTTCGAATCCCGAGCGGTGCAACCTTTATTGGTGAGACCCCCTACTCTAACACAGGGTGAGGCAAGGTCACAGCCCCTGCAATAACAACCTAATGGGCCACTGCACTGAGTTTTATCATCCCGTTACAGCCTGTGAATCTCACTTAAATATACATGTTTTGAGGACTTCATAGAGGATTTTTTTACATGCTTCTATATATTTTTTTCAGATAAAAAAATATTGAAATTCATTTAACAAATGTAACATGGGTATCTAAGATGTATAGAAAATGAAAATATATGTGTACAATAGTACTAATTATTTTCTCCATAAAATCAACTTGTACGTACATACAATTCCTAATTCGGTATACGACTCATTTAGTCAATATAGCATTATATCATGGTAGAAATTTAGAGCAATGCATTAATGAACAATTGTTACCATATCATTTACTTGTTGCCATGAACAGTGTACGACAAGGTCAAAGGTGGTGACGTTCAGGGCGAGGAGTTGAGAGTGTAGCACTACACGGTACGAGTGGAGGCGTGGACACTGCAGCAGCAAGTGTTCAATGGTTTCCAGGACGTTCCTACGCCAGGGGTACTTGTAGTACCTGGTAAACACAAGCGACTAGCTTCGTCAGTTGTGACTTGAGTCGTCACTCGTGTTTACATTATACAGTAATCTCCCGTTTTTTTGTTGTTCTAATATCCGTCGTGCGACGTTATCTGGCGCTTGTAATTTGGCTGTATTAAAACACTATCCGTTCATGTAATGCATTATCTGGCGAAAATTCCAGCCCTTATTTCGACGCAAGATGCACTAAACGTCTTTTCGCTGGATAATTCGGTAATACTGTAGTGGTAGACTGTTCTAGCCATTATTATTATTACTGCTATCATCATTTTCGCTGGTTATTATTGGGTTCGTGGGCGCCAGAGGGGCCTAGGGGTAGTGATGCATTATCCGGCTTTCAACGTATCCGGCAAGGTCTTGGCTGCTATGCGCCGGATAAACGGGAGATTACTGTACAAACATGGTACTTTGGCAGGCCGGGTTTAAGTTAAAAATGTCAGATGGCGAAATTATCCATGGCATTAATCATGGTTTTTATAGAATAAGAAATCATATTACCCTTGTACGAACAATCAGCATGGTCTTTCAGCATCAATGGAGAAATATATTCACCCAAACATTTGGACATAATACTTCTTTAGAGGCTAACAGGACATGCAGGAGTATAGCAAAATTTCAAATACTATTTCTTTGAACCATATGTTCATGATAGGGAGATGAGTATATCCAAACCATTGGTTTTATCAATGAAAACCTGATATTCGACATAAGAACACTTTAAAATTACCTTATTTTGGATAAAATAACATCAAATATTGGTCGCTAGCACCCAGTTGTCTGCAAATTACCTATCTAATCAAGATTTATGGACATTTGGAATGGGATCTTAATACTCAGTCCAGTTGCCCATAGTAAAGTCTTCTGAGAAACTCACCCTAACACAGTGAGAGGGATTGGCAGATTGTCAGTCTGTCAGTGGTTGTATCGGCAAACACTTCCTCGACCTCCCCCATGGCATGGCTGAAACAGGTGTGGTGCAGGTGATGTGTTTGTGTCTGTCTTCAGTAACAAGAGACAAAAGTAATAAAGGATGCAACATGAGGACTGAGAATGCAAAAATAAATCTATGCCAGGTAGTGTCTGTTTTTCATAATACACTAAAGCAAGGGTAGAACATGGTAGCTTTAGTGCATGAAATAACAGGAGGATAAAGGTTAGACCAAAGACTACTGTGTACTGGACTTATTACTGGCAATCCGCGCCAACCCGAGGGGAGGCGGTAGCGGAGTGGTTAGCGTCTCCGACTGGCGTTCTCGGTGACCCGAGTTCGATCCCCGAAGAAACCCAAAACCTTTCTGCACCGTCGAGTGGCCTAAGAACACCCACATGCCCTGCCCATCAACTCTACGTAAAAAAAGTGTTTCGAACATCACTCCCATTTCCCTTCCTATGGTTTATCAGTATA
The DNA here is from genome assembly GCA_016584305.1 of Chionoecetes opilio. NCBI lineage: Eukaryota > Metazoa > Arthropoda > Malacostraca > Decapoda > Majidae > Chionoecetes > Chionoecetes opilio. The sequence goes on along the minus strand of JACEEZ010012396.1, from coordinate 32,291 downwards.
AATGATATACGGCTATCTTCGTAAATGTTTGTTCTATAATTTTATCAAATAAAAAACGTAAAACACACTAAAGAAATGCCATTACGAGGCTCTGAAGAAATATGCATGAGCTTAATATTCACTTAAAACTCTTCGCCATTTAATATTTTGCGAGACAACTTTTAACATGGAGCATATCAATAGAAGCGGTATTTCATTAGCTTTCCATTGATACATTTCGTTTTCTGATAAAAGAATTAGCACCATGCATAAATTAGCATTAACTAAATAAATAACATCATCAATCGGGTAATTTTCCCGATTGATCAGTGGTGATCTGAGCAAGTCCAGTATACAGTAGTCTTTGGTTAGACATGTAAATGATAACAAGTTAGTGTTCTCCATTGACAAACAGACAAGGATAAGTGATATGATGAAGCCACCGTGGTACTTTGTGTGCATGAAATAACAGGATGAAAGCTAGAAAAAAAAAGATGAATTAGTGGTATGCAAATAAAGAAAAAAAGTGTAAAAATTGTAGTTTCTCCTTAACAAAAACCTGAACAACCAGCTGAATAAAGAAATATACAAGGGTACATGAGTGGATGAGGAGGCCTTGAAAGTGCTTGTGTCCAGACCAACCTTTATTTTATAACTATTAAATGGAGAACCACATGAAAACTACAGTATTGTGGAGGCTTTGATGGATTTATTTGACTCAAACTTCAACATACACATCCTCTCACAGTCACACACACACACACACACACACACACAGTACCTCCTGAACACCCTATACTGAAGGTCTGACTGGCACAGACACCCTCTGGTCCCTCAAAACGCTACACAATACAGTAAACCCTCTCTAATTCGAACTACGTAATTGGGAGGAGACCTGGGTCAAATTAGCTGCAAGTCTTGAGTTATCCGATGGTTACCTCTAGCCCCTCCACACAATAAGAACTCACTCAAACATGCCAAAACAGCACAGATTGCATTACTTGTACTCACCAAAACCATGTATTTATAAGAAAATTATTGTATATCTGGTCACGCTGGGCAGCCGCGGCACCCACCGCATGGGATAGGTCAGACTCGCACTAGTAAGGCCCGGATCATTCAAACTTCTGTTTGAACTATGGAAAGTTGTTGAAAAATTCGAACTGGCCTGAAACAGGTTGAATTATCCGAAGTTTGAATTATACGGGTTCTAATTATAGCGGGTTTACTGTACACAGTTCCCACACGAGGCAGCGTAACTTTACCTCATAAGAGTATGAGGGAAAGTTCCTGGCTAACTTCACTATTAACTCACCCCCGAGCACCATTCGGGTTAGTTATGTGGATATACCAATAGTAATTGTTAAGATATTTTTATCCACATTCACATATATAGAACATCCTCATAAAAATAGGTCAAATATTTGAAACATCAACATTGCATTAAAAGTCACGTCTGTTTATAATTTGTTTTTCTATCACAGTCAATATTCACATCCACATCCAGTGCCACTCATTCACACACACACACACACACAGTGTATAATTAACCATTTTTTATACTGTTTTGGGCTTTGAGATAAATATTCAACTGAGCTCATCCCACCGTGTACAACTTCTTACTGATTTGCTACGTAAAGGCAAAGCAAATATTGTACGAACGTATTCTTTAGTGGTGGTCTCTCCTTTGCATGGGTCTGTCTGCTTGTCTCTAAATCCCTTTCCTTTATCCTTTTCACTCAAGTAACCTGAATTTTTTGCTACCTAGCTATCAAAGGTCTTCCATAAATTAAATAAGATTATCGTCACATCCTAATTTGCTGAATACGTATATAATCTCCAGCTGATAAACCAAAAATCAATGCTTTCGGGTAAGTAAATAACGGATTTTTTTACACTGTCCTGGATATAAATTTGAATAACATTGTGAGATGTAGACTACATATATAAACTCAAGAGTCCCACAGATGCTGATATGGACGGGGATATGAGATGGCAGTAGTTCTCAAGTGTGAGTGTGAAGTTTGTATATTTTCATCCGCATATGCAAATCACATCTTACATCTGCATTCTTATTCAGACCAGTAGGTTTTAGAGTTCAGACATTCGTAACATCTCCTGCAAGCTACTAATCTATTTCAATAATATACCTGATCATTTACTAATCTATTTATATGAAAGCATTAATTTTTCACTTACAACCAAATAACAATTGCATGAAAACGGCACTAAAGAATGACTTAACCCTTCACAAGCACCTGAAGGACTATAGTCTATTTTTTTTAACAAGGTGAAAATTCCGTTCTATCTTAAGGTCTCATGCTTAAAATGGTGCCTCTGTTTACCTGATAATAGGGTTAACTATGATAAAATACAACTGTAATTATGAAGAACTGTAGTATTCCCTTCTCCTGGCATCAAATATCAGTCAGTAAGCAGCAAGGGGGCAGGATTTTGGCCTCGTTAAAAAAAATAGACTATAGGTTGAAATATGTTTTCTGGCTGCCCTTAACAACAAACTGTGGAACATTCTGCCTTGTACTGCTTCTCAAACGTCCTGTGACATGAACTCCTTGAAGAGAGGAATTTCAAGACCCTTCTAGCCCCCAGTTGGCCTTTCATTTTGTAACTTTTATACTACGTAATTCTAAGGAGCAGCAGGGAAGCAATATTCTCTACGTAGTCTATTTTTGTTATTATGATCAAAATGCACTAAGGAAGCCACGCCCCCTGCCTCCCCTTCTATTCTACGGGGCAGCTGATTGGTGCATTCCTTGTATCATCACTACCAATCACAATATCTTCACTACATGTACTTAACAGCGCGTGACCACTGGACAGCAATCTTCACTACAGAGGGTGACAAAATCAAAAATCCCTCTGTAGTGAAGATTGCTCTGTCCAGTGGTCACGCCTCTGTTAAGTAGTGAGGATATTGTGATTGGTAGTGATGATACGAGGAATGCACCAATCAGCTGCACCGTAGAATAGAAGGGGAGGCAGGGGGCGTGGCTTCCTTGGTGCATTTACATCACAATGGACTGGCCAAGGGCAAAATAAAAAGAAGTAACAAAAAGACTGCTAGGTGCCAGTCCCTATTAAGAAAACAGTAAAGCGGCGTCCACACGAGGGGCTGAGTCTGCACTTTGTTGCTGAGCACTGGATTTGGTGGGCAACCGAGGGCTTGTGCGGCCCGCTCCGGGCAAATGCCCCAAGCTGGTATTTGTGGGTTGTAGCGCGAGAAAGGTCGCGCGTCAAAACTGACTGGACACGGGTCAGCACTCTTCACTTTATTGATCTCAAGCAATATACCTGTCTATGACAAGTGAGGAACAAGGGCTACAAGTACATATAAGCTTGTGAGAAGTGCAAGTTTGAATGCAATGGTCAAAGAATTAGTCTATTAAATAAAGATTCCCTCTATTCTTTTACAATCTTTCTTTTTGCACAACACAGTCCCACAATGCTCCACAAAATGGTCTCTTGGATCGCTGCTGCATTGTCATCCATGCACCCTCTGCAGCTCAACAGTGACTGGTGGTGCGCGGTGAGGCTATAAGCTGCTTACACACGGGCTATTCTGTGGTGTCACTGAGTGACGCCACAGAGTCGCGGGATGTGACTTGCCATAGGGTTCCATTGTTTAGAAGTGAACCCTTTCACACGAGTGACTGGCGAGGAGACGCAGATCCTTGCCACAAATGGCACGGCTGTGTAGCTTAGACTCGTTTCACACGGGTCACTTCTGGTGGCCTGGTGGTGGTGAGCTGGTGGCTGAGCGGTGCGCGACCTTACTTAGATTGTTCATTATCGTATAGAATTGAAAATCTGTCAACCTCCCAGAAGTTAATGAATGCATCCACAATGATGATCGTCGTCATTAACGACTATGATGTTGACGTTGCAGAAGAAGAACAAGAAAAGTAGCTTCCTCAGAGTACATGATGAAACTGTAGTGGGACTTCCCTCACACACAGGCGACTCTGCAGCAACACTCAGTTGCGCTACTAAAGCGGGTGTATCAACGACTCTGTGGCACCACTGAGTAGTGCCACAGAGTCGCCCATGTGTAAGCAGGCATAGTGTGGACACTCACCCATCACAGCAACACCACCCACTGTCCCAGAGCGCGGGTCACAACCCCTAGTGTGGACGCCACTTAAAAGATTGTTGAAAAGGGGGTGGGCCAATTTAGTTTAGCCTGTCTGGGTCATCATTCAACCACTTGTATCACAGATCTTGTACAGGTACTGTACTGCATCACTGTTTCCTGACTAGAATAAGGAAATACACCACTTATTTGGTCCACAAACAACACACAGACGAGCTGACATCACATCATGACTAAACCTTAACAGTAATACACCTGTTTTGCACACTTGTGAAGATTATTTTTCCTGAAACATTATGAAGTCATCACTGTAAATCACACTAGACTTGTACGAGACAACTCTTGCAAGCACTGGCAAAATATTTGTTACAGGCTTTACAGGTTCTTTTCCTATAATTGTAAATTATATTGACGATACGACATCACACGGCAAAAGATACAAAACATTCTCACACATCACTCTTCATTTGCTCAGACATCCAATAACATAATTAAATACTAAAGGACGGTAATTTCTGTGCTCATGACTAGCGTTGGGACGGATGGCACTGTGCACCGTGACGCCCTGGACGAATGGCACTGTGCACCGTGACGCCCTGGACGAATGGCACTGTGCACCGTGACGCACTGGACGAATGGCACTGTGCACCGTGACGCCCTGGACGAATGGCCCTGTGCACCGTGACGCACTGGACGAATGGCCCTGTGCACCGTGACGCACTGGACGAATGGCCCTGTGCACCGTGACGCACTGGACGGATGGCCCTGTGCACCGTGACGCACTAGACGAATGGCCCTGTGCACCGTGACGCACTGGACGAATGGCCCTGTGCACCGTGACGCACTGGACGAATGGCCCTGTGCACCGTGACGCACTGGACGGATGGCACTGTGCACCGTGACGCACTGGACGGCCTGAAGGTGAGGCAGTGGGTGACAACACTGTGTGGGGTGCAACAGGAAGGTCAGGACGTGCCTCACACACCACTCTGGGCCTTCACTACACCAACACCACATCACATATTGGGTTAGATGGATCTTAATATACCACACACTGGCCTCACATTCTTAATACAACATAATACATACACTACATTCTGTATTGTGTTGTTCATTCAAACATTGATTGTATTGCTTCTCCTCATACTAATGCTATCAGGCACTCTGGATGATTGCTCTATTTTCAATTACGTATTCCTAAGAATAAATGACAGTCCACTTGTGGTGCTTCCTGCTGTCTTTCTGTTGCTTGAAACTTCAAAAGTATCTAAACTATATGTGCAGTGTAGTCATCATAGTCATTATGTACACTACTATCACAGCATGAACAAATAGAGACTAGAATGAATAAAACAATAGAAAAAGAAAGACATCCGAAATGAGGAATATAATAATCTGGCGGTGGCGGTGAGAGGGACACAAGGCAGCCAGCACACAGACAGGGTCTGGGTGGATCTTATTGTCTATCAACGTGGGACCTCCCTCAGCAGGGGTGCTGGCCTGTGTTATGCCCCCACAGCAGTTAGTATGCATTCCTGTGCAGCACACAGCTCTGAGACTTATCCATGCTCCTCCTCTCCTCCCTGTCTCGTGTGGCATGATAGCTCCTGAGTCACCACCCTCTTCCCACTCGTCTTCCTGGGAGGGGTCGGGGATATAATGTATTTCTGGCCACAGCTGTTCACCAATCACTTTGAAGTGATCTCTGGCCACTTGAGCACAGAGTGGTTTGAACCTTGTCAATGGAGAGTGCCCTTTGTTTTCCCTCTTAGTGGTCCCGTGAGCTTGAAGAGTGTGACTTCATTATCAAACACAGGCCAAGGATGCTGCAAGGATACCAAAATGGCCTTCCCAGCTGCCCTGCAGACAACTCTGGGTGAGCAGTTGCACTGTCAAGTGCAAATAATGGCTGCAAGAGGGACTTGTCCGCCATGGCTGGCAGTCTTGGCGAGAAAAACTGCAGCTATGCAATGACAGCTTGATGAACTGTTAAGGGCAGGTGATACTGGGATCGGCATTCTACTTTGATTCCTTTCCACCTTCCATCTACCACAAGATAATGTTGGTGACCTTCAGGGCCAGATGCTGCACAGACAACAGGCCAACTCTTGTCCCCTCTGTGTCCTGCAGTGTTGTGATTGCCAACTTGGGACTGTCTACTGACCAAAGACAATAAATGCAGCAGGGCCATGTCATGGCCTTTCATCCATGAGAGATTCTCGCTGTGGAGGTAATGGGGTCACTGCCTCATCCCCCCTTGAGAAAGAAACATTACAAAGTCACATATATTTACTTTCCTTCCTAAACTCTCTTTATCCTTTGTCTGCAGGGAGAGATCCCAGGCCACAGAGCTATCAGCCAACTTAACTTGCTGCTACAAGACCTACCACCAGTTAGCTGTGCCCTTCCCCATTTCTCTCTCCTAGCCATCACTGAGCCGGACAGAATAATGGGTGCGGCGGCAGGCCGAGTGCCGCCACTGCAAGCCACTGCTGCTGAGCGAGGTTTGCTGCCACCCAGGACTGTGCTGGGCCTGGTGGGGCAACGACTGATACCCGGTCACTTCCTGCCATATCATGACCCAAATTTTGGTGCCCTTGCTGAAGTGAGGTAAGTGACACACATAAAACTGAGAAAACAGCGTTTGAAGTGGATGGGCTCAGAGCAAACCTGGACTCAGTACCTCACTCCCGCTCTGGGCAGGACCGATGCAAAGAGCACGGCGCGGTGCCTACCTCACTTCAGAACGCCGGGAGGCTGGTCGGGGCTCCAACTGCATTGGCTGAGAGGATTATGATTTAAAAAAAATGCTTTGCACTCATTGGCCCAGCACCTCTCTCGGTAGCTTACACTGCTTCACCACGGAGATTGCCGATGCGTGAAAATTCGCAGGAAATTCCAAGTTATGTGTGGGAGTTTTGACTTTATGGATACTTCCCTTAGAATTCAGGCAATCTGGCTTTACCTCAGATATGTAGAGACCTTGAGCTATACAATGCAACCCCCAACTCAATTTCAAAGGTTGTGTTGTTTACATCACTTCAGCAGGGGCAGCACAATTGCTAGTGGCCTAAGAGGCACTTAGAATCTGGCTCCTTGTTGCACTCTAGAACCAAATTACGAATAACAGAAATAACGACAAGACGACGATACCTCTTTCTTTGACCCTTGAAGTAAAAGAAACCTACCGGTATACCTCGACGAGGAACAGTTACAATGGTAAAAGCCATTCTAGTTTTGATTTACAACTTAGACAATGACCTTCTACCCTTATTTCATGGCTTTATATCTTATTTTGTACTAAAAGTGAAACTATGATGACAATAATGTAGACAATCATTTCAATACTGGTAACATCAAATATTAGCTACTCATAAATAAACAAGAATCAATCTACAATGAATGTATTCTCATCAGTAGGCTTTTCATACTTTACATTCAGCAGAAGCACTACTTGAGAGGTATATTGAGCTAAGCTTGGCATGACTTCAAACCTACCACGATGGCTGCTACTTGTGCCAGGCCAGGGCAGGGGAGTGGTGGCTGAAGCACTACTTGTGGTGGTTGTGTTGGAGGGCATCCAGCAGGGCATCGGTGTGGGGGTCGGAGGTCACGGCCAGCCAGGCCAACACGGCGAGGGAGGTGCGACCGACACACACCCACCGCCACCAATCCACAAGGTCAGATGCCTGGCATAGGGAAATGGAAAAATATTACTTATATGGTAATTTTTTCTGTGTCGCCAATTTACCACTTTTGTGAGGTGACATCGATCACTTCTATTGTCTTGCAGGACACACACAAACAGGAGGCAGGACTGAAAGCCTTCTGTTCCTGCCAGGTTGCTCAGTCAAAACCTCTCAACTTATGTCTAATACCCGTTCCCTGCTAGGCGAATAAAGGTTACAGTGTGCAAAAAGACAAGCCCATAGTCTCCATCTAGCCAGGGAATTCAAGCCTCGCTTTTTTTAATTTTTTTAATTTTAAACTTTTTTATTTTTACATCTCAAGGGACTGGCCAAGAGAAAAAGAAAAGCAAGAAAAAAAGTTACAAAAAGCATGCTAAACTACCAGTCCCTATAAAGAAGACAGTAAGATATTGTAGAAAGGAGGGTGGGCCAATTTAGTTCCGGAGGTGACCTGATACTTCTCTTTGAACAAAAACAAGTTGTTGGAAGATGGAAAAATAGAAACAGGAAGAGAGTTCCAATTTAACAGAAAGGGATGAAAGAGTGAAGATACTGGTTGACTCATGCATTAGTAAGATGGACAGAATAGGGATAAGAAGTATAAAGTCTTGTGCAAGGCCGTGGGATTGAAGACAGTCAGTCAGAGGATATATACTTTGATCCTATCTAGACACTTTGCAAGTACCAACTACAAGGTTAATGACTATACAAAGCGCCACCACGCCAGGACGAATTTGGTGGACTCGAACCGCTGACCGAATGGCGCAAGGACTCTGCAACACCAGTCCGTGATTCTACCAACCGCGCCACCCTGGCGGGTTCAGTCAGTTTATGAGACTAAAGGCAGGTTCACAATGAGCTTTTTTCGGCATTTTTGTAGACAGAGAAGTCGGTCTCTTGCGGGCTAGTGCGGAGATTACGTTCACACACGCAATTAGTTTCGGGAGACAAATCTTCTTCTTCTTCTTATGACCTTTTCTGCTTAGTATCGCCAAAGACACTCTACGTTGTAGTGTCTTTGGTATCGCTTTGTAGGTCATCTGTCAAGCTCGTGCTGACGACCCTGACTTCCCGTGCCTGACCTGCAGGGTCAGGGGTCACGTCGAGCTAGGGGCTATAGGGGGCTAGTGGCTGGCTTGTGTGTATTTGGCGCGCGATAGATAAGTTTTCGCGCACTTTACCTATTATGAAGTAGTATTGATAGTTTCATTTTTTCCTTGATATCATCTACCAAATCAAACCCCACGTCTAACCTAACATAATCTGATTTAAATTAACAACCGTTTATGGCTACAGCTAAAACGGAAATTTTTCGGTATTATATGTATCGCCATTAGCATGGGAAATTGGGATTTAAATTAAGGATGAAAAGATCTGCACGATGATGTAAGTTAAATTTGTTAGTTTTTAGTGCCCAATACCGAAATTATACCAATAATTGGGGTGATTGGGAAGAGGGTGGTGCTGGCTTCTGCATTTATTTGAATTTGGCGCGCGAAATTCTCGGCAACTCGGTCGATAAAAGACCGATTGAGCGGTGGGTGATTTTTTTTTTTAAACCTAGGCGATCATGACACCAGCCCCAGACCTCTTCTCTGTCTACAAAAATGCCGAAAAAAGCTCAGTGTGAACCTGCCTTAAAAGCTTTTGACTCTACCCTGTTTGTGAAGTGAAAGCATTGACCACTAAACTACTGGGCCTCATGTATACTATATACTGTATAGACAGAAATGCTGCTGAGACATTGATCATTCTAAATGGATGTCTTCTTATTACCAAAATGTTATGATAAAATAAGCACACAAAAAATTATTACAAGGGCAACTGACATGGTACTAATAGTCCCACCACATTACCCTAACAAGCTTACCTTCTCTTCTGAAACAACTTCTGGAACAAAAGTTTTGAAGTTGATGAGGACATTTTCAGCACGTACAGCCAGGAGGGAAAGCACCAGGGAGGAGATGTACAAAGCTGGGGTCCAGGGGATCTTGATGCCATGGCCTGAGAACACATCCACCCCAAGGTCGCACCTGCAACAGAATAAAGAAAAGAATACAATGACTGAGACTTCCAGAAAGATCAGCACCTAACAGGCTATAATTACTGATGTCTGTGTGGTGCTTGAAAACTTTATTATGACAGTGAAATGCATCCTCCCCACACTGACCTGTCAAACGCCGCCACAAGACACAGGGTTGTGAGGAGCAGGATGAGGCCAAGGAACACATGTGCCACGATGGGGGGATACATCGCCGGGAGGCTGCTCGGCTTACTCTCCAGCAAGAATATCTGGAGATGAATATTTGAGTCATCAGCATCCTTCATCCACACAAGAAATTGGTTCTTCCCTTCTGTAACATAAGATACTGTACCATGATTTCTATCAATATGTTCCACTATGGTGCTCTATGGAGTGTTCATAAATTTTCCACAGCATAGGTTTGCCTCCTCGCACTCCACCAACATGTACAGAGTAGCCTCTCCTCTCATGTTATTACCCACTCCATGCTATAATAAACCTTAATACGTCTTTCCATGACTGGCTGGGGAAATTAGATGGAAAAACCAAACCATACAAATGTTGGAAGCCTTTTACATACCAAGAGAAAAGTTTTTTCAACTTAAGAGCATAAGAACTTCTTAATACATACATAATACATTAATAAGAACAAAACACATAAATGGAACCTCCAAGGAACACAACTTTGAGCATCACCCACCATGAGGCAGTGGGCCAGAGTGATGCCTGCCAGGAGCCCTTGACACAGCACTGCAAAGGTCCTGAAGCCACTCTGGAGGAAGATGGCATGGGAGCTTGGCGTTGGGACCTCACAGCCGTCCCGCAGGTCCTCGTTCTTCCTCTGCACGCCCTCCATATCATTCCTGGCAATGACAAAGCCACCCAGCTTCTCCTGATATATAGTGCTGATGGTGCCCGTGGGATTGATGGTGGTGTTGAAGAGCAGGGCGGGGGCTGACAGGACACAATGATCCTCTCGCCCTGCACCGATGACATCCTCCTCCATCTCCCGCAGCTGCAGGGTGATGTAGGACTCCTTGCTTGTGCTTCCCTCCACTAACATCCTGGAGTTGCTTCCCCTAAGTTTCTTCTTTTTCTTGGTGGAGGGCGTCTTACTTGTCTCAGCAGAGAGCATTGGTGGGGCTGAGGGTGTGTAGTCTGCTCGCTCTGCCTTCTCTTCTTCTTTCTCCTCCTTCCTCTCTTCCAGCTTCATCTTGGGACTCTCTCCTGCTACCTTCAAGGATTTGGTTTCAAACTTATCGTTTATGACCTGGGCTCTGTCCCAGTCCTTAAGAGACATGGCTTCTGACACAACCTTGAGACTTTCTCCTCCTTGCTGGTTATAATGGGGTTCTTGACTGTTCCTTTCAGTCCTCTGGTCAAGGTGACCCCAAGATGACCTTCTCTTCTCTCCCACTGACGTCTTCTCAGAGTCCTTAGCCTTTACGTTGGCTTCCTCAATCAGGGCTGCCAACTTGGAGGAGAGAAGATCAGACTCGCTGGCCTGGTGATCAGCCTCGTGCTTTTGGTTTGAGTCCTTTGGGGGTGATGACTTTGGGCTTTCCTGGAAGAAAGGGTTCTTGTCATCAGGGTTGTCTTGTGCTGGTTCCCGTCTGGATTCCCTTCTATAGCGGGGATTTCTTCTCTGCGGGGAATTCACCTCTATGGCCAGCGATTTCTCAAATGATTCCTTGGACCTCATCTCCCAGCGGCGCCTGCGGCTGCCACCATCACTGCTCCGGGCAGAGGCTGTTCTTGGTGCCTCACGCATGCTGGGAAAGTTCTGAAATGGACAGTTATGACAATATATTCCTGCTCTTCAGCCACTCATAATTTGACATACGTACAAGCTTATACAAAAAATTCAATCTTGGCGGAGATAAGCGCTTTGTAACGTAATGTTAGGCTGATGGGTTGAATTTGGTTATAAAAGTCACTTTGGAAAGAGGGTAAGAAGAGATACAGATAATAAGCATTTTCTTTGCTTCACTTAGCTCTGATACAATGGGGTCTTGACACATAAATGGACAGATGAAATAAGTTCAGGATCTGATCTATTTCCTACATTTAAGATAGGATCATGGTCACTGCAAGAAACATTTGATGCAAAAGACATGGTACAACAACATCCAGCAATGAAAAAAGTGCTTACAGTCCAGAGGTGCCCAATTCTGCAAACATTTCTGCAAACCGCAACTTCTGCAATTGCGGAAGTCTTAATTTTTTTACGGATTTGCGAACTACTAAAAAATTACCGATTTATGTTTGGGGATGTACTACTTCTGCAAACGCAAATACTATGTCTGCAATTTTCAAAGTGGATGTTCTAAGTTTGAACAAGATTCCTGCGCCCAGGGTTAGTGGAGTATGCTAGGGGTCACTGCTTTCCCACCAGTCTGCCATGCGCTCAGGGAACAGTGAGCATTCCCAGATGACGTACGTGCTACCCAGCCCTTCCTCCTGCCTTGCTTTGTAGGTTTGTTGCTTTTTTACCCGCACAGCATTCTCGGTTGAAACTCATATAAACATTATCTGTGTGACGCAGTAATAGTATTGATATATCCAAAATGTTATTACAAACTTTTCTAAGTGAGACCCAACTCCTTCCAGGCCCAACCCTACCCCACCAGCAGCCATCACACTGCCGCCATTATGGAGTCAAGCAACTCAGCACAACTTGGAGCAGGTCATTGAGAAGGAAGACCTGAGCCACTCTTGGCCCCACCTGGAAACCTTCTTTGGGCCTGTTTTAAAGATGAACAAGTTTGTTGAGAAAGGCAAGCCAAACTTCAAGGGCATTATAACCTGCAAAAACCCTGTATGTACTCCGGGACAGCCTCCGGGCATTGGAGACTAAACAATTCAAATATGCCCTGCCATTGTTGGAGTACCTCCTGGAGAACCCTCTTAGTGATGATAAGAAACCCAAGGGTTTCAAGGTCAGGTTCTCCCCCCCCCCCACCCCCCCCGTTGACAACATGGAATATCTGATGGCCTTGGCAATCCACCCCCTCTTCAAGCTGCCTGTGGTCCACCTCTTCAAGACTGAGAAGGTGGGTGCCGTGAAGTCGAGGCCGCTGTTAGAAGGCTGCCTTGGATACCTCAGGAGGTCGCAGTCCACATGAGGATGAGGAGGAGGCTTTTTTCAAGGTGAGACTTACAGTATTGATTTTATCGTGATTTACTGCATCTTCTGTTCAGTTGTGACAGTTCATCACTCCGAATAATTATATTAGCAATCTTTAGCATCATGCAGAGCAATAACTGTAATATATTAATTCTAGTGTAGTAATATTTATCCTTTCCTCCTGACTGGGAAAGGGGGCTGGTCGTCCCTATCTGGAAAGGGAAAGGGGACCGTCAGGACTGCAACAATTACCGCGGTATTACACTACTCAGCGTGCCAGGCAAGGTGCTTGCCCATCTATTGCTGACACAGATCCGCAGTCATCCGCTGAAGGATCAGAGACCTCAGCAGTCTGGGTTCACGCCTGGTAAGTCAACAACAGACCGTATCCTAGCGCTTCGTGTCCTGGTGGAACGCCGACGTGAGTTTCGACAGGGGATGCTTGCAGCCTATGTTGATCTCAAAGAACGTTTGACTCAGTGCATCGTGAGTCACTCTGGAACCTTCTGCGACTTCGCTGGGATTCCTACAAGGACTATTGGTTTGATGACTGGTCTGTACTCTGGGAATGAGAGTGCTGTGAAGTGTGGGGGAGGTGTATCCAGCTTCTTTCCTGTTAATACAGGAGTGAAGCAAGGGTGCGTCCTTGCCCCATCACTTTTTAACACTTGTATGGACTGGGTATTGGGCAAAGTTGTAGATCAAAGTGATTGTGGAGCATCCCTCGGCAACACCAAGATCAGTGTTCTTGTTTTTGCCGATGATGCAGTAATCTTTGCTGAGTCACTGGAGGTCCTGGTGATGGCTCTCGAGGCACTGCATGAGGAGGCAAAGCCTTTGGAACTTGAGGTCTCCTGGCTTAAAACCAAGGTCCAGGTGTTTGGAGGCTTACTAGATGAAACAGTACAGTCTGTTCATGCATGTGGTGAGGACATTGAGATCTTGGAAAGTTTTACATACCTTGGTAGCACAGTCCATAATGACGGCGGGTCACGTCAAGAAGTCTTACGGCAGATTGGCATAGCCCACGGTGTTATGGACTCGCTCAGCAGGAGTATTTGGCGTTGTCGGTACCTGTGCAGGAGGACAAAGATCCGGCTCTTCAAGTCGCTTGTGATCCCTGTCTTACTCTATGGTTGTGAGACATGGACACTAAAATAGCGACTTGAAGAGGTGAATCGATTCCTTTGGTAATAAGTGTCTTTGAAGAATCATGGGGTATCGCTGGGATGATTACGTGTCAAGTCAGCGATTGCACCGTGAGACTGAATCGAGGCCTATTACCTGCATAGTCAGTCAGCGCCAACTTCGGCTATATGGGCATGTGGCACGCTACCCTGAAACCGATCCTTCCCATCGGGTTGTATCTGTAAGAGACAATCCAGCATGGAGGAGGCCAAGGGGGCGCCCACAAGGCTCGATGCTGGGGCAAGTTGATGCTTCTTGTCGAGAGCTGCTTGGTATGGGAAAGGAGCCTGCATGGGGACTCGCGTGTGGTGACCCCCGGGAGTGGTGTCGTAGGGTGGGCGAGGCGACGCGCCCCCCGGCGTATGCCCCCAATGATTGATTTATTGAATATATATAAAAAAATGTATATACAGTCAAACCTCGATATAACGGACTAAAGGGGGGGAGGAGGAGTCCGTTATAGCGAGGGTATTTTCCCAAGGGGGGAAAAATATATGAAAAAACCGGAAAAATTGTGAAATAAATGAGAAATAATTACAAACACAACCAGACTGTGTAGCTATGTTGGGAGGTAAACAGTGACTGGTACTACATGCTGAATTTGGTCCACTCCTATACGTGAAATAAATGAGAAATAATCACAAACACAACCAGAACGTGTAGCTAGTCAAGCTCAAGCTCTAGTGAAAGGTAAACAAATTACTACGAGCCAGATTCAGCCGTGGCTTCCAAAGGTATTGCTTATTATCTTGACTAATGCTTATTATTATATATATTATATGGTTGTGAAGTGCAGTGTACACTGCACACTTCGTTGTGAAGTGCAGACGATACACGTGTCACTATTTAGGTCAGTGTAGCACTGCGTGTCGCCTTAGATAAGGGTGATTTAGGGCGTTGAGGTGACAGGGAGACGTAGCAGCGGCCACGCCATAACACTAATAGTCACTATTTTAAACAATACACACCTTCTACCACTAAATCACTAGCAACACAGGCTCCTTCCTTATAATATTATATCTTAATATGTGATACATCAAAACTCCTTAAAACCCAAGCATTCCAAAATAAAATGAGAAAATAATACACTATGTTGAGTTGCCAATTCGAGCGGCGATAAGCGGTCTAATATGCACAAAAAAAAAAAAAAAAAAAAAAAAAAAAAAAAACCGCACACGCAAATGGAGTCCGTAATATCCGAAGTCCGTTACATCGAGGTCCGTTATATCGAGGTTTGACTGTACTGTTTAACTCTAGGTAACAGTTAAATGTTTTCTGACTCCCATTAGGCTACTTTAAAAATTTAGCCAAATATTTTTTTTTTTTTTTTTATTGTTTCCAAGCTTTGAGGAGCCCAGGCAGGACCCACAGCTACAGAGGGCACCAACTGTACCCGCCTCTCCAACAAGATGGGTGAAGAGTTTGAGAGTTGGTGCTTAGAGAAGCAGAAGATCAACAAGCTACTGGAGCAGGCCATGTTCCCTGCCCTTTCCCGTGCCGCCTGGGTAGATATGTATATTAAATACAACACGGCCATACCCAGCTCTGGAGAGATTGTTCTCCCAGGGATCGGACATCATAAAGGCCAAATGAGCGAGTCTGACCTCCGATAATTTTGAGAGATTGGTCTTCATGAAGGGAAACATGGACCTGCTCAATATGGAATTGTCGCCAGATGAGTCTGAGGACCGAGGGTCTGATTTAATGACAATAAAATGTGTTTTGGAGTGTAATGTACTTATCAAAGCACTTAGTTTGTACTTAATATTTTGATCAATTGAGTGAGGAGTCACAGTGAGGACAGAAGTGAAATGTGAGCTATAACATCTGTGGGGTACTGAGGGGTAAGTATGTAAAAAGACTAATAATAAACAAATTCACATTAGCGATTTACTAAATAATAAACTAAATTACTACATTACAAAGTGGTTTACCTATATTTTTGTACTTTCCACAGTGAAAATATCACGTAATTGGTTAGGCTTTGTGATAACTCAAATTTCAAGACATTTGCAGACTTGCAATTGTGGAAAGTAAGGGTAAGGGTATGCGGAAATGCGTTTGCAGAAGTAGATTTTTGTTTGCGGTGCCCACCTCTGTTAGTCACGCAACTGGCATATGATTTACAGAAGAGTTGAATAAAGATTATAAATTTATTAGTAACTCATGTGGATCTCATTCCAACCAATGGCAATGGTTGCAGTGGTTGAGGAGGGAGCCAAGTATTATCTTATTTTTTAACCGAAATATACTACAAAAGTGATTACAGTAAACCCACGCTTTAACGGACCTCCATATAAAAATTTTTCGGCTTTAACGAACTATTTCTGCCAGTCCGATATGTACGGGGACTTGCCGAATAAATTTGGTAAATGCGAGGTTTGGTTAGGTGATGGGCCGGCCGAACATGTCTACACAGGTCGGACAATGGCAGTGAAAACAAAGCCGACCGGGTGGTGCAGGGCTGTGCGCCGATCAGTCTGGCTTTGTCGGCCAGAGTGTAAACACCTCTCACATCCTCCTGTGCCTCACCACGTACTGTTTAAATTTCCCTGTATGTCTTTACTATTTGTGATGGCTGCATGCATGTAAGTATACAAACTTTCATCTAATGTAACAAAGTTCATAATACATGAAAATGGTCGGAAGTGGCGAACTTTCACCTCATATAATGAACAAAGTTTGTTATATGCGAAAAGTTTAGATCCCTCAGATATAACAAACTTTTGGATATAACATCATCCCCTTCCCCCCCAATAAACTATAACAGTGAGCTCGATCTGCCATCTGGTGGCCGTCTGGGAACCTCCCGTCAGCTCAGAATGTCGGGTCTCGGGGTGTCAGGCTTGACTTATTTTCCATTATTCCCTACCAAACCAGCTACAACTAGGGGGGGGGGGTACTTAGTAGAGCGTATACCTCCGCCCGAATATTTCTCGATGACGGGGGTGCGAGCGACGGGGGGGGGGGGGGGGTCCAACATGGTCAATTTTTACCCAGATACGATGAAGTTACGAGAAAATCTAGTTTACCATAGTGTGTCCTAAGGCCTCAGTGATCCCTAGAGCGCTAAAACAGAAAACATAATATTTTTACCCAAAACTAAAAAAAAAGGAAACATATTTCATCAATTGGTTGCCATGGCAACAGTTGTGATTCGATTTCATCCAAAATTAAATCAGTTCTTCTTATACCAAATAGACTTGGTATACCAAGTTTGGTCCAAATCTATTCGTAACTTTTCGAGAAATCCTGTACACTAACAAACAAACAACAAACAGACAGACAGACAGATCGGGGTGAAAACATAACCTCCCCCAACTTCGTTGGCGGAGGTAATTAAGTGTTGTCATGGTCAACATAGATTTATGCAAAATGAAAATATACGAGTTTTACATTATTCATAGCATTATAATGAGGATTATTGGCAAAATAGAGGCATTCGACCACAGGTGTCCTACAACATTCTACTAAATACTGTAGAGGAATGCTTCAAGGCGGGTGTATGGGTTAATATTACCTTCATGCATGCAAAGAGAAGGTAATGTTTACCCATACACCCGCCTTGAAGCATTCCTCTATAGTATTTAGTATAATGTTGTAGGACACATATGGTCGAATACTTCTATTTTGCCAACAATCCTCATTATAACGCCATGAATAATGTAAATGTCGTATATTTTTATTTTGCATAAGCCTATGTTGACCATGACAACACTTAATTGTAGCTGGTTTGGTAGGGAATAATGGAAAATAAGTCAAGCCTGACACCCCGAGACCCGACATCCTGAGCTGATGGGAGGTTCCCAGACGGCCACCAGATGGCAGATCGAGCTCACTGTTATAGTCTATTGGTTCGTTATAGTGAGGGTTTACTGTATTATACTTTTCAGTAAAACTGCACAACAACTCCAACCCTTTTTACTTAAAATCTTCCACTCTACCTAACAAACTTGGGGACCTGGTCAGGAACTGGGGTTTTGGGTGGCGAAGACAAAAGGCGAGTAATTTATGTTCACCTCCAAAAAATGAGCGGCCTAATCTAGGAAAAAATCTCTGTAAAAATCTAAACTAAACTAACCTGCCGTATTAAGGGGAAAGTCCGCCGTGAATTAAAAATGGCATCTACGGTCATGAATAATTTATATGTTGTGTATATTAGTACCCTTGTTATCACATGAAAATTTCAAGCTGATCAGATGAAAGGAAAAAATTGAAAAATTTAATGAAACTATTTTTGTCAGTTTTTGATGAAATTTTGAATTGCTTCTCCTCAGCCCTTTTTTGACCGTTTCCTTGTGACATGAGCATCTGATAATTCATTGTTATTATAACAATTTGTTCTGATAATTTTTTGAAAATTGTTTTCGATTTTTTTTTTTATATTGTAAAAAAAAAAAAAAAAAAATGAAAATTTTAAGGATAATTTTCCCATATATCAAAACTAAGACTTAAAAAAAAAAAAATCAGAACAGATTTTTCTACGATATTTGATTTTGTGTGTCCTAAAGTTTCGTGAAAATCGTGGCAAAAATAAAAGCAGAGATGAATTTTATGTTCATTTTATACTAGTTTTGAGAAAAACGCATTTGAAGTTTTGCTAAAGTTTCTGCGCTCCAGTGAAGGTACTATACTGTCAATGCTACTTGCATATGAATTTTATGGAATCAGTAATCACATATCAATGCATGCATAAAAGGATCTGAACCTTGTCCCCCCTTATAAAGGTATTAATTAATCGCTCAAAGGCGAGGGTGTCAGGGCGCGTCACGCCACTCATTGTTGCAAGGTTCGATCAAAATTCACCAGGTGCATAGCTTTCAGTTGGAATTGACAGGATAGGGTGTTGCCATAGACCATATAACTCAAATTTGTATATTAAATTTTTTTCTTTCATATTTTCACGGCGGACTCTCCCCTTAACCATCTAGTCTTCTGGACCCCCCCCCCCCCTTTATCCCCTTTATGAACGCTTGCCTTATGACTTGGAATTTTTCAGGTAGCTCACACTTTGTAGAGGCAGTGTGGTTTAAATAGGCCTGACCACACACTGGAACCATTGCAGATATGAAGTACAGTAAGTGTACTGTATGCTGCTGTAATGTCACTCAGACAAGCTTGGAGCAGTGCTTATGCAGTTTTTGCCTACTTTTCTACTGCTTGATAAATTTTGAGGTGTTGCTTGAATATCAATCAATCATTGGGGGAATACGCCGGGGGGCACATCGCCTCGCCCACCCTACGACGCCACTCCCGGGTGTCACCATGCACGAGTCTCCATGCAGGCTCCTTTCCCATACCAAGCAGCTCTCGACAAGAAACATCAACTTGCCCCAGCCTCGAGCCTTGTAGGCACCCCCTTGGCCTCCTCCACGCAGGATTGTTTCTTACAGATACAACCCGATGGGAAGGATCGGTTTCAGGGTAGCATGCCACATGCCCATATAGCCGAAGTTGGCGCTGATGGACTATGCAGGTAATAGGCCTCGATTCAGTCTCACGGTGCAATCGCTGATTTGACACATAATCATCCCGGCGATACCCCATGATTCTGTGATGACACTTATTACCAAAGGCATTGATTCGTCTCTTCAAGTCACTATTTAGTGTCCATGTCTCACAACCATAGAGTAAGACAGGGATCACAAGCGACTTGAAGATCCGGATCTTTGTCCTCCTGCACAGGTACCGACAACGCCAAATACTCCTGCTGAGCGAGTCCATAACACCGTGGGCTATGCCAATCCGCCGTAAGACTTCTTGACGTGACCCGCCGTCATTATGGACTGCACTATCAAGTTATGTAAAACTTTCCAAGATCTCAATGTCCTCGCCACACGCATGAACAAAATGTACTGTTTCATCTAGTAAGCCTCCAAACACCTGGACCTTGGTCTTGAGCCAGGAGACCTCAAGTCCCAAAGGCTTTGTCTCCTCATGCAGCGCCTCGAGAGCCATCACCAGGACCTCCAGCGACTCAGCAAAGATTACTGCATCATCGGCAAAAACAAGATCAGTGATCTTGGTGTTCCCGAGGGATGCTCCACAATCACTTTGATACAACTTTGCCCAATACCCAGTCCATACAAGTGTTGAAAAGTGACGGGGCAAGGATGCACCCTTGCCTCACTCCTGTATTAACAGGAAAGAAGCTGGATACACCTCCCCCACACTTTACAGCACTCTCAGTCCCAGAATACAGACGAGTCATCAAACCAATAGTCCTTGCAGGAATCCCGCGAAGTGGCAAAAGATCCCAGAGTGACTCACGATGCACTGAGTCAAACGCCTTCTTGAGATCAACATAGGCTGCAAGCATCCCCTGTCGAAACTCACGTCGGCGTTCCACCAGGACACGAAGTGCAAGGATACGGTCCGTTGTTGACTTACCAGGCGTGGACCCAGACTGTTGAGGTCTCTGATGCTTCAGCAGATGACTGCGGATCCGTGTCAGCAATAGATGGGCAAGCACCTTGCCTGGTACGCTGAGCAGTGTAATACCGCGGTAATTGTTGCAGTCCTGACGGTCCCCTTTCCCTTTCCAGATAGGGACGACCAGCCCCCTTTTCCTTTCCAGATAGGGACGACCAGCCCCCTTTTCCAGTCAGGAGGAATGGTACCTGATTGCCACACGGCAGTCAGGACAGCATGCAACCCGCGGATCATTGCTTGAATAGATTTGTCGTATATCATAAATTTTGGAGATATTGTTTTTACCGAGTGCAAATCGGCTGGCTAAGTACAGATTACTATATTCTTCCCTAACCACAAACAATTTTCTTCCTTAGCTTTTATGCAACGTTAGGAGACTTTCATGCGGCATTAGCCTTTTATGTGGAAAATTTATTATTAATTATTAGGGTTAAGATTTGTTATATCAACCCTGCCATATTTCGTTTACTACTTTAAGAAAGACTAATCTTTTGTCATATAAGTCTTCCATTAACCTTCAACCCTCTTGGAAACTTATAGCGCGTTTTCGTGACGTTCACCGCCCTGGGCCAGTCCAGTCCAGGCCGGGTCAGGCTGGACTGATGCTCGCTAAAATACATCGAGACTGGCCCCATCCCATTCGTCGTTCCTATTGGCTGGGGGATCGAGTGGGCGGTCCTCCGGGCAGAAATGCACACATTTTAAAAAAGTGCACGTTTTATTGACTTGACTTCTCAATGGGAAGTCAAGTTGCAGCGATGACTATGAAAAAATGAATGATGAAATTTCATTTCATTTACTGTTAATAACACTATCTATAGTCGCCACTAAACTATAATGTCGCAGGGGAGCATATATAATATGAGTTTTAGCATCACTACAGATCACATCACGTGCACAGTACGTAGTTTACATTATCTACATAACACTATAGCTACGGTACATGTCTTCAGTGACACATACAAGTCTGTAGTGATGCTAAAATTTGTAATACATGGCGCCTGGTGACATTAGTGCAGTGGCCAATATAGTGTTGTTGACGGTACATTCATTTCCCAAGATGTTGTTTCAGCAAATTGCGAATATTGTAATTTTTCGTGAAATTACTTTAGTCTTATGGTCGGCCATCATGGTGTTTCATGTCTTATCAGCAGCACGAGAAGCTCCTGGTCATCTTCCCCGCTGACTGTAGTGTGCATGCGCCAGTTCTGCCCACACTAGTCCAAGGTGGTCCTGCTCGCTGGCCTGGCCCAGTCTCGTCCGTTCCAGCCCGGTCCAATCCGCCTCGCGAAAACAGTGGCCGCCCGGGACTAGCACAGTCCAGACCGGGCCAGAGCGGTTGCGAAAACGCGCTATTACTTCGGTCTCTGGAAACCCAAAATAAAACATATTTTTATATAGTAATGGTTAGGTGTTAAGGTAAAGTTAAGGTTACATTTAGGTTAGGTTTTGTGAAGTTGATTAGGTTAAATTAGCGATAAATTTTACATGTTGTCGCCCTGTCCCTCCCAGCTGGTCGCCAGCCAGTCATGGCGGTGCACCTCTCACTGCCTCACACTCAATGTAAAAAGGCCCTTTTCCACTGGTTTCCAGTGAAAGCGTTTATTTTTTATTTCTGGAAGTTAGTATGGTAATACCTGCACTATATGTTGAAGCAAAAATTATGGTATTATTCCAGATGAACACCGAATTCACTTTGGTGGACGAAACTGTTTTTTTCTGGTGAGTTTTGATGTGTTTTGAATTGATCTGCTAACCGTTTCTGTTGCCAATAATTTTACTTTTATTTTAGTTAGTTAAGGTTAGGTTAGGTTAGGTTAGGTTAGGTTAGGTATAGGTTAGGTTTAGGTTACATTAGGTAAAGGTTAGGTTAGGTTGAATTTTTTTTTTTTTGTCATTTGTTTTGCAAATCACACAAATTTTTTTTATTTGCGACAGAAACGGTTAGCAGATTAATTCAAAACACATCAAAACTCACCCGAAAAAAAATAGTTTCGTCCAGCAAAGGAAGTTCGGTGTTCATCTGGAAATTTACCGATATTATAGGCCTCCATAAGGTAGTAGACGAGATATGGAAGGGTTGATAAACTGGATATTTACCCTTATTAGTAGTACAGGAACTAGGTACACAAGTGTATGCCTACCAGCCTCTTGGATCTCCCTAAGTTCTTGTTCTCACGTTAGAAATAAGACATTTAAAAAGCGCCGTATCGCTGGCCATGAAGAATAATCAGGTAAATTTCCAGATGAACACTGAACTTCCTTTGGTGGACGAAACAATTTTTTTCTGGCGAGTTTTGATGCGTTTTGAATGAATCTACTAACTATTTCTGTCGCAAATCACTATAGTATTATTTTTTTTTGCAACAACAATGACAAAAAAAAAAAAAAAGTACCTAACCGAACCTATATACCGAACCTAACCTTTACCTAACATAACCTATATCAAACCTAACCTATACCTAACCCTAACTTTACCTATATAAAAAAAAAAAAAAAAAAAAAAAAAAAAAAAAAAAAAAAAAAAAAAAAAAAAATGCGACAGAAACGGTTAGCAGATTCGTCCAAAACACATCAAAACTCACCAGAAAAAAATGTTTCGTCCAACAAAGTGAATTCGGTGTTCATCTGGAATAATACCAACATGCCGTATCTTTGGATAATTAAAACTGGAATACGGCCGCCGTATCTCTAGCCGCAGCCTCCATGGATCGGGACCCGTATCTATAATCTAGAACCGCAGCATAAAGAAAAAGGTATATAGAAAACAACTTGAGTTCCGAAGAGTGGCAGCCAGGCAAGCAAGAGGCGACGACCCTGAGTCATGTATTGGCTGAACACTTATTGACAAACCTTGACCTTGCACCATGGCATGCACGGACCGCAGCCTTCACCTCCACACTGTCACACTCTAGGCGGGTGTCAGTAGTATCCACACTTAAACTTCTATAAACACAAGCGGGTAAAGGATGCTGATGCTGTACTCACCTCTTAAAATTATGATATAGTGATAAAATATTCTCAACTACACCACCTTCCCTCACCACGCCACACCACCTGCCGATGTAAACAAACGGAATGGTTACTAACGCGCAGGTGACAGGTGGGAAGCGCAGTTGACGGGTAGGACTTACATAAATATGTGTCCCTTCATGTGATACCTCAATTTCTTATCCCATAACCTGACTATTTCCACGGTAATACAACATACAAAGGGTTAAAGTGCAGCGGTACATTTACCCTTGAAAAATGGCACCTTCTCCTGTAACATCCTTTATTTTAACACATTCTTCCTCTACGTACTAACATGACAAGTAGGGACCCTATAATGCGTAAGATTTTCAGACAAAATCGATGCATGAAGGACCATGGAAGGCATTGTGGTTAGTCATGAAGGTAATATTATGCTGGCAACTGTTCGGTTTCCTCCTGACTTTCTGATGGGGGTAGATACCATGAGGGCGATTTGGAAGAGGAGAAAGGAGGCAAGGGCGCTCATCTGGCAGTCTTGTTTCCTAGCTTCGATCACAACCCTATCTTGAATCTTCCATATTTTACTCACACATAGGTTAATGCTCATAAAATGGAGGAAATATAATCGCACGTATATAAATGATAAACTTCCTATAAACATCCAACCAGCACGCAAATTAAGCTAACCATAGAATTTACAAATTTCTGCGACATAAATACATACTTCTCATGAGTAACTAAAGTATTTCTCTCATTCCTTACGGGGTAACACATTACCAAAATGGAATTCACGTACACTGTTATAAAGCAAACGTTTTTAATGTGGCGTACCTATCATACCAAAATTTCTATGAGGTGTGATGGGGATTATTATAAAGCATAATTACCTAAAATGCTGCCAACTAATTAGCGTATAAGATTCCTTTCTTAGATTACAGCAAGCATATATGTATACTCTATTACCGCAATCATAAGAAACAGTGTGGCCTTGGACGAAAAAATGGAGGCAAGGGGTGTTGTAGAGGAGACCATATATGGTATAAGGCCTCTTCCATTTGCGACATTTCAAGAACCAGTTCACGGAACCCAAGAGTTCAGGCGTTCCATTTGCGCACGAAAACCTGGGTCAGAGGCAAAACGCGTAGTGACTCAGCAAAACCCGTGAACTTTCTCTATCCACATTCATTGGTGGGTAGCTTGGGTAGAGTTTTCAGTTCATAACAAACAATGGTCGCCTTGGGCCCTATTTCTCTTATCGTGAATAGTTTTCCGCATGCACGAGTCGGAGAGGATGTCAGACGGCATACAAGAGGCCAGGGCAGAGATGCTCGAAAGAGTTACGGGCCCGTAAGTATTACCCTAAGGGACTTTTACCTCGTAGCGCCTCTAAGGGAGATGCTCAAACCGTTTTCTCACTTGCTACGGGACCACGAGGCTAAGGGTGGTCGGGAGCACCCTTAACTCCCTAAGGGAGTGAAATTTGAAGCGGCTAGAGATCAACAAACAATAAATTACAAGTTGTATCACTATACTTTATGTTTATTGTGTATTATAGAGCCATTTCATGCTTGCCTGTTTGAAATGTGATGTGTTTATTGCTTCATTGACTCCATATATATCATATTTAACATACAATACCTATAGTACTTGTGATAAATTCATATCAGGGCAAACCTATATATTAAATATATATATCGGTCGACTTCTTGAATCAAAACGTATAGTTCATCATACAAGTTTGGCAGCTATAATGATCCGGTGGTGGTGGTGGTATCAAATGTCTGACGTACTAGTACACACGCACGTATACACACAAACAAGGATATTATAAAGTTATACTATCCTTGCACACAAGTGTCACGTGTGTCACAGTGAGGTGTTAGCCCCCCCGTGTGTCTTGTCTGACCTAAAGAGCGAACGCGCAGTTCTCGTCCACTATAACAGAGTACCGCCAGGGCCACGGATACGGCATACGTACGGCGCGGGCCAGCAGTGGTCTATAGATACTAATTTCGGGCACGCGACTCGAACCTATGATCAGCGAGCGCATCAAGGTATACCCTGGGTACGTCTCTGTAGTAATCAGTGGGAGAATATTACGCTGAAAGGCTAATGTGGCAGCTATGTATTATCGTAACATTCTGGCGATAGTGAGCTAAAATCGGCCCTATTTCGGAAATCAGCCGATCTTAGCTCAACACCGGCAAACATAGTTTTTAGGTTTAGGTTAAGTTATGTTTAGGTCTGGTTTAGGTTAGGTAAGGTTTATGATAGGTTTGTGTTAAGTTTTGTAGAGTTATTTAGGTTAAATAAGCGTCCGCGGGACAATTTCCGAAAGAGGCCGATTTTAGCACAACAGCGGCATTTGAAGTCTCTTTAAATTTATTTATCGGGCTCCCTGACAGCTGAGAGCATGATGATTGGCTAGATAAAGCCGCGTCATGCGAGGCGCTGCTCTGTGATTAGTTAGCAGAATTTTCCCACACATATCCCTAGAATATCCCTATATTCCCCACCCAGAGGCCACCGATAACTGTACGGGAGTGACGGCTCGGTACGAGCATCTCCCTCAGCTCCCTCGTAAGGTTATTGTAGCCATACACTCGTAAGTTGTCCCTTACGAGGGATTTTCGAGCATCCCTGCCCTGGTGGAGGCCATGCGTTCCCGCGATCTTAAACTTGATATGATCCCTTCACATAACAGCTAGCTGAGTTATCTCTCGTTATCTCTCTCTCTCGCTATCTCTCTCGTTATCTCTCTCTCTCTCTCGTTATCTCTCGTTATCTCTCTCGTTATCTCTCTCGTTAATCCTCTCGTTATCTCTCTCTCTCTCGTTATCTCTCTCTCTCGTTATCTCTCGTTATCTCTCTCGTTATCTCTCTCTCTCGTTATCTCTCTCTCTCTCTCTCTCTCTCTCTCTCTCTCTCTCTCTCTCTCTCTCTCTCTCTCTCTCTCTCTCTCTCTCTCTCTCTCTCCTCGTTATCTCCCTCTCTCTCTCGTTATCTCTCTCGTTATCTCTCTCGTTATCTCCTCTCTCTCTCTCCTCTCTCTCTCTCTCTCTCTCTCCTCCTCTCTCTCTCTCTCTCTCTCTCTCTCTCTCTCTCTCTCTCGTTATCTCTCTTCGTTATCTCTCTCTCTCGTTATATCTCTCTCTCTCTCTCCTCTCTCTCTCTCTCTCTCTCTCTCTCTCTCTCTCTCTCTCTCTCTCTCTCTCTCTCTCTCTCTCTTCTTCTCTCTCTCTCTCTCTCTCTCGTTATCTCTCTCTCTCTCTCTCTCTCTCTCTCTCTCTCTCTCCTCTCTCTCTCTCTCTCTCTCTCTCTCTCTCTCCTCTCTCTCTCTCTCTCTCTCTCTCTTTGCCTCGCCAGCTGAGTATGTTTGTAAACAAATAACGGGGTTTTTGCGTTCCATTTGTGACACGCGAACCCAACCCTGAACCCAGAACCCAACCCTGAACTGAAAGAACTGGTTTATGCAACTTGGGCACAAATGGAATAGGCCTATATAGGATATAGACCATATATAGGAGACCATGTTATAGGCGTTTTCTGCGGGGAAGCAAGTGAAATTTCGCTTCCAATCGAAACATTTTCGATTGCTCAAATTTCGCTTACTGTTCAATCATCCAGGGAAGATGATTGCCCGACCCGCAAGAAATTGTTGCGGCAGCAAGCGAAATGTTTGTTTGGGCACTGTCGCGTTCGGCTGACGTGGCGGTGGTTTGTGCTTCAATAAAATGTGACAGTAGTGTCAATCAATCATTGGGGGCATACGCCGGGGGGCGCGTCGCCTCGCCCACCCTACGACGCCACTCCCGGGGGTCACCACGCGCGAGTTCCCATGCAGGCTCCTTTCCCATACCAAGCAGCTCTCGACAAGAAACATCAACTTGCCCCAGCCACGAGCCTTGTGGGCGCCCCCTTGGCCTCCTCCACGCCGGATTGTCTCTTACAGATACAACCCGATGGGAAGGATCGGTTTCAGGGTAGCGTGCCACATGCTCATATGCCCAAGTTTTGGCCCCTGACGGATTTTGGGAGGTAATAGGCCTCGATTTTAGTCTCACGTGCAATCGCTGATTTGACACGTAAAATCCCGCGATACCCCATATTCTGCGAAAACTTTTTTACCCCAAAAGGGAAATTTATTCGTTTTTCTTCAAGTCCTATTTTGTCCATGGGCTCACAACCATAGAGTAAGACAGGGTAAAAAGCGCTTGGGGGATCCGGGATCCTTTTTCCTCCTGCCAGGGGACCCCCAACGGCCCAAAAACCCCCCCGCTTAGCGAGTCCAAAAACACCGTGGGCCCATGCCCAAACCTTTGTAAGAAATTTTTGGACTTGACCCGCCGTTTATTATTTACTGGCCCACCCCAAATATGTAAAAATTTTCCCCAAAAACTCAATGTCCTCGCCACAAACCATGAAAAAACCTGTACTGCTTCATCTTTGTAAATCTCCAAAAACCTGGCCCTTTGGGCCCTTTAGCCAGGAACCCCCAAGGGCCCAAAGGGTTTTTCCTCCTCGTGCACGCCTCGAGAGCCCAAAACACCAGGGCCTCCAAACGGGCTCAGCAAAGAATTTTCTTCAATCATCGGGAAAAACAAGATCAGTTTTCTTGGTGTTGCCGACGGATTCTCCCAATCACTTTTTATCTACAACCTTGTCCCCAAAACCCCGTCCATACAAGCGTTTTAAAAAATGATGGGGCAAGGACGCAAACCCCTCCCCACTCCTGTATTCCCCAGGGAAAAAAGCCCGATACCCCCTGCCCCCCCCCTTCACAGCACTCCCCGTCCCCCAAATTTCAGACCAGTTTTTCAAACCAAAATCCCCTTTCAGGAAAACCCTCGAATTCCCCAAAAATCCCCAAAATGACTCACGATGCACTGAATCAAACGCCTTCTTGGGTCAACAAAAGGCTGCAGGGATCCCCTGTCGAAACTCCCCCCGTCGGCGGTTTTCCCCCAGGGCAAAAAGCGCTAGGGTAACGGTCCGTTGTTGACTTACCACGGGGGAACCCAACTTTCTGAGGGGCCCCTGATTTCCTTTACCAATGACCCCCCGAAATTTGTGCAGCAATAGAAAAGGGCAAGCAAACCCTTTCCTGGTACGTGGCCCTTGGGACTAAAAACGGAAAATTTTTGCAGTCCGGGCGGTCCCCTTTCCCTTTTCCCCCTAAAGGGAAAACCCCCCCCCTTTTCCCCTTTAGGAGGAAAAGGTACCCGATTGGGCCCCAAAAGGCCCGTCAGGACAGCATCAACCCGCCCATCATGGCCCCACCCCCCAAACTTTGAGGAACTCCGCACTGATATTACAAAAAACCCCGCTTCCTTTCCCCCCTTCAACTTTTTCACAAGGGCCCCTCTGCTTCGTCAAGAGAGGGTTTCGGTTTTTGTCAATTGGGGGGATCGGCATCTACGCCTGTAAACCCGTTGGGGGTTGGGGCTGCCTCAATTTTGGGGGGTCCACCGTAACAAATAAACCCCCCCTTTCTCAGCCCAACGAGCCATCTGCCCTCCCCTGTCCACACAAAGGGGCCCATCTGCTGTCGAATAGCACTCGCCCCAGAAGGGGACTTGGAAAGAGCTTCTTTGGGCCCCGGGAGGCGGGGGGGAGGTCAAATTTGCGTTTTAAATGAAAACCCCCGACAAACCTCAGGGGGGGGACTCCTGAAAACCCCCTTGCTCTCCCCAGGAGGGGTTTTAGTTCCCCGGGGTGACAGAGCCCTGTGCTGGTCCCCTTTTCCCCCAGCCTGGCAGCGGGGTACTCTCCTTTGATTTTTTTCCAGCGTCTCCGTCGAGACAAAAACCACGCCTTGGCTCGGGCGCTTTCCCCAAAACCCCTCCTTGGAAGCCTTTAGAGGGTTTTACGTTTTTTAAAGGGATCCCACAAATTCCTAAGGGTCCCCCAGAGCCCGGCACATCAAAACCGATTTGAACTGCCACCGCATACTCATTAGCACATTTTCAATTTCCCTTCCCTTTTTTTCAAGATGAAAAAAAGGAAAGGGTTTCCTCTTTAGATTCTTCTGGACTTGGGCAAAAAGCTTAAGTGTAGCAACAACAAGTCTGGATCTGTTCCCAAAAAACTCACCCTCCGGTAAAAACCCTGCAGGGTTTTGGGGAAACCTCCAAAGAGTATAACCCAAAAGGATGTTGGGGCGTCTCCTTAGGGTAACCCCTCCGGGAATTACTTTCCATGTCCGGGGGCAGCTCTGGTTTTTGATACCAAGCCTGCAATTCTCAAAACCCTTTTGGACCTTGCAAATTAGAAGCAAGGGAAATGTTGGTTTTTTCTGGTACCGGAGCCCCCGGGGGCCAACACACAACTTTGTCCCCGCCTCTCTCACAGTGGCCCCCATACATTGATTTGCCCAAACATGAGGTGGGCCCGAGGGGGGACAAATGGTTTTAAACAGACGAAATTTTTGGGGTAGAAACCTCCCTTCTCTTCATTTTTAACCCCATCTCGGTAGGAAAACGTACACTGCAAAAAAGAACCGGGAAACCCAGAGTGTGTTTTTTTATCCTCACCCCGCATTATACGCTCATCAAACCCGGGGTAAACCCCTCACCAACCTTTTGGGTTCAGTTTGCCTGGTAATGCCCCAATTTCTTATTTCCCCCTACACGGGGGAAACCCTTTTCTCATTTCCGGAAACCCGTAAATAAAATTTTAACCCCCCCTGCTAGTCTCGCCCCCTTCCCGGGTCCCCGTCTCAGAGAGTCCCCCTATATCCCCCTTAGCCTACTAAACTCGCCCCCATGGAAGGTAGTCCCAAAGATCGTCTGAGATGCTCAAACGTTCCACGGCCCACACGAAGAACCCCCCCCGCAGGTTATCCCCCGGAGTGATTCGACGGGGAGGGGGCCGCCTCCCGCACCGGGCCCCCCGGGCCCCCCCATAAAAAAAGTTGGGCTAGGGGGGGCCCCACCACTTGATTTAGAGTGCGGGATTCCCGAGGGCTTTGCCCCGCACTCGTCCATAGGCAGACCCCTCCCCTGCGTCAGCATAGGAGGGGTTTGCATGGTCGGCCCCCCGGCAAAACCGGTCGGGGGCGCGATTACCGCACCCCCGGCCTCTACTCTTTATTATGTTTGTGGCTAGTTTAGTTTTTACAGGGAAGGGTTTGCAAACCCCCCCCAACCATCTATGTCAGGGATTGGCCTTACTGCTCACCGTGGCCAGGGACGCAGAACCCCCTGTAGGGATTAACCCCAGGCTGCCCACTATTTAACCCATAGCTGGGAATACAGTAGTGTACTTTAGTTAAAATCAATCACTCCTTCTTATTTTAATATCTTATTCTATAATCTTGAATCAGGTAAGTGAGGTTGTGGCGTGTAATTAAGGATAAAATTACCGGCACATCTTTACATATTCCTATATATGCATTCAAACAGTCTTTACACACACAATAGAGTAAACAGCCTCTGTCGGCCATCTTCTATCATCCTGTCCACTTGTGCATTCCTCTGTTCCAAGCTTCTGTGCTGCTTTATTGACAATATGAGCGTCACTTTTAGGTAAGAACATAGAACTGATCCAGCATAAAATCACTCGAGAAACTCCGCCGCCGCCGCCGTCCGCCGCCGCCGCCGCCGTACTCCGTCCGCCGCCATGTTTTGTTTAGACCCCAGTCCCACCAAAACACGGACGTTCACGGATGATACACGGACCCACACGGTTGTACACGGCAGCTACACGGTAGACCCCGGATAGGCCTCCAACACGGACCATCACGGACCAAAAGTTAAGAGGCTTGCATGCAAGCCTCTTAAAAAATGTCTACACGGATCACCACGGATCGCCAAGGATCTTGGGGGACCACCACGGACCACCACGGTGGAACACGGTGCTCCTGCTCGCCACTACGGTGCCTACACGGTGGTTACAAGGATCGACCGAAAATCACGTCCGTGTTGATCCGTGTTTATCCGGGGTCCCAGTGGGACTGGGGTCTTACATCTCAGCCGCCGCCTTGCCATCTCAGGAGCAAGCGACGGAAACGATTTCTGCGGGGAACAGCAAGAGGAAAGTGACCGCTTGCAATCGAATTTTTTTCGCTTGCAAGCGAAATCCCCCGCAGAAAACGCCTATAAAATGAGGCAGAAACTAAATGATAGGGTTATATGGTGGGAGGGAGGACAGTGCGGAGGAGAGCGAGAGAAAAAAAGGATGATTAATTTTGATGTAATAAGATATTGATTCTAAGCGAGCAAATGAAGGCAACAAAATACTGACTTGCAAAATGCCGGTTAGGGATGTTGGAAAATTGGGAGAGAATGATAAGAACATAAATTAAATAAAATTAGAAATAATAGGGTGAAGACAGTAAAAGGTCACAAGAAATGCACAGTCATTGCACACTGAAATCAATAAAGAATAAAGGAAAATATATAATGTGGGTCTGCGAGAGAGAGAGAGAGAGAGAGAGAGAGAGAGAGAGAGAGAGAGAGAGAGAGAGATAGAAGAGAGAGAGAGAGAGAGAAGAGAGAGAGAGAGAGAGAGAGAGAGAGAGAGAGAGAGGAGAGAGAGAGAGAGAGAGAGAGAGAGAGAGAGAGAGAGAGAGAGAGAAGAGAGAGAGAGAGAGAGAGAGAGAGAGAGAGAGAGAGAGCGAGAGAGAGAGAGAGAGAGAGAGAGAGAGAGAGAGAAGAGAGAGGAGAGAAGAGGAGAGAGAGGAGAAGAGAGAGTAGAGAGAGAGAGAAAGAAGAGAGAGAGAGAGAGAGAGGAGAGAGAGAGAGAGAGAGAAGGAGAGGAGAGAGAGAG